>JAODTR010000018.1:773596-796851 GCA_025399935.1 Amblyopsis rosae
CTTGCTGAAGCTGCTGCCCCCGCGACCCGACTCCGGATAAGCGGGAGAAGATGGATGGATGGATGGATGGATGGATGTAACTACTCTAAATAAATAAGCCAGAGGGCTGGGCTTTTGTAACAAAAATGCTGCCACACGTCTTCCACATGGCTCTGACAGATTGAAGCAAAAGACTTCTCTAATTTAATATAACCCCCACAGAGGTGCAAATGATAGGCAATCAGTATGTTGTGTTTGAAGTGCCACAAAGCTGGACATTTTGCTTTGCAAATACTAGTACAATTGAATGGATTTATTTTAAAAAAAATTGCTATAGCTAGAAAAAAGCCTCATGCATTGAACTGCAGTATTGATTAAACGACATTAGGTTAAGTACTTTATTTGGACGAGAGGAATCCCACGAGGGCTCATATTTCATGATTATATACTGGGATGTTTTGGTACGGAAGGGGAGCAGGGCATGTTATAGCTGTTGATTACACACATTATTAAACTATATTTTACATGCAGTATGCCCTGCATAAATATGAACAATCTACAGCAACATGTTCAATTTGACACATTAGAAGGCAGTATTATACACTATATTGGAAGTGTTGCAAATATAGCTGAATTGAAACAGACAGGCTATAGAGATCATTCTACCGTGTTGTTGTAACTTTGAGTATGCGCCAGAGTAGTGCCCATGTTCCCCAAGTGTTGAATAAAATGTGGATTCTATTTTTGATTTAATGTTGTTCTTCATGACAGATATGATGTGACAGTCAACATACTCATATTTCACTCTCTGTACAATGAATGACAATGACTATTGATTTTTTAAATTAAGGGGTATGTCAAGTTATGATGCAAATAATATGGCATGCTATAAAAAAAACTGTTAATGAACTGAATCACAGCTGTACTTACATTTGTATTTTTTATATGAATTGTACAGTGATATCCTGTATAATAAACCCACATACAGTAATATGTGTCCACTGAAAAATGGCCAGACATTCATATGAGTTGAAAGGTTTGCCAAACCTCAATGACAAGTTGACCAATGTGTAAATCAGGGAAATCACTACAAAGTGTGCGCACACACAAAAACACGCAGGAATAAGTGCACAGAGATCATTTTCCAACACAGCTGTACACACACACACAGACTGAAGATGGCCTAACACTAGTATAATGATTTATCATGATCTTGTAGCTTTTAGCAGCCCACAGCTATAAGACAGTCGCTCTATTTAGAAGTGTAAATGGAGACATTGCGAGACAGACGACATTTCCCTAGGTAACTTCTACGAAGAAAATGAGCAAATGCCCAGTATAAGACACAATGCCTTACCATCCATAAATTCTGTGCATATGGATATCCTGTTCTCCACAAAGAAGGCACTGTAGAAAGTGATGATGTAGGGGGAATCACACTGGAAATGGGAAGAGAAAGATGGCCATTTCTTATCCGGGTAGTAAAACGTAGGTGTGGATGCTCATTCATTATAAGCATGAAAATACTATCCTCACTAACTCTCTGTATTTGACCATTCAGTTTTTTCAAAAAGTTATTTAACAGCAATAGACTTACAGTAAGTCACTACATTGACCTGACACTGAGAAGCCCAAATAAAAAATAAAACAAATTGATTCATGGCGTTGTTTCATCTATGCCCAGTAGCTGTTATAATGACCTTATAATGCTCATTGTGTTCCCAAAAAAAGCTTTGAATTGCACTTAAAATGAGCATTATGTGAAAAACATTATTGACTTCAAGGCATTTAATGGTTTTGATATGACCTTAAGTGCAATTCAAAGCTTTTTTTGGGAACACAATGAGCATAGGAAACTATTGTCTGAAACTGAGAATGTTAAAGGGTTATTAAAAACCCTTTAACATTATCAATTTCACAATACGGTTTCCTGTGCAGCCGTGTGGTCCGGTGCCCGTGTGTGTGCGCTCACACGTGCACCACTGTATCTCCATGTCACGGAAACCTAGCTCGCCGCATAACGAGAGGCACTCCATTAGCAAAACCTGTGGCCAAGACTTAAAAGCCCCTAAATAGACCGTCCCGCCACCGCCACCGCCGCCACGCCGGCAGCAGGGTGCCTGTCTGGTCATCTTGATGGATATCCAAGTAGGGGCTGTCTGAGGCTGAACGCTAGCGGTTAGCAGCAGTCCTATGGGGTAGCCAGTCTGGCTTGGCCCGGCCATGACGTAGTTTGAACAGCAAATCAGCGCGCATTGTAGGAAGAGACACATTTAGCAAGAGAGACTTCAAATCAAAAGTTTATTTTTGAGACTACGCTCACCACTGTGTTTTGGAGAGCTGGTACGGTCATGCATTCACATAGCAGCGACATGCAAATGAGGCCTGATAGGCGGGCTCAGTGTGACCGCACTCGACGGGACAACAGAACAATACTCCCGACCTAATGCCCAAACTGGTGTGGCAAGCTGGTCTATTTTGGTATTTTAGAGGATATCTGATGAGAGAACCACTTTCAGGAGAGGGCATATTAAACTAACTAATTTAACCAACTTGAAATATACCATTTAGTCAATGCATACCTTGTAGAGAATCTCCAATTCAGACATGATCTGCTTTTGAAGCTCCACTGTGATGTCAAGTGGAATGACCTGTAATGAAACGTGCAGGCTACAGTCAGAACAAATGCATCTGGTGCGTGCATTTCGTCCATTCATCCCTCTGGAAATCAAGTGGGAAGAAATGAGGTGACAAGAGTGTGTCATTCATGAGCTGGAGCGACTGGCAAAGGGAATTCATTATTCTCACCTTGACTGCTAAGACCCGCCTACCAAGGAGATGGTATGCTCTGTGAAGAGAGAACAAAATGACAGCATGTCACAAACGCATGCGACTACACGAGTTAAGAACGTACGTTGTCTTTTTTAGGAAAACAAACAAATGATTGGTGGGTACTGCGTGACCATGCAATACGTGACAGTGAGGTGGTGAGTAACTAAAGGAACGGCCGGCCTAATTAGAATGACAAAATACCTCCGTCACGTCTCCTAGAGGTCAGAGGCCATAACACAAAAGCCCTATCAGTAGTTGCTCCAGACAAGGTTTAGGGTTCCAGGTAAAGTTGCAGCCACCAGCCAGCCTCATAATGATTTAATTACCAAAGTCCTTAATACCGAACAGTGGCTTTAGTTACAGCCTGTGAAGGCTGGTTTACAGCGCCAGTCACAATACCTCTGGACTTCTCAACATTCAATCCTCAAGGACGAAGGCGGCCCAACAGCTGTCAGGTGACGGTGTGTGTGTGTGTGTGTGTGCGTGCTCCAGTGTGTGTTGGTTAGACAAGGTGTACGTCACCCAGGCAGGCTTGTTTGTGAGTGGGCCTGGTAATTGCGATACCTGGCATCTCACCTGTCAGTGGGTCAGTGGGTCTCAGAGAGAATGTGTATGGTTCAAGGTGTGATTAATGTGTCTTAGATTGGGGTATCACCTTGCTACTCGGCCAGACACCTCTAAACTGGTACGGCCTTTAATTAATGACACCTCTTAGTGTCTGTGAACCACCCACGGTTTGAACATACTCTTGGCTCCAGACAGAAGCCATGTTAAGCTGCACATAAGCTCAGGTGGAGACATTCAGGAGTTCACAGGCTATCTCACAAAGGAAATGTCTATGTTTACATGCACACGATACTGCACACTATTACAATTAGGTAATTTAGCGGCTGCATATCTAAAGTGACTTACAGTGAGTACAGTACAAGTATTTAGCAGCAGGTAGGGGTTAGGCATCTCCATCAAGGATGCTTATAGGAAGAGCGGGCTTGATAGTATCCGTGACCTTTCAGGTGGGAGTCAGTCGCCCTAACCAATAGACTATACAGCGTCCCTAGAATATTGCACTTATTCTGACAAAGATAATGTAATGTACACAATCCTATAGCCAAAAGACATTTTAAATAAGGCACAGCTTATTTTGAATAAATAAATGCTGTTTAAGATAATTTATTAATAATAATCTTTAAATTTACGGCATTTGGCGCTTTTATCCGAGGCGACTTACATGTAGCACATTTGTCAATAGTTGGACAGGTCATACACCAGCAATTGTAAGCAACCGATATTATATCAGAATATTTACAGCATCTTGTCTTGTGCCTACTACAATGTACAATATATCATTCAATCAAACAAAGTGCCTAATGGCCTGAATACTAAAGTGCTAAATACGTTTAAATTTTATATTTAACAGTAAAGTTAAGTATAGAGAAAAGATGAGAGTAACAAATGCAAGAACATTTGGGGAAGTAACTTGTTTGATTGGGAGGTGGAGAGGTCGCCAGTCGAGGCAACAAGGTAGACTGTGAAGAGGTGTGCCTTGAGTCTCTTGTGGAATATGGTTTTAATGTTACAGCAGTCCAGACTGTTGCTGGAAGCTCGTTCCACCATCACAGTGCCAATATTCACAATATCATTATATATTTATTGTTATTGTATATGTACAGTTTATGGTGATTCTTCAGCATAAAAAGTCCTCCAAGAATAACCTCAGCTCATCATAGCTGAGAGACACTGTATGATGGGGGGAGCAACAGCCGACAATCTGTAGGCTAAATGGCTAAATAGTAACGAATGTTATAGCACGCACTCTGACATAACCGTATCCCACGTGTATTGGAAACAAAGTCTGTACTGTTACTGTATATAGAGCGAAACAAAACATTCAAATTGGCTAGCCGGCCCGTGTTCTGACAAATGCCTGTGTACACATAAGGGTAATAGGCTTGTTTCTGGTCTGATGTCGTACTCTTCCTTTAAGCTACAATCAATATCAGTTAAGCATGACTGCTGCCTCTTAATTAAGGTAAGATGAAGACGTTAATTGAGATAAGAGTACAGGGCTAGATATGTTAAATACTGATTGGGCAGCTTCTGCGTGTAAGACAAGCTAAGTGCTGACAGGACACTAAACTTGGCCAAGCTCAGACTAATGCAGCAAGATGTATTTAGCCTGCAGCCAATAAGTTGTAACTACCTATTAAACATAACCAACGCCATAAGGGGAGCACTGGTACATGTAGCAACGGCATATGCATACTGTGTGTGTATATGTGTGTGTGTGTGTATTATAAAACAAGATACACGTGCAGAAATAGCAAGATAACATTATTCACTGAACAAACACATGGATGGACACTAGGCTACTTGGGAGGTGTGAGGTGTGTCATTCTCTATGGGGTTAGAGGAGGGGCCACTGAAGTTTAATTCTCAGACTGTCCTTGAGGCCCCCCCTCCCCGCCCCGGGGATGAGTTACAGCGACAGCCCTGTGACGGCAAGAGAGACGGGGCCAAGGTTACCTCGGTGGGGGGGGGGGGGGGGGTCGGGGACAAGGTTAAATAGCTGCCCCTCCCCCCCCCCCCCCAAACAAACACACACACACACACACACACACACACACACTTCCCCCTGATCTGACCCCGGTAAACGTGCCCCATTGCCTGGATCTTATTTACACTCCAGCCCACGCAGTAATAAAAGCTCTATCATGCAGTATTCATAGGGCCTCTCTCTTATGTCTCTGAAGTTGGGGCCTTGTGCTACAGAGCCTGGCCCTTGCTGGTCAGAGTCACAGAGGTTCACGTGGGCAGCAGACTCTCTCTGTGTCTCTCTCCCTGACTCTCACCAGAGATGGCTGCTCTGGATGATGGCTAGCAGTCACACGCGTTCACAGCACGGAGACGAACACCACATTCTGCACGGTAACGAGGCAGGGGGCGTCCGGCAGGTGAGACAAGAGGCTGCTAAGTGCTAGCTTACACCGAGAGTGCATGGAGTCAATACTTGCTGATAGATGTTGATAGGTAGACATGATTTGTATTTTTATCATTGCACTACTCAGCAGAAGTCATTCATCCCCTGATATACTGCCCACAGACTTTGAATGGGTCCATGCGTTTATTGTAGGTGGCAAGGAAGGAACTTGTCGTAAGCATACAGCGGACAAATTGCCTTACGCTACCAAGGATAAGCACATATAATGTGCTGTATACATTAGGTATACTGTATAGGGCTTTGAATGGAAGCATGCTTACCGGTTACAGAGGACTGCAGTCCTTCTTCGCTCTTAGCGCAAGACAACGCAGCTAGCTACTGTACCAGGTCTAACAGTGCTGTGTTCCCCCAGGAACCAATGACCCAAGGTTGTATTACTTCTGTCAATCACATCATGTAAAAGGCAGTTGATGAAATGCTCTATGGAAATAATGTGTTGGTAAAACTGACAATACGGTAATCGCCCTCATGCTACACATGTTCACACCTTTCAAATACGCATACAAGCAAAAGGCATTAAGCAATTAAATCTAAGTATTTGCCCCTGAGCCGTATACAGTGTAATCAATGGCATAACGGAAGAGAAAAAAAGCAAATCAATTGCCAAAAGGAATGGAAGGAAAGAAAGAAAAGCTATAGGTGTTTAGGTGGAGGTCACTACCATGTAAATGTGCTCGTTCTAATTGCTTTGCCGGATGCATGAGGGATGTAATAGCTTTCCCGTCCTTGTTAACACATTTAGAAGCTATAGAGCCAGACAGACCAGTGTACAAGATAGATCTCAGACAGACAGAGTGTGTGTGTGTAATAAAACAACAAAGGGTGACAGTGATGGATGGCCAGGTCAGCATGTGGCTATGGAAATCTGAGGTGTTGGTAACATCCAATTGTGTTTAAATGGCTCTGGGTCATAACAGGGCTAGGAGGTTAATAGGTGGGAATCCTTTGTGGGGCTATTCACTCAAGATCAACCTCATAAGCTGGACCAACAGGGGTAAGGCTACAGAGGACAGTGAATTGCCTTCTAAAGTGTGGGTTATATTCACTATTCACTACACATAAGACAAGTGTGAAGAATTTCAAGGGGGTGCTGTCAGTAATAGGGAGTAGCAATCTATTATGGTCTGGGAAACTATTTGAATAACCAAGAGAAATAGAGATGTGTGTGTATGTGTGTTATTCATATGGTGCATATGTATGTGCTCATCAACTCTTCATACCGTGACACATAATAACACTGGAACAGGACGCAACAGAGGAGCTGACTAAATTACTTTTTTTTTTCCTTCTTCTTAAAAAGCTATTTAAAGGAACACCCAAGGTGGTTTTCCAAGTGGGGGAGGGTTGGTGGGAACCCTGTATGATGGCCGGTCAAAGTAGGTTGCATTTTATATTAACCAAACACTGTTTAGACTAGAGGCGTTGTACTGTAGGACACAGAAAGAGCACTAGATCTGTCCTGTATCACACACACAGTAATCATACTTTTCAGGTATATAATAAATATACACACACGGTATATCACAAACCAGATCAAAGGTGCACTCAAGTGCAAAACAAATTGAGAAGCTCTAATCTAAACATTCAAGGTAATCCGGCTAACTAATAAATATGCTGCAGACAATTGTGCTAAGACTGTAAAACCCTAAGCACATGCTCCTGTAATGCCTGATGATTTTGTCTTAAGAGTGGGAATAAAGCCTCAAGGCCAGGGTCAGCATTAATGGAAAGTAGACTACGGTTATCCTCGTTAAAAATCTGATTGGGTAAACTCGGCTTTCTTGTCTTGGCCATTTAAGCAAATGTCATGTTAGGGCTCTTGTGACGCTACAAACACAAGTACACAAGTAGCAATGTGATTCACACTTGAGTGAGAAAGAAAGGACCATTTTAAATATCAAAACGGTATCATTACACTATTTATTAATCACTGTGAGTGTCACTGTATTACGCCTGTTTGTGGAAATCAAATGAATGCTTAGCCTTAGATCAATTAAATAAAACATTTGTAAACAAAAAAAAGAAAATCAGACTGCATGCCAAAAATAACATGAACAACTCGTCCGGCTGAAGAGAAAGAGGGGGAAAAAATTAAATCAGCAAGATGTTTTACCTTCTCCTCCCAACCATAACAAATTCAGCACCAAAGCATATGGATTTTCTGCTGAGCTCAATTGACTGAGAAGTTGTTGGGCTTGCAATATCGGGCCTTTCCCAGTGCACTGGAACCATTTCTAATGCCTAGACCTAACTGATCAAATCTCTCTATGCGTAAAGCCCCCTCTGCTGCAAAATACAGTCAAACAAATATTTAGTTTGACTTTCAATTATGAGATTATCTCTATTTCTCTCTCTCTCTCTCTATATATCTTTCTCTCCCCCCCTACCCCAACAGCCTCAAGGTTTTGGACAGTAAGAGGCAGTATAGGAGGGGAGAGAATATAAGGCATCCTTTCAAAAGAATAAAAGTGAATTTGCAACAAATTTATGGGGGCAGCTGGGCAGGTGGCAGACAGCACACTCACTCCGTCAAGTCAAGGTTAGCCTGAGCAGTGATCAATACTTCAATCTCAATAAAACAGCTCAATACGAGCAGATTGATTGGAGGAACGCCAACGTTGGGAGGGGAGAAGGAGGATAAATGCGGCACCTCAAATGCCAACCTTGTCATAATGTTAGTGGGGCAGTAATACATCAGTCTAGCCAGAGATGAAGGAATCACTCTTCTATAGACTGCGAGTAATGCATTACAACGATTTTAGCCAATCGCTGTCATACCTTACAGCCCCGAATCAATACCACATGTGTTGGGAACCTTCAAATCAGAATAGATAAATAAAGGCCTACACACAAACCAGCGTGATGAATGTCACTACAAACAATAAAAAGATTGATGGACTAAAAGAGGCTCAGGGAGAGAGGAGGGGGAACAAAAAACGAAAATGCTTTCACCAGACCAACACTGTAGTTAAGAGTGGGACTTTTGTTGTGAATTAATTAGTATGGTACAAAGGCTATTAAAAGGCATTTCAAAAAAACATAATTGTATCGCATACTGATCAAGATCACTTCACAACAACGCGCCTGTCTCTCAGACACAAAGTGCCACCAAGCCTCCAACCATAAAACTCATTCCCTACACAGTTACTTGGCGTCGTTTACAATTTTACTGTACTATTGCCACTACATTGACTACCACTTACTTGTATACGGTGCCACCGTTTCCATGGCCTAGCTGCTCCTGGTAGTGGATGTCTTGGGCATTTATCTAAGGAGTAACAAACAAATACATCATTTGAAAATACAAACATTATAACACATAATACATATAACAATAATAATTGAAACAGTATAATGTCATATCAATGTAAAATATATATATATATATATATTATAAAAAATATAAAAATTATATATATATATATTATTTCAGAATGTTGGCGGGGCATTTTAAGGCTACATACCGGTAGAACATGACATCACTATCAGTGCCTACTGGGCAATTATGTTTGTGAAACAACTACCAGTATATTCCACATTGTGAAGATCCCAGTGGGAATGGAACTACAGTATATAAACCCTGCTCTGAAAGACATTTTTGATGGGTTTCAGCAGAACAGACATTTCCCAAATCATATAAAAGGTTTCACAAGCAGCATCGGTGAATTTCAGATGAGGAACATTGACAGCCTGAAAAGTATTAAAGGCCAGAGTTGCTAATAAGCAAGCTGAAGACACTGAGCCAGTGGAAGGTATGTGTAAGCATGCAGGTTTGTGTGTGTGTGTGTGGACGGGAATAAAACTGGAGGATATAAAGAAGAAAAAAAAAAGACAGGCATTCAGGTCATTCCAAGTTCAGTGCTGGAGCAAGAGAGGGACAGGATGGAGTGGGGAGGAGATCAATACAACATTTGCTGTCCAATTTATAAAAGGACACTGTGTCGGAGTGTGGCGGGGGTGTGAGTGATGTAGAGTTTAATGACGATTTGTTTGCCTCTTTTATAAAAGGTGTCATAAAGGGGGAAATTCAACTAGGCCCCAGCTGTTACAAAAGTTTCTAAGACACACACTTTACCCCACACGCCAGGAAGATTTGGTTTTTACAAATGCACAGGCATTATTATGTTAAAATGTAATTACATTAAAAAACTATTGACCGATCCCAAGCCCCTGTCCGACATAGTTACTGTAACTAGGTTGGACAAAACAGCATAGCAGACTATAACAGGAAAACAGCCAATTTAAGGAGTTTCAACTGTTATTGGAGGACAGGCGAAAAGGGTCGGCGCTTTATGATCGGTCAATTGGATGGGGTCCTAGTTATATGACCTGGTCTCTAATTTCTGGGCCACCCTGCCTCTCATTGGAAATACTTCCATCAATCAGCTACACTGAGCCAGATAGATCACCCCAAAATAGGCACGTGGACTGAGATCTAATGTAAAAATAAATACAAAAAACATCCCTGGCCCACCCCTGCCCTAGGTGCGCTCCGCTAATAGAATGTTCTGCTGGCCTCATTACGCTGCTTAGTCACTTTATCACTGGCCTCACTGCGCATAGCCTTCACCCTCTCCATTTAGACTGTGGATAAATCTCTTCAACACACGTGTTTATGTGGATGCGCCCAGCTCGGGCTGAGAGACTGATGGCTGCGGTCACCTGTCAATACGCATGTAGCTGGTGAGGCAGGTGCTTGCTCGTACCGCGGCTGATACGATATCCATGCGTGGCTGCAAAGCTCATTTTGTGTAACGCGCGCGCAGACACGCACCGCTTCCCTCCAATTCACATCAATAGGTTGGCTAACAGGGTGGGAGAGGGAGGGGTAAAGAGAATAAGAGGAGACAGCTGAAGGAATGGAGGGGGGAGGGGGGGGAGACAACAGCTCTATTAGTCCACTGTGTTACAGGAGAAACCAGAGAAGCTGCCGGCTTAATTGTCTCCCTGACACACTCGCCACTCTCTCCATGTGAATGCCTGTGTGCGTGCGTGCGTGCGTGCGTTCGTGCTCTGTGCGTTCATGACTTTAGCAGCCAAGCAACTCGTGCTAGCAGAACGTCACTGTGACCTGAGCCACAACACAATGAACTATACACTGAAGGGATCACATGACCCTGGCTGTCAGCAGAGGATAGCAATAGAGGGGTGGCTCCCTGTGTGTGCTTCATCCCGGTGACACTGTGAAGCCAGTGGTGCAGCAGCGTGCTGAAAAACTTACTTGTCCATTTGTCAAGATCTTCTTTAGCTCAGCAGACGACTTCTTTAAGCTAGGGGGGGGGGGGGATCAGCACAGTCATGTTGTTTTAGGGCAAATAAGAAACATGCACACACCCTGTTTCATATCTCTAAACCTCTTCAACATAAGAGAATTATAGGAGAAAAAAAACACAAAAGCTAGGACCAGCAGGTATTCGTTTGATGGGGAGGTATTCGGTTTTTTCTATTTTGGGATGTAAATATTCGTATTATTATCTAATGTATGAGCATTTGCCCTGTGAAAACAATTTTTAAAAAATCCACATATTCGGAGTAGGGCTGAACGATTAAAGGAGTCATCTAACTGAACTAATCAGCGCAATGTTCCTCTAGGCCTACCAGTAATGCTCTGAAATTCAGGACAACTATATTTCTATGGTACGTACACGCCCACCAACAACAACATGTGAAACACATTTGTGAGAGTTCTGCTGAAAAATTGTCTCCGCTGAGCTAGAAGCAACCACACCTAGGCCTAATGTGGTGGTTGCTGCAGTGGTTGTTTCCGAGGACGCTGGCGACAGGGAAGTACGCTATTGTGCAAGCCAAATCGATGTGCTGGGTGAGAGAAACTTTATCAAGGCAGCCAGCATGCGGTTCACAAGACGCATTGTGAACTATGTCTATGGCCTACTCTTTGCCTTATGCGTACGGTGAATGTAACTCGGTACCGTTGTTGGACATGCTTCACTGCAATGAGAATGTTACAATCTCAGGCGGAGCTAAATCGTAGCTAGATCATGTCCATGATGAAGTTATGTGTGCCGCATCTGTGTAAATATGAGCGCGCATAACCGGCTTTAGTTTCGACTGATTGGCCAATCACATATATGAGCGCCATAAAATAAGAAGAACAGCACCCATAAAGATGCACAGACACTGGAACTATAGTTCCAGCAGGATGCGCCCACAGGGGAGTTTCTAGGATCTAACATTGGGAGGGGGGGTCTAATGAGAATACAGACAAATCATTATTTCACTGTATAACAATGAACAGGCTGTGTTTATACCTGTATTTGTTTGTCCAATCTCTAAGCCGTGTTGATTAGAGAGCTTAAACATTGGCAAAAAATTATTCCCAAAAAATTATCATAATTATCATCTCAAAAATAATCTAAAATTGCCAATGTGCACGGACTGTTGTCGCATGTCCTAAAATGCAATAAATCCATGCTTAAAGAAATGAATCCTGTTACCTTTATGGTCTCATCTATTCATTTGACTATACAGCAGTTCATATTTTGATACCATCTCATGTGGTAATGCGCTAAAACATGTTACATGTTACATATATATTTAACTTAAATCTTGACTTAAAAAAAATATCACAAATCAAATCGCAGATCTGAACAAATCGGTCAGAAAAATCGCATTTAGATATTTTACCGAAATCGTTCAGCCCTAATTCAGAGCTCCATTCGCTGCACTATCAAACACATTCGGTTTCAACTTGCTTGGTCTGTAAGCAGAGAGATGGGCTCCTCTTTCAACATGGACTGTCAATGGCTAATGCAGACTGTACACAGCTCCTATTGGGTCAAATTATCTGTCAATCAAAACCTTGCAGCATGCAGCGGCTATTTTGAGAGCTAGGCTAACGTTGAACTAGAGTAGCCTACCGATATGACAGAATGTAAGGAAAATTTGGTCTTCCAGCAAATATTTAATAAATGCAATGGCAGTCCGTGCAGTATTTATTAATGGAATAATGTGTTTTGGACTAAATATTTGACTGGATTAGATTGTATGGACCTTTGCCAATGTAACAAGATCATTTTTGACCGTGATCGATCGGTGGACTACGAGTTACTGGCGGATATTATTGGTGGATGTTACTTGTGGTTACTATGAGTCTTCATAGGTGAGTAGTTAACTCAACATTTTAAGTACAGTATTTATTTTTATTTTTTTTTTTTTCGTTTTTAGAATTTGAAGCCTGAAAATTGTATTCGGGCCAGCCCTAATGCACGCAAGCGCAAACACACCCACACACACAATCTCACCCAAGAAGCTCACCTGTTGTTAGTGACATTGTCTGGGGCAGAATGGGCACAGTCATTGGCTGGGTTTGGCCTGGTCGTCACCTGAGGGTGCAAAACACACACACACACACACAGATGTCAAGGCCGACAGACAGACAGACATATGACCAGGCCCGACTAATGAAGAAGAGAACACAGCCTCTCAGTTCAGCCGGGAGGTTAATTGGCTTTCGTGAGAGAGAATGGGAGGGCAAGAGGGATGGGCGGAGTCAGACTGACAGCACAGGGGAAACACTAAATGATAGGACTGAGAGGGAAGGACAAGAATGGGGTTCCTTGAGGGTACAAGCCTTACAGCAGAGGTAAAGAGAGGGACAGGAGGGAGACAAACACCAATAACCTCTTTTTAAACAATGAATAAGTAAAGCAGGCATGCAACACTAGGGATGACCTCTTTTATTTATCATTGAACGCAAACACTTTGGCCTGCCGATATTAAAGAGAAGTGACAGATAATGTAGGAGAGATACTAAAAATAACTTTAACTTTAATTGAGGTCGTAAGGCCGATGTGTTGGGTCCACTAAGGCACGGGGATCCTTTCTTTAATTAGTGCCCACCAAGACCTCATTTAAATGGAACTCAAGTCCCCCCACAGCCAATTACTTTCATACTAAAAACTGGAATAAAGAGGGGGAAGATTGGCGAAGGCTTTAAAGGAAACACCATCTTCACAAAACAGACCCTTGACCCCAAAACGATCGACACACTCAGAGCTCCTGGGAGGATACATGAATCAGATTCAGTACAGTGCACTGTATGGGGCTGCGTTATTACTGAAATACATACGAACACAATATATGATTATCTGGGGAGAGCGAGAGAGAGTCGTGGCAAGCCACTTAACCCATTCTAATTAGCGATGGCTTTCAATGCGACGTATGGTAGGGGTATATAATGATAATTTCATGGATGAGCAATGAGGACACCTCAGTGCTCGACTTGGTTTAGGCCAACCCCGCTGCTCTCCTTAATACTTTGGGGGCTAGAGGTTCAAGTATAACACCTGGCTCCTAAATTAACGTAGCTCGTGTAACCAGATGCATACAGAGACAGAGGAAAAACACTGCCATTAGCACAGCCAGCCTCACACATACATAAACATAGCGAAGGGGAGCGAGAGAATGAGCGAAAGAAAAGGAGAGCCTTGAATTAAATTGACATTTAAATAAGTGGAACAAAGCGTTACCAATCCATTTGCCTTGACACCACCCCCCCCCCCCCCCCCCCGCACCCAACCGCTCTCACACTCTGTGTAAGGCAGCTGAAACAATTATTGAGATAGGTACCTTGAGGCCATGTATGTTCCGGATCCCTGGAGTCTTGCCGGCTGAAACAGTAATTGACTAGATTGTAGAACACATCAGTGGGCCATTTACAAATGTGCTGAAAAGGAATCAGTCTTGAAAAAGAAATGTAATGTGATGAGGGTGACTCTGAAATTAGTTGCAAAGGAGAATGATTGGGATGTTGGGCCCTGGAGACCGCAGTGGCAAGAACGGGAGAGGCAAAGTGAGAGAGACAGAGTGGGAGGGTCTAGGCACATTGCTATCGAGGCAAACCCTGCTACATCTCTGTGGAGGTTTTAGTGTAAACAATAAGTGGCAATGCATGTAGCCTAGCTGAGAGAAAAAAATGTGCCTGAACAATTACGTCATTTCTATTTCATTATATTAGGGCACTTAAAATCACACCATTTCCATTTAATAAATTTTTAACACAACACTACAATGCCTCAATGAGCATGAAAATAGTTACCGTTTTTGAAGCAGTGTTACCCCTAGTGACCCGACAATTAAAACAGAATATAATGATATTGTGATAATGCAATATACATGATTTAATTGAATAAGACTATGTGACATTATATATAAACTAGGATAAGACAGCATACGTGTTCTGTTAAAAAAACAATATAATCAAATAGAGATTATGAATGGGTATAACAATGGATATAAGCTGTTGATTTACATTATGGTGAATTTAAGGCATAGATCTTCTGTCACCAATTGTTTGGAATTGTAGAAATATCAATTATTAGAAAACCTTAAATGGATGGTAATACAATATAATTTGATAACATAAAAATTATTTGCTATAATATACCTTTTTATTGCTGTTTGGACACTGACAAAAATACACACATACACTACATACCTCGTGGAAAGATCTGTAGAGGGTCTGGCAAGTGTCCATTCATGCGTTGCTCAGTAACCGTGTTGTAATACTGAATAGAAACAGAAATTATAATAGGTTCAGTAGGGAGAAGGAAAGAAAAATGGGAGATTTTAAGTATTCAAATGTTTTTTCAAGTACTGAAGAACAGCTACAGGCTGCCCTCTGGAAGATGGTTCTGTGCGCGCGCGTGTGTGCGTGTGCAGCGGCCCACAAAGCAGTTATTTTGGTCTGGGAAGCTGGTGTTTTGTGCGACATCTAGTGGCAGACAAGATCATGTATATATACTTTAAGGCAAATTTCTAAAACCGTCTGGTCAGAATCTGTAACAGTGCCAAAAGTGAGAGCCTGCTATGTTGAGGACCAGTGCCCTGTGGGCCTGTTCTGGGCTACTATAGCATTAACCCTTCTTTGCTTCAGGTCAACTGTTCACCAAACACTCCTACCCTGCAGGGCTAACACGCACACACGCACACACACACACACACACACGCGCACGCACGCCTGCCAAGGCAACACAACGCAATTGATGTTTCAGTTAACCAAACCATCTGTTAAAGTCTGTGTGTGTGTGTGCATGCACCCACTCTTTTGTCAGCTGGAGACCTACACAAATTAACATTTTGTATCGTGGCCCAGACACAGATGGACCCTTGAAAAGGTCCATGCATTTGTGTGTGCCATTTTGAGAGATTGCGTACTACATGATGATGATGATGTCACAGACCTATGTCATGCTAAATCACAGAAGCGTAAACACAGATTTACCCGCTCATTGCAGGGGAGGACGACGACAGGATCAGCCTGAATGGGAGTGGATCAAAATGGCTGCCCATGTGGCACAGCTGTTATTAAAAGGCCTATTTATCACTGTCATGTCCCTCCTTGCTCCAAGCATTCTGCCTTTGCCTTGCGGCATTCTCACCCGACCACATATGAACAATGGGGCCAACACCAAAAAACGTAACATGCGCTCGTGTGTGTGTTGGGTGTGGAGGGCCACATACCTTTAATTTTCCGCTCAGCTAGCTTATTGATTAAGGCTGCAATTACCACTCAACCTGTAGTGGTGTGTTATTATTAAAAGACATTCTCCTTTGTTGGCCAATAACTAAACAGTGTCCCATCCCAAATACCATTGCTCAGCCTTAAGGGACAAGCGGGGAGAGGTAGAGCACAGTGGGTCTCATCATCATTAGCGGACTGAGGGAAAACAGCGAGTAAGAACAGGGAGAATTAGGGACACTGCCTCCAGGGGAGCTGGGTGAGAGATGAATGAGGCCACATGTTTTTTTTAGCACACTGACACAGGCCAGTCTTTAACTTTCAACAGGGCCGGCTGTCTTTCAAGGTGTCGGCCAATGATTAGAGATGCCTGGAAGACTGGGACGTCTCAGAGGAGCATGCAGCAATCAATGTTCGGTGGGGAGGGAGAGTTTCTACAGTAAATGCCCTCTGTAGACTCATGTTAATTAAGTGATGAATTTGACCATTAATTTTGTTTCTGCATTAAGTAGCATGAATATTTCATCGGGCAAAGAAAAATTGGACAATAACTGCTAGTGGCAGCGTGTGCACTTATCAATTTATCGACATCATTTCAGACACACAAACGCACTGTTAGCTACCATTAAAGACCTAATAAATTGCCCTACTGCTCAGCCAACATGCTGCCTTGTGTTAATTCCTATTAATTTCACATAATAGCTGTCCACTCACCTGGAATTAATGCCACAGATGCAAAACCCTGCTAGGGTCTCAGTGGAGGCCAAATGGCAACCACAGCAAACCAACAGAAAAATCCTTTGAATATGAATGCAAATGCTTGCTGAAATGCATAACCCTTGCATAAGACATCTCAAGGCGGCTGCCTGTGTAAATTATATTTCAATGAGCCCAGTATTTTCCAGGTAATCAGCAGCTTTTACTTGGCTGTCCCACGAGGAGCAAAGTCATTATAGGGATGCTGGATTTGTTTGCCAAAAGAATCGTTGTACAAATGACATTCAGAATCTGTGGACGAAGCACTGCATGCTGGTGGATATTCAAATCTGTTTGTTTAAGCCATTTAAAACTTGGACATGGGTGGGGGGGGGGGGTCTAGTTTAGAAATGTACCGATTTATTATATGAATTGCTGTGTGATGGTAATTAATAGTACTAAATATATACTGTATAATGTAGAGTATGCTGTACAGTTGGGTCTAAAGGTCTGAGTCCGCAATCTCTACTCACTGTGCATGGTTCCCACTCTAAGTCAAATGTAAAATTCCCTGACTTATCCCTGACTTTCACTGAATAAAAATCTGAATGTCCATGATCTATATTGAACAGAAAAACAAACAGGTTGTCTAAGTAAAAGGGCTATATAGACAGCATGGCAACGATAATAAATTTAATACAAATGTTCTATTTCGCAAAGGTACTACGAAAGTGGTTAAACTCGGGGGGGGGGGGGGGGCTATGTATGTGCGGGGTCTGGGGTCCTCCCACATGAAATATTGAGCATCAAACACTGTGCTTTTTCTCTATATATTAATGGTGGAAATGTCTATTTATGTAAAAGGAAAACACAAAATCCAAGCACCAAGTGACAAAATATTATGCAGTAAGGCTCTAATGAGTATTGTATTGTTTCAAATTCACTCTTCTGTCCTATTGTGTGTGTCTTTTGTTTTGGAAAGTAACACGCACACGGCTTTTATTCACATCACTGACAATGTGGCACATATTCAAATTAGTGTGTTCTAATCTAATCTAATACTACGTCCAGTATAAATCATTTTGATGAATGGCAACAAAAATGTAAACATGCTGCAAATAAATTTTTTGTGATATTCCATGATTTGACCTAAACCATTATCAAATTCCCTGACTTTCCATGTCTGGAGTAGACTTTTTTTAAATTCCATGATATTCCAGAAATTCCATGACCCGTGGGAACCCTGACTTTGTATTCCTATATATGTATCCTTCTGTTGCTTTCCTTTTTTCCTTCCTTTTCTGTCTCTCCTGGGAGCCATTCTCATTCCCTACTCAAAACCTTTCACTACTATTGGTTTCATCATTCATCAAAATATAAACACAGACTTTTCTCACTTCAATTCAAGGCAATTAACAAGATATTCAGATGTTGTGCCTTAGGCTATTACTCTATTTTACGTCCATTGTATAGTCTAAAGTATGAACGTATAATCAAAGAGTTAAATATGGTTGATTTTGAAGATAATCATTAGATACAGCTTTAGTTAAAATATTAACATATGTGGTTTGCAATCGTTGCTCTGTCCTGATCTTGCAGCCATTCTGCAGGCCATCTGTATTGACTATTGAGAAGACTGGACACAAAATCACTTATAACAATTGAGAGGTGCGTGCCATCAAATATGAATCAGGCTTTACGTGCTTGTGCAGCCACCGGAACGACTATTAAGCATATAACAGAGGGTCATATTAAAAAGCTCAGATTAAAACACACAAAGAGGGAGTGTGATGTCATTTGCTGCTCAGGATGCAATTATTCCACTATATCTTTATATAAAATAGCCGTTTGCTGCTATAATGTTTAAAATATCATACAGATATATATATATATATATATATATATCACATTTAAAAGGTATAGGTAACTATTGCAAGCTAATTGTAAGCTAATACACTTTGTCAAATTCACCAAATATCTCCTCGCATTTCGCTAGTTTACCGTTCTCTGAGCGTACTGAAAAATGAGCTAGTACTTCTACACAGCCTTGGCCCTGTTAATAGCAACATAAACAAAGTGGCAAACACCGGTCAACAACAATGTAGGCTTCACAATGCATTTCAATGTGTGGGGTGGAACTTCTGAGAGTTTGTTTTTAAATTTTGCAAGTGTTTACAAAAATGACTAACCCTGCCTTTAAGTCCTGTCTAAATAAGTATTTTTCTCAAAATTGCAAAAACAAAAGAATCCAGTCGAAATTTCAGGTGATTAGATTGGTTGTTTTCAAAAAAGGCATGAAGCATATTCATGTCTTCGAATTTTATATTTGTATTGAGATCTTTAAGGTCTCTTAGGTCATTGACCTTAAAACTATACCTACTGTATATTACGTATGCTAGTGATCCAAATAAAACATTGAAAACAACTTCCATTAGTTGAAATAAAATAAGTATAAAAAAGTAAGTATATTGATGATAAAACAGCCCTGGATATAAGAAACATGAAGTCAGCGGAGGTCACTTCAGCTTGTTGGCACAGCAGCTGTCTATCTCTGCTCAATCACCCTGCCACCTCATGCTACTTCATGATTAAAAAGCACCCAGAAATGAGCATATGACAAAGATGGACAAAAACAAGGCAAGCAATATGAGCCTTTGGCGTCATTCTGAGCTGATGGGGGGTAAAAGACCTCCACAGAAAAACTCTGAACAATTCAACTGCCCAGGGGGGCCTCCACTTTAATGAGGCAAAACTTTAACTACTGAATAATACATAATAAAAATTGACAGTTCATTTAGCTTTCACTGTACCTCGTAGACAAACCCATTAAAAGTCATTATTCTCAATGTCCATGACGTGAGCAGTAAGTATCAGCGAATAAGACAATGTACATGCTAGGGGGTTGTTGGGATATAGAAAGTGTTTAAACAACAACATAATATCTCTTGATAGGGCCATGTTACAAACCTGCAATTGGTGATTACTCGTCATACGGGTACTCTGACCCGGTATTATGGAGGCAGAAATGACAAATATTAAATGGATTAATGACACTGTTTAATAGTTATTAAACAATGACATAATTAAAAATTAGAATAATAATAATTAATAAAAACTTTCCTATAACATTTATGGTGCTCAAAAGGTCAGATATTACAGTACGCGAGTAGAAGATTCTATTTTATTTACTGTAGTTTTTTTATGTATTATTAAGTTAATTGATCACATATTATATTGAGGGTCTTCGTGAACAAATACATTATAATAATAATGTACTTTAAAAAGCTGCTTTTTTGGGAGATAGAAAAATTCCAAACTCAACAAAAATGATCAAGGCAAGGTTGAGAAATAATAACCATATGGACGTCCTGTTCTGACATCTATCTCCTGTGTTGCTCCTGTGAGATATAGAAATACTCAAGCTAAATAGCTATCTCCGCCTATCCTGTCTTGCAATACCACTATATAGCTCAAGAGGCAAGGTGAGTCACTAGCTTCCAGTCTGCCCTCAGTAAAAAACAACACCAACAGATAAAAAGGTATTTTAAAACAATTGCTGGTTGCACAAGAAAGTAAAGTCTGAATGAATGAATGAATATATATATATATATATATATATATATATATATATAAAATATAAAAGCATTTTTTCATCTTTTTTTCAGCAATCTGTTAATTACATCAACATTGTTCTAGTGCAATTATAGTTTGTTCATGTTATAGCCTAATGATCGCTGATACAGTATATGTCTAATGCCCCGGCATTCGCACTGGATATGATGTAGAAGCCAGTCTAAATGGATTAACTCTGGTAAGTAAGAACCTTGGTTGGACAATTCAAAGCACCTAAGCAGCCTGCGAACCATACCCGTTGATAAGCCTATGATAGTGTTTTGCTGTGGCTGTTTTCTTGGTAATATTGTTTTGCTAAAAACTAGCCTACTAAATGTCAATATATGCTTCTGCATCAAACCTACGCCATAACCTACAGATAGAGCATAACCTATATGCTGTACCCTACACACCATAGCCTACACAGTCAGTGAAGCGCACCTCTCCAAAAATGTAACTACCCGTTCGTCTGTCGATGCATGGAGAATGCCACACACCGGGTGCCCACCAAATGCGTTCAATGCGTTGCGCCGGAAGTCATTGTCAATGTGGCAGTCCGAATCTATGCGTTGGGAGTGTCGCACTGGTCTGCGTTGCGTTTCGAATTTCGGATGCGTTCAATATTCTGAACTCTTGCGTTTTTTTTGCCGTATGGCAAAGTACTAGATTCAACCGGAATACTTGTATGGGTACTATTGGTGGAAAGTAACTGCATTTTCAATTTCTCCCTGCAATATTTGGTAGAGTTTGGAATGCACTGTGCTGGCGAAAGGTTTGTTGGCTGGCTCAAGGGACAATGTAACAAAGCTCAATGTGGTACAAAATCCTCTTTAACTAAGCAAATATTTGGCACTGCTATCATTATGTCTATGTTTTTCTGAAATTGTTGCATTTTGTTGTTGGAAGGCAGCATTGTTGAAGAGTAGACTCCTTGATTAGACTGGGTGATGGTGGCGTAAATGAGACATCATGTTTATGACAATGTTTCCACTTAAGTAGCTGACAGTGGCAACACGCAATTGCTAGCAGACCGTTTTCTTTCCCTCATCGAATCAAACGCTTAATACAGGGAAGCCTACCGTAGGAAATGCTGATGGGCTTCAAAGAATGGGGATGTTCTGTCAATGTGTGACAGATGTGTGCATTCCTGCAGCGCAATAAGTCTAGGCAATTCTATTTCACCAAATGTAATACTCTGGACCTGGCAATACTGTTTGTATTGAACCAAACAGTTTGATAATACCTATATTCCCTACATGTCAGCGTTACTACAGACATGTAGTAAGGATGACATGGTATGGCTGAAGGCTATCCTATAGCCTACAGTACTGTATACATTAATACTCACATATGACAGCATGGCTTTGAGTTCTTCATCACTTCTTACAGTGATTCTATCTCCCACCTCGTCTTCATCTAAATGAGTTACACATGTGTACAATACTGAAAATCAACCACATACTGTAACAAAGATAACTATCTATGCACACAATACTAGAAAAGTTTTTCATTTTGGAAATTGATTAAATGTACTAATGAAAGAAAGTGAGAAGTGTATGATCTTAATTCAAGTCAGCAGATGATAACATAAACTTACATTCAAAAGCAGTAACAGTTGTTTCAGGCATGACATCTCTGATGGCAACCTGAAAACGTTTTAATCAATGTTATCATGACACATTCAGGTATTAAACAAACTAAAATACAATGTAATCCACGTTCATAGTTAGCTATGCTGAAGTATTTTAGCTTTGAAGTTTCCGCAATCGAGCTACCAGTACATTTGCTACTGAAGGAGAAACAGATGCGTTTTTGTTAACTATTACGGCATCAAATAAGGATATGATATCTATGGTTAGCTGTCTAACATATTACAGTGCATACTCACCAGCAGGTCATTGAAGTTCAAAAGAGATGGACAGTCAACCGATGAGTCCATGTCGCCTGCCGGTGTTTTTATGCGGATCACTATTCGCTCGTTGTCCATTGCGCAGTGGTTATTTAAAACAAGTAAAAGCATACCAGGGGAATGTTAGGAGTCATAATCACAATTGGCTGGTTGAGCTAGCAAGCTAATTTCCTGCCGTGACATTACAGCGATATTTGCTAGTAAGCATCCTGTTTCACAAAGTACAGCACATTAAACAGGGAACAGTTAACAAGTGCACCTCTTGAGAAACATAGCTACTTGTATTGATTGTGGGCTTTTTCTCCTTTTCGTTATGATTTTAGACAACGGCTCTTTAAAACAAACTAGTTTATTGTTTTCTGAGTTGGCAAACTGGCTAATTTTGAGAAACATTTCCAGCGAGCATCATTTCCAGGAACAACATCCGGTCATTGCTATTCAAAATAAAAGCTAGGGTATACTGGTAGTCAGAAATTGGTTATAACATTTTATTTTATCAATCCTTTCCATTTGAAGTAATTTCAACATGCAATGCTTAAAACGACACATCGTTCAAACTCTTCAAACTACAAAAATGTAACGAATCAGTTTTCATTGCTTTCGCACAAAATGCATTCCATGACGACATTCTCCAAAATCCAAGGCTGTGCCTATACCACCTGCAAAACATGTTTGCAGGAAATGTTTTCATATGCATGTAACACACTGTTACCAAAACACACACACACACACACACACACATATATATA
>JAODTR010000018.1:805400-817922 GCA_025399935.1 Amblyopsis rosae
ACATAAATAAATAAACCCGCGCCCCCCCCCCCCCAAAAATAATTGAACATCCCCCTTATGCTGCTATTCTCTCACGTTTCTGTCCTAATAGGGATGCTGCTGCAAGGACAGCTCAGTACGGCCTGAATGAATGTGCTTGTATAGCTTTGATAAGATCGGTTGAGACATACAGCTGGTGGACTTTACTGTCTGGTATAAGTGCCTGACAACCTCTACAAATGTACAAAAGAAACGCACAGCTTAAAACATTATTTGTTTATTTAGCTTAATTAGAAGCCTGGTGGTTTCATATTTCTATCATATATATATTAAGTGCAAGATATAATATTTTTTTGAATAATTGTAATTATTCTAATTGTAAAACCATTTCCCTATAATTATTGTTGTGTTAAAGTCACACCTGGAGACCGTATACGATTATGGTCTCACACGTGTGCGGGTATTTAAGCATGTTGTTTCTGTGTGTTTCGGCGTGCATGTCTATGCTCATATTGTTTATCCGTGCGATCGCGTGCGATAATTTGTGTGTGTGTGTGTGTGTGTGTGTGTGTGTGTGTGCGTGCGTGTGTGTGTGCGTGTGTGTCCACACAAGCTCATTGTGAGCTATAACAAAGCCCTCTGAAATACAAGCTCCAGGGGTCTTACCTGGATGTGCCGGCCCCCCACTTTTTCATTAAAAGCTGAAATAGTGCAGCTGAGGCTCCGGCCGTTTCACCACAATGTGGTGGCAATATACAAGGGCAAACATATGCGACCTGGACCCAACCTTCAAATGCGCCCCAGAACAGAATATTTTTCTCTTCTCTCTTTTGCAACAGGTTTGAAAGCAAATAGATGTAAAAACTGAATATGTATACAGTATGATTCATATCCTCTTTGTGGAGAAAGGCGCATTCTCAGACTTTTTTGGCATACAATACCCTATTTCATTTTTGTAATGTGTGTGTGTGTGTTTGTGTGTATCGGACTTGTGTGTGGTTAACGATTTCAACAGAATAATACCTATGCTTATTTTGGCTAAATGTTAATAAAATTAAATATGGTAGATAAATATCTTCCATCTCAAACAATGTGTTTTTAATCCTCTGGTTTTCTTCTGTTCCACATCAGGTTACATTTTCATTTCATTTCCCTTGACTGTCATTAAGGCTTTGCGGGGCTAGTACAGTGAAAATCTCAGCAGCGGCACTGAGGTGATGTAATTGAAGTGTCCAAGAACCAACCTGCTCCAGAGAGATGTAAGAGCAAAGTGCCAATGTAATTACAGGTCATAAGTTGGCCACCTCGGAACTACGGCAGGCTCAGGGAGAGCTGCGCTTGTCAAACATTTTGACACTGCGAGCACACCTCTAAACATATAGACAGACACGCGCATAAACAGACGGTGTTTAAATGATCAGAAAAAAACAATGACCTCCCCCGTTGTTCGACTGCATTCAGTTTCGCCATCAATAGGATACGTTTACATGATGTGAAAAATAAAAGTGGAAATTCATTATGTTTAGAGGATGTCCCTTAGAACTATATAATAACGGGCTGTCCATATTGTACTACCCCCTAGTGGCAGAATAAGGTACTAGGTGTTATTATACATTATTATACTATATATTTATACTGTATGTGAGGAATGTGTATTGAAAATTATTTCAACTGAAGGGGGAAAAAAAGTAAAATGTTGGGTGGTCCAAAATAGTCAACATTGTATGAGCAGTAATTTCCTGATTAATATATTTTATGTCTTAATAGCTCTGTATAAACAATATGGTAAATTATACCTTACATTTTAAATTTGATGAATGCACTGGACTGAGGCTGAATGCTGCAAAAATGACTATAGTGGCAAAAATGATACGTCCAGTCCAGAACGCCAAGCGACCTTAAACCTCCGATGGTGCCGTTTGTTATCACCTCTTCCACGGTCCAGCTCCTCCCGGGTGAGGGGTCAAGACTTTAAAAAGGAATTACTTCATTGACACAATAAGGGATGACAGTTTATTTGACATCTTACTGCTACTTCTCTCCCCTCCAATATCCAGCCCTGCCCTGCCTGCTAACTGCTCCCTGGGGAGCCATATACTGGATGAGTCTGTGTGTGCGTGTGTGCGCGTGTGTGTGCCTGTGTGCACACGTGTGTGTGTGTGTGTGTGCGTGTGTCCGTGTTGTGCGGGGTCAGTGCACACGTGCTTGTGCAACCACTTGACTGTGCTTGTGTGTGCACATACGAGTCGCTGTGTGTTTGCATGAATATGTGTGTGTGAATAGCTACTTTATGTACTTGCACTGAGTGTGTCCTGTTACTGTATGTAGTGTGCCCCGTGGCCGGGCTTCATGCGTCTGGTCCGTTATCATATGGTTCTATGGTCTGGTCACTACTGACAGAGAGTTCTAACAGGGGTCGGTCTTTCAGCACCATTAGCAAATGCAGACCAGGATGCACACATGAACCACATTAGCAACTCTCTGTCACATAGCAACAACACTGGTGGTGACATTTCAGAGATTCAGGTGCATTGGTGTTGGCTGGTTCCTGTCAGGTGTATTTCAAATGTATAGACAGCATATGGATTCAAAAAGCAGTCCTTGGTGTGCGTGTGTGTGTGTGTGTGTGTGTGTTTGTGTGTGTTGGGGAGAGTGATTGACACCAGACATGTGTCTCAAACCCAGTGGGACAGGGAGCGACCACACAGCTAATGTGGCAGGTCATTATCAATGTGTCACACGACGGTGTGATGGTACCTCCATTGAAACTAAACAAACACACACACACACACACACACACACACTGATATGCATGTGTGCTTACACACATGCATGCAAACACACACACACACACACACCTTTCTACTGAGTCACAGACAAATGCCTATCCAAGCCAATCAATTGGGGAATCAATTGGAGGCCAAGTGGCAATCCCCTGCGATCAATACCACCCTTGTTGCATGGCTCCAGAAGTGCCACAATAGCTGTGGCACTTAATTAAGTTGTTAATTGCTGTGTTAAGCTTTCTCAGGTACCCTCCCTAGACAGTAATTGAGAGTGGCTGGACAATTCAGTAATCAGCAGCACTTTGCTAAATTTAATCACAAATCCAAGCAATTGCAGCGACTGTAATATAGCATGCACAAACATTTTTCAGAGTTGGTTTGACTGGATGAAGAAATAGTGACTTCAAAATGTTTGGCATGAAATATGAGGGAAAACTGCAACATGTACTGGTTTTTACCAGGTGTGTTGATTACATCGACCCATGCAATGTAATGGATGTCACAATAAATATATTAAATATACACTGCTCCAAAGCAGTATCAAAAATGATACCCTAACATACAGTGGGATACATCAGCTCCGATTCACATTAATGTAATAAGCCTATAGAACCATTTTGAAATTTGTTTGCATGTATTGATGTTTTACATGTGTGGATAATGTAATAAGAAGTTTTGGATGGTGGATTTTGTTAAAATCGAATCTTTGCATTATGGAGCCAAGCACATATTGCTTATGCAAACAGGCAAAGAAAACAGGCCCAAACAACTCAACTACGCATGTTTCTGTGTGCTGTGCTGAACACAAAGCTTCCTCTCCAAACTCTCCGGGTTATTCTGAGTGGGGCAGGGCAGGGTTACAAGAGGAGGCTGGACATTAATGACATTATCAGCAAAAGCCATGCCATCTTCCAATAGCCTTCTCTTCACCACATTAGCAGCGCAAATGGTACGGCCTTTCCGTTGTTCACCATGGAACGGCTCCTAGCATTCTCATCCCTGCTTGGCTGGTCAATTAGAGCTACAATCAGTGTGCAGTGGGTGTGACATCACCAGCGTGAAGCAGGGTGCTTTGCATCACACTGAAGCTTCACTACATCCATCCAGCTCTAGAGACACTTGCAGGGGAAGGGCCGCAGAGCAGTAACAGTGGAAGTAGTAGTGAGGCAATGAGAAACAACCTCTGCTGCTCTAGGCTCTGTGAACAGGCTTGCCATTGATTAAAACAGCAAGGTGTGCAATAAAGCGCAAGGCAAGTGTTGCCTTCCATATGGCCCCTGAACCCTTAGGCTCTGGCCACCAATTGGGCCTCTCAGTCTGCCTGTTCTCCCTTTCTCTTTTCTGCTGCTCTCTCTCTCCCCAGGTCCCCAGATGGTAAAAACAATTTTCCAGCCCCCCACCACCACCACCTCTCTTTGCTGCTGCCTGCCACTCTGCAACCACAAAGGGCCCTGGCCGCGGTTCAACCGTTTACTCAAGTAATTAACAGCACCCATACCACAACAATTACACTCAACGTTTCTAGTCTCTCTCCCACTCACTCACACACACACACTCACACACGCATGCACACACACATCGCTAGAGATGACAGTCTCACACTGAATTATAAGGGAAGCTAATAGCCAGAAGCTGTAAAATAGAATTTAATAAGTATTAACAAAAAGGTGAAATCAACATGCTGGCACTGTGGCAATGATTACCTCATAATTAGACGACACAAAGCTCTCCCTCTATCTAATGGCAAAACACAGTAATTACTGGCGTGACAGAAAATCAAAGGCTACTTTGTAAGCAGCAGGAAAAATTAACATTTTGGGCCCTGAAGCTGTATGTCCTGATTAGAAACATATTAAATCAATGCATCGCTAACTGCTAGGCAAAAATACATCCGCTACTGAAGGGGTCTGTAATTGCAGTAGGGGAAAAAGTGGGTTTCAATTTCACAAGGATGTGACATTACATGTAATGAGGGTATTATTGTGTCAAATGTATACACTGCTTTTGTTATGGGATGATACACTTAGAGCAGCATTCATTTTCAAATGTGATCTTACTGCGAAGATCAAAGCACCTTTTACATGAGTTGTTAGATCACCTACCAACACTATTGTAGCTGTTATCCAGAGCTGCTGTATTTGTTGTAGATCTCTGGACTGTTACCCTCACTGATGCCATTTTGTATGCATAACTAAATGCTTGCAGGGAGTGATGCAAAATGGCTGTTTGAGAATGCCCACATGATGTAAGACTTCAGTTGAAGGCAATATAATACGATGTATTCACAAACGGGATCTTTCTGCATTGCCAAATATCACACACAATGTTTTTTGAATCCTTTGTGGCTTGTGTGTGGATGTGACATTATTCTTTTAAAGGTGTTTTGTAAATGTACCAAAAAAACTGTACTCCTCCAAAACTAACAAAATCCAAGTAGAGGAGGAACACAAATGAGAGCCATGATAACCTGGCCTGCACGTCCGTAGGACAATCGGCTAATTAAAAGCCAGATTGGTTGTGACCTCCCTGCTTGTGTTCCTGTTTAAACTGATAAAGGCTGCCAACAAGAGACCAATCCAATCCCCAGCATCTTTAACATGCCCACGATGGGCTCCTTGGGAATACAACTAATTACTTCACATCTGTATTTATTTGATCCGCGTGGAATTCTCCCTTCTGTCACCAGTGCCAAGCTATGCCAGCTTGGACTAACAGTGATTTGTCTAAGTGACACTTCTGGCACCGTTTCACTTCAAAGCTGCACGAAAATCAATAGGGGAAACATGGGGAAGATTAGGAAGTGTAACTTTTTTTTCCCCTCAGCAAAACTATCATGCATAAAATTCACCAGCATAAATAAACCAAGCCTGTTCGGTTTGCTGAGTCAGGTGAGGTCTAAAAGAATACAAGCTGTTTTTTAAATGGTAGGTTAAAGAACGCCGTTTACAAGTACAGCATATTTTTTAAACTAGTCCTAAACACAGAGCATGACACATCAGTGTGACATGTCAGTCAGCGAGTGGGGTTTCTGCCAGCCACAAGCAACACCAGCTTCTAGTGACCTCTATTGGGTACTGAGCGAACTACACTTGGTGACATGATGCAATATAACCATGTTTTGTTATTCAATAATGTAGTGGGCAACTTTAGAGGAGACTGCAGCAAGAGCACCACATCACACTTAACCTTTGACTTAACCAATCAGATCCAAGATGTTCTACAGCTGTTCATCCAATCATAATAAAGCTAGCTATGACATTACACTGTACATAATTGTACAATGATTGCAAATAGAACATTGGAAGATCCATCCAACAGCAGGGTTAATCTGATCTGGAGTGCTGGCTGTACTTTTGCTCATGCTATTCTCAATGATGGTGTTAATATCTGATCGTTTTTGTGACATCAGACATCAGTTATTGACTCAAATGAAAACCTCTAACCATTATGCAATGTACAATGTATTAATGTCATAGTAAACAGTGTATTTGCAATTGCAGAAATATGGACTGCATATAACACATTTCCAACCTTCCAATCACCCAAAGTGCTTCACAGTATTTTCTCACATGTATATCCATTCACAGACATAGTGATATCAGCCATGCAAAGTGTTATCTCCACAGGGAACATTTACGGTAGGGGTGGGGAATCCTGGTCCCAGAGGGCCGCTGCCCTGCATGTTGTAGATAACTCCCTGCTCCAAAACATCTGATTCACATGAGTGGGTCGTTAGAAGCCTGATAACGACCCATTCATGTGAATCAGATGTGTTGGAACAGGCAGACATCTTAAACAGGACAATTCCCCACCCCTAAGTTAGCGGTCTTGCTCAAGGACACCTTGACACTTGGTGAGAAGTTTGCAGGGTTCAAACCAGCAACTTCTCCATCACCTGTCTCCCTGCTCTACCTCCATTGTGCCACTGCTGGACGTAAACTTGGCTTGGTGCAGATCCAATAATCAAATGTGACATATGAATGGTCAGCTGCCTCATTTTGTTCTGAAAATGATACAGGACAAAAGCTGTGTTATTATCAACCATGTACAGTTTATTTAAGTCGAATTAATTAATTAGAACCTCGCCAATGAGCCCCCAAGTGGTGTGAAATATCTCTACAAGTAGCACCTTAACCGCACTGTCCCTCTTCATAAACCAAACAAAATGAACAAGTTAAAACCATCCAGCTTTCACAACCGCCAGGCTTGAAGGTGATAGCGTCTTCTGGGAAAGAATAATTATATAGTTAAATTAAAACAAATTTACATGATAGCGTTGATTATTTAAACTCAACCTAAAAAAAAAAAAAACAGGAGCCAACTTCTTAATTATTCTTCTTCACACTGCATTTCCCATGCTCCCGATCGCCTTAAGTGCAAATACAACCTCCCATCTGTTTGTAATTAGAACTAAATAATTTCAGTCATTGCAGCTAATCATTTTGACTGCACATTTGATTAAACCTAGAACACCAGTTAAACAAGTTTCTCCCTGCAACCCCTATTGTGCTCATCAAAACCTAGTGCAAGGGAGTGCAACTGATTACAACCAGCTGAAAAAAATAAACAGAAAATATATAAGAGCCTGTATGGGCCACTTGGTCTATAACCAAGTCCCTAATATCCCATTTGCCTTAAATACTAGACCTTTTGCAACAAGCATTTAAGATCAGCAGTAGCATGTGTAATGGCTTGCATTTGCTTAATCCTCAAATGAAATGATGTATGAAGCGAGAGACTCAGCTTGATGGAATGAGTTGAGCATTTATTAATTCAACCTCAGTTAATTTCCTTAGCCTATATGAATTCACTGGCAAGGGGTAGATTTGACGGTGTAGTTAACAGTACAGCCTATATGTTTCACAACACAATACAGTACACACACAAAGTTAACAATGATTAAAACGCTATCTACATAACTAATCTGGCTCTATTGACAGTTTTGATGTGCATACCATACATGAGAACTGATATCATTGGAAGCAAGAACTGTCCTAACCTCTAAAAATGCATCCAATGTTTGTGAACCTCACGACTACTACCAGTCTAGGCTGTAATCAGGAAACGTGTTAAACATACTCTGGTTGTCCACGCAGCTCATGAAGTTATTGTGGCTCATTAGACCTTTTCTCCAGATAGACTGTAGACCTGTTTGAATAATTAAATATACAGCAGTAAACGACATTGACCTGCTTATAAGATGGACTAATATGTTTTCCACAAAGTCAAATTCCCTTGTACGAACATTTCTGCTACTGTCAAAGTGAAGCAACAACAACATAAAAAATGACAGCCCTCGCCCAATAAACACGAAACGAGCAATTAACCTAACTATCACCCTATAATCATGAATTGAATATGGGGACTAGCTGGCCAAAGCTTCACACTGTAGCTTCCCTGTTTGGCAAGCAGAGACTTTTGGAGGGGAAAGCAAGCAACATCTGGTGGAAGCAGACAGGAGCTGGCGCTACATGATGGGAGAACAAGTGCCTGAAAGCTTCATTATGTCCCAGCTGTTGGACTTGCTGTTGCCCTGAGTGAAAACAAACTCAGCAGGATGATGTTCCTGGCAAACACTGGCCAGATTAACTGAAGCAGGGCTGGTGTTTTGGAAGGAAGTGGGTGTGTAAAGGTGGGTATATAATCACATCTTATTCTTACATTCATTGTACGCCTTGATTTGTAGTGTATCATTAGAAACACTTCAAAGATACTACATTAACCACTGTAGTGTATTGGGAGACCCATTTTATCTGACTGTTAGGTTTGTTAGGTACAAAACACATCAAACTCAGCCAGCATAAACCCTGTGTAGTCGGTCTCAGATTCCTTCATTTCCCTTATATCTGTCTTTTCCGGCCTATTGCTGAACCACAAACAACAGCGCAACTCTTTCAGGTGGGACAGCTTGTTCAAGTCGAATGCTATTAGTTCAGGGTCAGTGCCTGGGTTTTCTCTATACCCCAACAACACCTTTTCACCAGGCAGGGATACCAACCACCATTAATCAGAGTGGCGACAGCCCATGGATGTCAGTAAATATGTTTCCTTCACTGCCTTTATTCCACTACATTCTTATTTTTTTCTCACTCTCCATTGCTTTTATTGTGTGCTCACCTGTTTTTGCTTGAGTTTAGTGTTGATTTTTGATTAATTGTTATTTTTATGATTATTATTATTATTATTATTATTATTATTATTAACAGCACTTGTAGCACACGCACCATTGCGTTATGCCTTGAAAACATGTTACAGGAAGAAGGAAAAGCAAAGAGCTGCATCGCTTCAAGGGACAAAGTGAAGAAACAATTTGATTTAGCCAGCCGTACACCATACAGTACAACACCTTCCTATACATCCTGCTGTTAGACATTTTCTATGCGTGATTGTTGCTCCGAACATAAGCTCTCGCCAGGTGCTTATGAATGTTGTTGAAGAAAAAGCATTCAGACAAAGTTTATACTCTCAAATAGTTTTTTGTTTTTGGCCAGCAGTGCCACTCAGTGTGTGTGTGTGTGTGTGCGTGTGCGCATATATCTCTCTCTCTCTTTCCCTCTCGTGCTCGCGTGCGCGTGCCCACACACACACACACACACACGAGAGGGAAAGAGAGAGAGAGAGAGATATGGGCATCAGGCCAATGTGATACAGTTGAGGAGCTGGATGCCTGTCTTGGTCAGCATGCAGGGCCAGATACCTGCGTCTGTCCTGTCTGAGGACAGCTGCATGATAGCCACCCGTAGCAGCTGAATGCTGATAATGCTACAATCTGCACATTATACTGGCTGGCAGACGGAGCTGTGACCAAGCAGTGACAGCCATTATTTATTCAAATATGTTTGAGAGAGAGAGAGAGAGAGAGAGAGAGAGAGAGAGAGAGAGAGAGAGAGAGAGAGAGAGAGAGAGAGAGAGAGAGTTTGTAAGATGACAGAATCACAAGATAGAAAATGCCACACCGATATGACGACCTTTCCAAAGATGGATTTGTTTACCAACAAAATTATGTCATTGTCAACACACCTGCGCGAGGATGACCTTCCTGTGTTGATATAGCTGACAGGGCTCAACTGTTCATTTTCTGTTGCAATTCATGAACCCACGGCTGGACTGCAAAGCCAATACAATTGCCTAGATATTACATTACATAATACATTAGCTATTGGTAACGGTCAAGCTGTCGCTACCATCACCAACATCTATTGTACCGTTATATTTCAACTAATTTTAAGTAGTTACACTAACCCCCAATAGTGGGGCAGGACCTTCTACCACCCCCCCCACCCCCCATCCACCCTTCCCTGACCGACCAATCAGCTCCCTCTACCACCTAACCAGTAAGATATTGGCTGGATGGATGCTGAATCCAAAAAAGGCCCTTTTTTACTTTTTACAAAAGTAAACGAAATGTTACAAACTTATAAAACTACCAGTTCAAAACCTCACCTGAGTTTGTGGTTCGTGGTTGTAAGCACGCCACAATTAGTTTAATTTCCCAAGCGTGTCATGGTAATATAGGCCTAGGCTATGTAAAATGTTTGGGAACATTTAATAAAACATATGAGACAATTTGTCGCACATTTAAATCTTTAGGCTACTTGTGCGTCCACAAACCTAAATTTACAACCATGACTCTCAAAACACATGCTTACAGTGTTTACACCAGTGGTTACACTTCATGTCCATAAAAAAATGTCAGCACCCCTAAATATCCATCCATCCATCCATCCATCCTCATCCGCTTATCCGTATAGTCGGGTCACAGGGGCAGCAGCTCCAGCAGTGTCCCCCAAACTTCTCTTTACCGAGCCACATTAACCAGCCCTGACTGGGATATCCCGAGGCATTATATTATTATTTAATTATATTACATTATATTAAATCGTCACCTCTTTTAGAATTTTGTATTTTGCTTTAAATACATTTCCACCAGAAATTGGTGCATAAAAGGCACAAATTGGTGCATAAATTCAGCAGAATGCAGGAAATGGAAGTGTTTGATGCTGAAAATGTCCTATGGGTAAAGCTCCAGACACCCTGCTTAAAATGTCCCCTCACCAATGTTTAAACAAGACTTATTCCATTGCAAATGCAAACATAGAAACATATTAATTATTGTTTATTATTGATTGATAGTGAAATTTGTGATTTAGATGTATTTCTATATAGGCATACAGAGCACATTCTCATTAGGGGCTGAGCACCCCTACAGTTCTGATCGTTCCTGGGGTGGCATATTAAATAACAAATACGCATTTTATGATGACGTTTTACTATTTTATACTGTAAATGTGGTCGTGTTTTGTTTGTGTAAGATACAGATCCCTTGTAGCCTAATGACCAAAGCTGTTTGGCCAGCAGATGGCAATAGTAGTCTAAACCATGCTTCTCACTGTCACTACCGCTAAGAATGGCAAACGTCATTGTAACAAGAGACAGAAAAAATAATAATAAAGAAAGTGCTACGAATACAGTATCATATATGTATATGTGATAGGCTAAACAAATAACATACATACAACAATACAGTGTATTATGTATCACTAGCATAGCAGGGTCGGCTGAGTGGAATTGGAATTTGAGTTTCTCAAGGGGGCTCACACATTTACAAAGCAAATGAGAGTGAATATAAGAACAGCTTTATTCTGCAGGAAGGTGTAGCCGGCGTGCTTTTCAAGTAATAGCCAATACTATATATTTAATAGGCAATCAGTCCAATTTAATACATATCAGAAAAATAAGCAACAACAAACAAAAGTGTGTACAGTATAACGTGCGTGTTATACTCTCAGTAATATCGTGGTGTCTCGTTAATTATCACGTCACTGCACATTATTGCCCATTTCAGCGTTCAGCCCCTTCAGGTCAGCAAGGGTGTTGTTTCATCACAAAGTCAATGTATGGCCAGGTGATATGACGTCTGAAGGGTATAGGTTTGAGTTACATTTTAGGGGGAGACATTAGGTGGGGTGCCTGGGGGTTCTGCCCCAGGACATTTTGAGAGTCAAAAACTTAATTTCCTGCATTCTGGTGAATTGTTATGCACCTTCATTAAGTTATGAGGCGGTATGGACTCATATGGTCACAGATCAAAGGAGCTGTGTAGGCTTCTTTAAAAGATTTCCAAATATGATGTTTCACAAATTTAACATGGAAATATATATTTATGTTCCACCGCTAAATATTATATGCAAATCTCCCAGTTCTAAAAGGATTAAATAGTCTGATATATATAAAAGATATACTGACTATTCTAATCGGCAAGTTAAAGTGGCTGTAAGTAGTATTTTAGAGCTATAAATGTAGTATAATTTCTTAAAAATGTCATGGACATCTATCAGCTATCAGTGAGTAAAGTCCTCAGTGAAAATATCTGCCCTGGTTGATAGCTCCCACCTCTATAATTTTAAGTTTAATGTTTTACCTGCTACCCGAGGTCTCTGACCAATCAGATCCGATCCTTCCCCTGATTGGTCCGGCGAATCTGCCTTGCCTGTTAATCACATGAACGCTGGTACACTGCAAATGTGTAGCTAGGGAATGTTTTCGGTGTGCACATCGCTATGGCTGATCATTGATCAGCAAGCAACTAAAATAAAGATTCCACCATTAACATCTACAGCCTACACATCATAGAAACTAAAGAAAATAAAGACTGAAAACGAAAAGATGGAGAAAAAAAGTTGCTGTGAGGATCCTGCACTGCTGAAGGGTTAGTAGTGGCTAGGGGGCGTGTCTACTCCTGCTGACACAGGCATGC
>JAODTR010000018.1:818022-820522 GCA_025399935.1 Amblyopsis rosae
GCATGCCTGTGTCAGCAGGAGTAGACACGCCCCCTAGCCACTACTAACCCTTCAGCAGTGCAGGATCCTCACAATATACTTATTGTTTTCACTGGTGTTTGTGGTTGTCAATGTATGTTATGCTAGCATAGCATTAGCAATAGCATTAGCTATTACGGCAGTGTAAACACTTTCTGGGTGTCATAGTGCAAAACTTTGGAAGCCTGTGTTTTACACAGCAGGTAACAGCAGCACAGATCATGCTGCTGGAGCACTGGAGTCAAGGTGGTGCTCTAGGCCCAGCCGACTATTGAGCCTCTCGGCACCTGTTTCTGCCCTTGGGGACACAATGGGCCAGAGCAGCTGGTTTGGTTTGGAGAAGTGTGGTGCGAGACAGGGCGGATATGGGACAGAGCATGGGGGAAGGGATTACAGATGGGCTGCAGTAGACTGGGGTGGGTTTGCGGTGGGAGGGGGAATTTCTGTGAGAAGAATACTGGCACAAAAGGCACTCCGGCGAGAATGAATGGACAACAACCACGTACAATCCAGTGGATGATAATGACATTGTGCTTCAGGCCTCCTCTCTGTGTGTGTGTGTGTGTGAGTGTGTGTGCGTGAGTGTGTGTGCGTGCGTGTGTGTGTGTGAGTGTGTGTGCGTGTGTGCGTGTGTGCGTGTGTGCGTGTGTGAGATAGTGTGTGTCAGCTGGTGTCCCAAAGGACAATAAGGGAGCAGCATAAAACACAGCTGTGGGTCTGTGTGGTTGTAATATCATGAAGGGGAAGAGGGTGCAGGATAATCTAGTGCTCTGGGTGTCCCAGCCAGAAGTCACTTTGGATAAAAGCATCCACTACACTGACTAATTGGGAACCACACCTGCAGCATATACACTAAATGTGTGTTCATAAAGATGTCAACAGCATGTTTAGGAGGTCACTGAACTGAATAGCATTGAAGTATATGTTTGTATGTTTATTATATTTGCAAGTTACTTCCTCCTAGAAAACAATATTGAAGCAATATTGTAGGCAGAAGTTGCATTGTTATACTCTTAAACACAAACTAATCTTCAAATTTGATGACCTCACCTGCAAGAGAATGTATATTGTATATACACAGTATTTGTTTCAGCTTTTTTATGACATGGTGGAGCTGTGTGAGTTTTTGTTACACAGACTCCCAATAGCATGCCATGATGCATTCCCTCTGAGAAAGCCATTAATCTGTCAACAACCTGTGACAGCTCCCAGAGTTGGCTGCTTGTTAGAGCACACAAGGTCCTAGTTTAGATGCACAGAACACTGAGTGATGCACACCCATCCTTTGGGCTTGTTCTCGCTCTGTGGCATATAACACTAAATATTATTATTACTATTATTAATCTCTTTCCTCCCTTTTTCTTCACTTCATGAAATGGGCCAAAGACTATTTCCTTTTACACCACTTAAATCTACTGAAAAGTAACTTTCATGAAATGAGAACACTGACATGTGACTGTACTGTTTACACTATCTGGACAATTATAGCAAACAAAGGCTTTTCAAGTTCCTAAATCATACATATTTATAGGAACCCCGGGTGTTGCACAATTCGCTCTGAGAATCAAGTTTATATATTTTTTTAGTGGTCCGTCTTTCATACAACATTGATTGACAGTGACTTATTATATAATTGCAACCTTCACACAATTATACAGTAGAGTATGTTTGTGAAACCATGTTGGCACATTCTTGAATAACTCTTGACATACTATTTGATCAGATAGCAGCCAATGCGTTACAGGGGTCAGAGTTGTTTATTCACTTATCCCTCAAAATGTGAGAATAAATAATGTGTATCCTGAATGGTTCACAGCAGTGATGTATTCCATAACTCAAATGTAATTCTCAGTACTGAAAGCGAGAAACTGGTGACTCGATTGTTTCTCAGTTCATATATTGAGTGACCGGTGAGCCCCACCTGAGTCACTGTCCAGATACTGTTGTCATACCCTTCTCATACATGATGACTCAACAGTAATACAAAGATAACACTTAACGCCAGGAATTATGTGTTTTCGTTAGTCAAAGATAAAGTTGTTACATGTACTTCCTGTTCATTGCATATCAGATGTTCTTGACTCACAATGAGATTTTTGTTTCTCTTAAAGTGCAAAATAACCACATTCTAGTTTTAAGTCATGAGTACATTGCTATAACAAAGTTCCTGTTTTTAATATGTTAAATTGTAGGCTACTGTGCTGTGAGATGGGGCTTATCTTAATGGATGTTAAACCTCACTAAACATATCAATCAACTATTGTTTCATTTACATTCAAGAGATAAATTGTTAATCACATTAAAATAGTCAGACACATTTGTTCTCTGCTGTTGCACACTGTGATTCCACTCCACTACCGTTGGGGGTAACATGCTTTGCTCAAGGGCATTTGACAGTTGTTTAAGGGGCAGCATTATTCACACACTCATTCAGAGAAAAGAGCCACTCCCAGCCCAGATTCATGCAGCCGCTGTAGGGATT
>JAODTR010000018.1:823022-833086 GCA_025399935.1 Amblyopsis rosae
GGGGTATATGTGTGTGTGTGTGTGTATGTGTGTATTTTCACAACACCTGTGTGGCTAAGGTGAAAGCAAAGCCCATGACAGCATGGCTCTGGCTATGTACATCATGTGTATGTATGTCCAGCCATCCTTTGGAGCCAGAGCGTCTAGCTGCCTGCCTGCCTGCCTGCCTGCCTGCCTGCCTGCCTGCCTGTCTGCCTGCCTGCCTGCCTGTCTCCCTGTCAGTGTCCCTGCCTGTCTGTCTGTCTGACAATCAGCCATGTTTATCAGCACTGAGAACAGGGGCATGGGGCAGACAGAGTGGGATGGTCTCTGTTTCTGGCTCCACTGTTTCCCATGTCAGGCTTATTATTGTCTTTCACCTTAACAATTCTATGCCTATCTGTGTGAGTGGAGAGGCTGTCAAGATATCTATTCATATTTGGAACGCACATGCATCCTCTCGCATCAATTCATTCACATTCAGTTCTTTGTATTATTTATATTTGTCATTTATTAAATGTGTTGAGTTGAATTTGCCTGGTAATTATACACAGCCACATTCCAACATAAAATGTAATTTACCACCCTAGAATTTAAATAACCCCTCATCCAACACACAGTAAGTCACAATAACATCACAGTATATGAACAAACCTCCATAGGAAAGGCCCACATTGTGGTTAATGGCAAGTAGTTGACCCATGCTAGTGAACAACACAATAGCAGTAGTGCATACATTACTGAACTATGTACAGTAAAATGCCATGTCTAACCATGGTATTTTACACATAATCGAATGCATGCCCTTTATTGGATATTTATCAATAGTTTTAAACTCTTTGAATTAATTCCTGCTTCTGTATTAAACATATATTATAATAATCTATGTTTAACAGCTATCGTTCAGAATCCCTGCATTTTGACTGTGCTTTTTCCACATTCTATAAGGTGATAATTATGTTGCAATTGTGCCCTGAAATGAGTATTAAACTTATACATTAAACATTTGAATGAAATGGCCTTCATTGACCATTGGTCACGTTCTCAGTTAATGTATCTGTAAAGTTTGGACAAGGCCAAGCAGCAATGACACATCTTTGGCAAAACCTAGGAAAATCATTCCTTGGATTCTTTCAGTCTGGTGTGATTCTATGCTGTCTTCCATGTTGCAAAAATGTGTTAATCATAAAGTGTTCAGGTAAAACATAAGCATTGCTATAATTGGTTGTTCATTCTTTTGGATGGAGAGTACTTGTTATACTGCATGCACACACAACGATGCACTTACATGACTTATATTACTAGGTATTGTAGATAGTTAGATGGTCTGCATTTTCATTATATTTCACAATGTCATAAAATAATGCAAAAGAAATAGAGTAGGGTCATACATTTGTCCAATGCATGTTCAGATCATATTTTTTGGGATAGAATATTTACAGCACAGAAGTGCATGTATCAACAATTACCCCAAAAATCAATATTGAGATATTACTGTATTAGCTCTGATCATGTAGCCTGCAAGGGCTATATGGGAGTAAGTTAAAAGATTGACAGGCCTAGTCATTTCTCACCCTCACATTGGTATGACTGACAGCTTCATAGAAAGTTGGAGAATTACTCACAAAATCATAGCTTTTGTCCTGAGGAGACAAGACCTCTCAGTTCCAACATTTAATTTCTGTTTTTACACTTTGCTTGAGACAAAGAATGGCACATTTAAAACTGTATTCTTTCAGACTGATTCAAAAGGATGTCTAACAATATGACTCTTTGGATTGCAGATCCCTGGCAGAGTCGAAAAAAATCCACTTATTTTTTAATTCTCAACTTCCTACCTAAGCATTTACAGGTGTAGTGTGTGAACACTATCAATATGTTTCATGCTTATATAGTTTACTGTGACATAATGTGTACATGCATAATACCTTACTAGATTTAATTCACTAATTTCACCACACTGCCGATTGTGCTTGAGCTGACATACCTGGTTGGACAAAGCACATACACACTCACATGTATTGTACACACAATCTATGTATTTCATTTGAAATAAAGGAATTTAAACACCTTAAATTAAATGGCTTTTTATTGAAGCTTCACTGCCAGTCGGTTATTATCGAAGGGTATATGTTTCGGGAGCCACCCTATAAGGTGCAGTAATTCACAGGTCCTCCCTATACTTCTCAGGTTCTGGTGGGGTGGTGTGGCTACAGAAGCATTCTAAAAGAAACACAAGTGTATCCACTTGTAATTCTGTCAGATTCATCTGCCTGTAGCTCCAGGCTCATTCTTTACACTGATACTTGTGTTAAACTGCTGTACACACACAAGTCCTGAAACAGAATGTTCTGACAGGACAAACCCAGTGCAAAAGTGACAGACAGACCGCAGGATTAAGTGGTTTTTAAAGCAGTTCAACGTGGGTGTCCAGAACCCCCCCATAGGAGTTGCACAATACTTTATAGCATTTGTTTACACTTAAGGAAAAAACATTTTGTGACTAATTTCAAACAAGCTCTATGTCCACAGAACCCAGATGTCTAAACCAAGCGCTGGTTTTGTTTGAAATTAACCACCCATAAAGACTGGTGTATATAGAAAGGGAGGGGAGTAGAGAAGAGTGCAAACCTTTGTGTGCGGGGTTGGGTTCAACCACAAGGCATACCCATATGTGCAGATTCAATATGTTTGACATGTTCTGCTTTCATGTGGAAATGGCTTAGGACAAACAAATGTATTGTTGCCATCACAAATGATTTTCCGAGGCGGTGTAGCTGAGCAGATACACAGTCAATCTCTTAGACACCGGTGGCCACAGCTTGCATAGCAAACATGGTAGTAATGGCGGAGGTGCATACATCACCGTGCAATTTAATTTATTCAGGCATGCATGTATGCCATATGCATGGTGTCAGGCAAATTCATCTGTGTGACAAGCCAGTAATAGCCAACACATCCCAAAAGAGAATGCACTGTGTGCTGTGAGGGGGTTCTCTTGTTGAACTATGTTGTCCTCTCTTTGGGTCACCACATAATGTAAATGTGTCTAACATATTAGGTTGTGCTTGTGAAGCCTGATGACTACCACAGTACAACAGTACACAAGTCTATTGTAAATGCATCTAAAACAATGCCAATTCATTTCAGACTGTATGTTCTATTGTTGAGAAATGCTGGCTGCCAATGTTATACTTACAGTGGAAGTGGTTTGTATTGAGAGAAGGAACAATTACAATTAATTAAGGTACCATCATCTTAGCCTCCCGATATAGGCTCCTATGGCAAGCATTGCCAAGCCAGAAATAACAATACTGTCTTCAGACATTTGCTTTTAGATATGAATAATAACATGGGTGTCATAAAATAAAGCATTTTCTACATTATAGTAAAAGTAAAGGCTTTAACCAAACTTCAGAGCGGTATACATGGAAAGTTTTTTTAACGATAGACCCAATAAATAGCTTGAGCTTGAGAAACAGCACATAGCAGAGTCCATATACAACATATAAATAGCGCACCCCATCATTTAATTTATATAAATTGCAGGATAAACACTGTCTCGCTCATGCACACTAAATCAAAGAAAAATGAAATGACCAGCAAAGGGAAAATGGAGCGTTCACCTTTTAAGACTAAAGAGAGGGCGGAGAAAAGTTTCTCTCTCAGCAAGAGGAAACCTGAGCCGAGTCAGTGCCGTGCTAGAATGTACCGCACTGGCATTAGCCAGAGCCAAAACCTCATTCTGGAAGTTGGAAAGCACAGCGGAGTGACAGCATTTCCTGCACCAATTTAGAGCCCCACAATATGGAAAACATTAAGAACTCTAAGCAAGAAACGTCCATTTTATACTGTATTTCACTGTGTTTTCTTTCTAGTGGCATCTTGGGTACATTTTGAGTTTTGTACGCAAATAATTTTATCTGTGAACAAGGACCATTTAAATGCAGAGAGGAATATGAATGTGTGGTATGTGGCAGAAGTGTTATTTGCTATACATTTGCCAAAATCGTACATTTCAGTCATGTTGGCCTACTAAGTAGCCTTTATTATTGATAACTTTGTTGTTGATTACTTCTACTGATGCACATTTCATAATATAGGGCTTGATTATTGTGAATGAAATGGACATGTAAGCATCACAACTGTTTTCATATTATTATCATTATTATTATTATTATTTTAAATTAGGCCTAATAACTCACTGTGTGTATGCGTTCAAGTAAACAATGTGTTTGGTGTTACAAACAAAAACCAAAATGAAGTGTGATGCTTATATTTGATAGATTGTTAAAAGTGTTAATCTTATTTTTCCTTCTTAGAAGTTAAAAATGATGTGTTGCATCAAAGCAGCAGGGAAGCATGATAATGATATGTGCTGATTAAAAGCAGCTTGCATAAGTGTTCCATAGCCAATAAAAGAGATTGCACTTAGAAAAACACTATTTAATGATGTTTCTGTAAAATAAAAATAGCTTAGTTTATACAAAATAATAAGAAGATAAGAACTGCAAGGGAACTGTGCAGTTACATGTTGCATTATTTCCACATGCATGATATTGTGGTCTCTATGAAATCAAAACTATATGTTCAGGAAACCATCAGGTAAGTGGAAGAAAGAGCTCTGGGTGATCTAAGGGGTTAAATGGGATTGGAATAGTCTTTTGGCTGCCATTCAAAAGGCTCACAGCTCCAGGCGGTACTGGTCAAGGCTCACAGCAGCTGAAAGAGAAGGCTGTCTCCTACACACACACACACACACACACCCCGCCTGTGTCTCTGTCTCCATATAATTACACTATGGCTGACAGACATGGTGCTTAAAGTAACAAAACAAAGACAGACTGAAAAATAAACAGCGCCACAGTCCTACATTGAAAGGGCCAGTCGGCGATATGTGCACTAATAGTTTGTGTTTAGCAAAGATGATAGTTGTGCAGTCAAAGCTAAATTACTTTGTTGGAAACCATGAAAGGTGATGACCAGTCATTGCTTTTCTCATTTGCTTTAGCATTTGAAATGACAAGAACCTCACCCAGGAGAGCAGGTATATGTTACAATAGAAATAATTGTTAAAAAAATAAGAATATTTCAATTTTTCTGTGTAACTCAATATCAAATAAAACATTGAGTTCAGGGGCCAAGTGATAAAGATTGTTTGTCAATGTCAATTAGTCCCAATGCAATTTAGTCACACATACATATATACAATACAATATAATTTAATGTGGGTAATTAAAAATGTTTAATCTGTCTATTCATTTAGGTTTATATGTTGTCTGTTCCTGCAAGTATATGATGTTATGCTTGCTGCATAGCTTTAGTGTTTTTTAAACAGGATAGTCTCTGGTGGAGCCATCGCATGGAAGATGGGCATTATTGATCTAAGTGTAGCCTGAGCCGCAATGTGACAAGATATTGTCAAGACCAGAATGGAATCTGATGGAGGATAAAGTCATTATTTTGAGGTTAAAGTCTCTGTTGTGATCACTTAATCTCTGATTTCCTAATATGCTGTTCATGTCATTTTATTAACAATATTGTAAGCAATTGTGAGATACAATAATACACTTGTGTCAAATTCACCTAATATCTCCTCGCAGTCCGCTATCTTATCGTTCTCTGTGCGTATACTGAAAAAAAGAATCCAGTATTTCTACACAGCCCTGGCTCCGTAACACAAACAAAGTGGTGCAGACTGCACACAACAACAATGACCTAGCCCCTGCAATGTGTTTCCAGTGTGTGGGGCGGAGCTTCTAAGGAAGCACCCTATGGCATTGAAGGGAGAGGTGTTTCTGTTCAAATACCAACAGGCATAATTACTTACTATAACTTTAAATAAGCATATTGTTTAAGTCATCTATCTATCTATCTATCTATCTATCTATCTATCTATCTATCTACAGTATATTAGTGTATACATTAATTTATCAATAGGTTAAATTGGTAGCCCTGTTTAGAATCAGTTTGGAATTCTAAGCAGATGTTTTTAATGACATGAATATTATTCATCTAACATCCAGCTATCTGAACAGTACATATTAGATCTAATTTCAAGGTCAGTAAGAACAACCTAGACATTGACAGTTTATACAGCACTGCCGCTCTGCTCTGTTATTTACATAAGAAAGATATGTTGTTTAATTAAAAGTAAACTGCCAAGATGCAGTATATTCATTACTCATTCATAACATGACATATTCTATGGTGAAGGGGTTAATTAGGCAGCAGGACAATAACACAACATCAACAGTGCAGTATGTTCAGTGCACCACAGCATTGAAGACAAGAGCCAAGGCCCTCCTCCATCACTGGCTGGGGTTCAAGCCATTGGCTCCTCCTTGACTCCTGACAAAACAAAATGATAAAGACAAGAGAACTAGCAGCAGTTGTCACTTGAGAAAACCAAATGAAAAAAGAGAAGGCTGAGAATTATGTTGAGTTTTGGAAGGGTCCCCACTTCAGCCCACCCACCCCTTTTCAAACCGTCCATTGTATCCCAACCACAAATCCCACAATTTTCCTGCAAAAGCAGAGACAAGTCTTGACTCAAATATACATTGGACTTTCTGAGGGTTGCATGGGAATACCCAAAGCTTGTATATAGGTTTGCTTTCAATGGTATGTTGTCATATGTAAACAAAGGGTTTAACCTCAAATTGCTACACAGGCCCCGTCACTGAGTTTGTTTAAATACTGTCTCTGAAATAATTTCTTTTTAGAAACTGTTATAAAATGGCACCATGTTTTTAAAAACGTTTTATGGCAAGTATGGGCATACATATGAACCCTTGAAAATACTTTGTTGCTAGGGTAATTTGGTACAGCCTCATTTTCCTTCACTTCAACTTCAACTGTACTTTTCAAGCTAAAGATAATTAAAGGTTTCTGCAAGTAGCCTGCAGAACTTCAGGGTCATAAACAAAAGTGCCTGACGCACTCGCTATACTCTGATCCTTACTGGAAGTCACACAAGCTTCTCACGGAAAAGGTTAAGAGCCTTTGCTTATCAATGGACAACCTCTTGTTACTTTTTCATCTAGCTGCTCTTGCACTTTGCCTCTTACCCAAATATGAGTTTCCACAAATAATTGTGTTGCTGAAAGACTTAAACAGGATGCCATTATGCTATAAACACAGAACTTAAAGTGGGTTTGGAGCTGACTACTCAACTGTGGTTGGTTGTGTAATCTCTCAGATATGTGCTCTCGTTTCTGACACTGTAATGCATTTCAGAGGTTTTATTCCCACTGCCTTGAACAAGGTTTGAAATGACACTACCTTGCAGTATGATTTCTGCCATTTCAACACAGTGGTATTATGTTATAGTTAAGAATGATATACTTTATTGTATGCGCATGTAATAGATACAGCAATCCATTTCTGGTCATGGTGAACACAACAAAATGTTGTATTTTACCCTCAGTCTTCCTGATATTTATTTACAGTATTGTCTGGGTAAAAACTGATAATTACTTATTTATCACATAGAAATATTTAGGATCTGTGTAGTTATGCATACAGTTTCACCATTATAAGTTAACTCTGGCAAAATGTTAAAGAATATTAATGATGCCACACAATCATTAATATAATGCTTAACATATACTTTATTGTCAATGTGTGATCGGTATACTTTCATAGGATTTGCAAAACCATGAGAACACAAACCAGCTTTGTTTCCTTGTGAAATGACATTGAGAAACTGTAATGCATAATATAGAATCAAAAGTGCATACTCCATTTCCTTTTTCATTTTGTACATACACATTACACTATACATAAATAATTGCATTGTAACAATGACTCAGTATTTACAAGTATAATATATTTTATATAATATATAAAGATTTATATTAAATCTAGAGGGAGTACAATTAGCATATTGTTTAAGAAACCTCCTGCGGGACTCCTGTGTGTGTGAGTACGTGTTGTGTTGACTCGGGCGTGTACGTTATTTGTACGTGTGCTATCTGTGGTTGTTGAGCAGCACCTCCAGCCAACAGGGGCAGGAGGTGATGAATTGTCTGGAGTAGCAGGGTCCCCAGCCCTTGGCAAAGCTGATGCGTACGCTGTGGGGGTCCCAGGGTCCTTCCTGGAACTCTGGCTTGACGCCACTCTCCACTATCCAACTGGAGCGCTCATAGTCAAACACCCTGAGGGAGTACCCAGGCATGACCCTCTTGACGCACAGCCCTCGCGCACTGGGCAGGTCCAGAGTGGGCGAGTGTATGAACACGGGGTGCATGCTGCGGTTGTACACCCACACGCCGTCCGGCTCGCGGCTCAGGACGATGCCGTAGCCGATTTTACTGCGTGTCTGCCGCACGCCGCTAGCTGCGCCGCCGTCATCGCCGTGGCGCTGGCTTGTCGAGGTGTGGTCACGGTGGCGCTGGTAAGCGTTGGCGTGCAGCAGGCCCAGGCAGAGGCCCGTGCCCTGAGGTAGGTCGTAAAAGATGCTGAGAGAGGCTTCGTGAGCTGGGTACAGACGACCCACGCGCGTCCGCTGCTCCCAGTAGGCAACGCTGCACCAGTGAGAGCGATGTCCGCCAGAGGTCAGGGAGCCCACTGAGGTACCAGTGTCTGGGTAGGATACAGAGACACAGGCACGTTTTGATGACACGCACGCACACATCCTTCAGAAATAACACATTAGTGCTCACTTAAACGCTGCAGATCGTTACACTGGACATAACACGGTGTAAACATGTTTTTCCTACTTCTAAAAATGTGTCAATGAAAGGAAATGTAGAGAAAGAGAGCAGAATGGAATTAAGCAGTAAGGAAACGAACGGAAGCACTAGGAAGAGGAAAGCGAGTCAATCGGAAGAGCGACCGAGGAGAGGGTGGTGGTGTTGTTTGGGGCGGTTTTGGGAAGGAGGGGAAGGGGGTGGGGGGGTACGTTGCCAAGCATTCAGCGCCCTGACAACCCAGCACAGGCCTATGAACCCCTGACCCCCCAGCCCTCATGCTATCAGCTCGCATTAACTCCCACACAGAGTGATGCCATTATTTTGCTCCAGAGACTCTATTGACACAGAGGATTTAAAGGCCCATGTGTCTGTGGCCCCATTCCTTTCATACCCGGCTTACGCACGCCCCCTTCATCTATCAGGGGCCAGAATGCTTGCCCTTTTCCCATTAACAAGCTGCTTTTGGGTGCAACTGTGATAGAGATTAGGCTAGCTGGCTATAGGCAGCGATGGGGGAGTTGGAGCAGTGTGTTTTGGAGAAGGCAGGCAAAATGATGAAATGTTTATGTTGTCACTTTATGTTTGTGTGTGTCCTTGTACTTTGTACAAGCGCATAAACACACACACACACACACACGCATACACACACACGTGCGTGCACACACACACTTTTATTTCCCCTATGAAATTGCCCTTCTCATCTGAAACCCACGTGTGTCATTAGTGAATTCCAGGCTGCCAACTCCTGCAGTCTAGTTATATAGCTCTCCACCAAGACAAAACCCTCTCTCACTCTCTCTCTCTCTCTCTCTCTTTACATATCTTTACAAGAGATGCACTGCCCTATAATAATGCAACACAAACACACCTTGGAAAAGACAAGGAGGCTTTAGAGCAGCTCCAGATCAACTCATTTAGCTAGCATGTTGTGTTACAGTAACATTTATATTACTATAAATAGCTACCTTTTAGTGTATTATATAATGTAACACCTATGGAAGCCAAGCCTCTATCACAGTAATGACTAATGACTATGGTTACATGCGCTCAATATTCAGGTTATTATCCTCATTCTAGAGAATACAACATTCCAGGAGTCCCTAAAATGTGTAGGTATAGGCAGCAATGCAACAACATTGTTGAAATGGTATGCTCGGTAGATATCAGCAACACGGTGGCCCAGTGGATAGCACTGTGGCCTCACAGCAAGAAGGGTTCAAACCCGTGTTTGCGTGGGTTTCCTCCGGGTGCTCCGGTTTCTCCCACTATCAAGAAACATGGCAGGTTCACCCTCCAGTCAGTGCTGTTGACTAGATACTGACATCAATCTGGAGTTGGTCCCCGGGCGCCGCACGAGTGGCTGCCCACTGCTCCCTTCAGGGATGGGTT
>JAODTR010000018.1:856378-868722 GCA_025399935.1 Amblyopsis rosae
CAGACAACACAGCCCTCAGGTTCATGGGGGCACCCAAACCTCTCCACCACGATAAGGTGATGGTTCCCGGAGATGCCCAATCAGTGAAAACAAAATATCCAACCAGTGCATTGGTTCCTCTTACCAGGTTTTTAGGGAGTTTAGGTTGTGTTTGCGTCTGAGCTTGGCTGAAATCTGGTTTGGTGGCCCCTCCTGGGGCCAGCTCAGGAAACTCATCTTCGTCCTAAAACACAGCAGGCGATATATGACTCAGCTAATGCACACTTTATACATAAAATAAAAATCACAATCACTCATAATAAGACAATGAATAATGATGTTCTCAGCATGTCATGCATGCAGTGAAAACTGAGAAATGGTGTCATGTTCTATTTCTTGATTCGTGAATTCCTTTGAAGGAGAACTGGCATCGTGGCACTGTGTTTGGCGTGGTGTCACAGTGCTAATGCTCCACTTCTCTTTCAGGTGATTGTCAATATGTACTTGGCCTAGACATAATACATTCACTCTCACCTCAAAGTACAGGGGCTCTGGGGTCTGCTGTGTGCCAGCGGCCACACCTGGGGGTATTCTTCTTTCCACTTGGTTAGGATTTGCGTTCATGTTTGGCTGCACACGCCCATAGCCACTGTGGTAATCCTGATGAAGAGAGATAGGAAGATTGGATTATACTGCTGCCAATCAGAAACAGTGCCAGTAAGGGAATGTTGGCTAGATAAAACCCAGGACGAAATGGTGTCCTGAATATGTGTGGGATGGGGGTAGAAATATTCCAACAGACATTACATTGTTAAAGTATATATTAAATACTACTACACGCTCAAACACGTAGAGATTACTGCAGGCAACCTGCATAACTGACCTACATTGTAATTATGTAATGTATTAGTATATTAACCAATAGTAGTATAATTTGCCAGCTGTAAGTGCCAATATCCGTAACTGACCATCCTCTCTTCCAAGTGGGAAAATAATATGAAGATGATAAAGAGTTGAGTAAACACAGTCAATACCAATGTTTTGTGAACCCATGCAGGTACCCATACCGTCTTGGACTATAGCGCTCGGTGCCATTCCAAACATAGGTGTGGGTCTCCTGAAACTCTGCATCATCATGTACTGTACCTATGACAATGCCCAGGCAGGGTGGGCCTGTATCCAACTACAACTTAATAAGCATTAAAGGTATAATCAGCAATTGCAAGCTAATTGTAATCTACAGTATATACTTTGTCAAATTCACTAACGATCTCCTCGCATTTCACTAGCTTAACGTTCTCTGTGCATGTTGGAGAAGAAACACAGCTCAAATAGGAACATAAACAAAGTGGCGAACACTGCTCACAATAAAAGGCGTAGTACTACTCTTTGCTTCTCAACGCGCTTCAATGTGTGAGAGATATTGTTTTGATTTCAAAGTTAATAAGCATTCTCGAGAATGACTAACTCTGCCTTTAATATCAGTACTTAATGTGAATTAGCTGCACCTGTGAGAAGTTCTTCCTTTGGTCTGCTCTGTGGAAAGGGCTGTTCCGGTCTCCCCAGGGCTTCTGGGTGGCTTGTGAGGCCACATGTACCCAGTTCCCTGCTGGAAAAATATACAAGCAAACATCTAAAATATACACACTAGTTATATAGTCACAATGCACATATGGTGTTCAAAGGAATAACACAAATATATCACAACACCCCAGTGTACACACACAAGAAGATCAGTGCAACCAAATAGTAATTAAGGCATTTCATGGGAGCGTATAAAGTTACAAAATTGATATGTTTACCTGTCATTACGCCGGTTTCAACTGCCTACACCAACCAGAGAGAAATAAGAGAAGCAAATTAAAATAAAACATTTAGTTAAAAGTAATACATCAGGCCCTCTATGCTTCTGTCGAACGCTCCTGTAATGAACTCCACACCGTGTGCGCGCGCGTGTGTATATATACATACATACATACATACACACACACACACACATTCAGTAGATCATCTAGAAAACCCTAACAGGAAGAAACTTGATAGAAGAGGATATCAAAGGTACTTTGTGTAGAAGTATTTATGTCCAATTTTATTATTGTCTCGTCTGTTATTTGTGCTATTCTCATTCTCTACTTATTGAATTCAATGATGATACTGTATATTTGATTCAGCATTAACTCATAGCCGTCAACCCTCCCGTTTTTCCTGGGATTCTCCTGTATTTTACCCTACTTTCCCGCTGTCCTCCCGTTTGAAAATGTTCCCGTAATTCTCCCGTATGTTTTACCTTACTTGACTTCTTGTTTAGCCTATATTAAAGTCTGGCGACTATCAACGATTGTCGGCGTAAACGCCGGGCCTATGATGTTTTCTACATTCCCATTAGGAAAGCAGGTGCCACCTGCGGTCAGTATAGAACATTAGCTGTAACACTAATTACATAAATCATTCAGTCAAACGGCACCTGCCAAAAAATAAGAGAAGACGAACTGGAAGTCGAGGACACAAAGAGACATGTTCTTCTTCTTGTCTTGTTGGTGGGTGCAGTTTTCCAATTTGCCGACATTCTCGCCAGATTTAGCATTAGTGACTTATTCAGACCACCAGGGAAAAGGCGAGAAGTATTTTATATAGCGCCGTAGCACGTGTCTCCAGAACGGCGCCTCATGTGTGTGTGTGTGTGTGTGTGTGTGTGTGTGTGTGAAAGAGTGAGCAGGGCTTAACAGAGTTGTGTCAAGACTCTGAACAACAAATGAGATTTATGCAAATAAATACGAGATTGTGTCATCAATATGCAAATTAGTGCATGACTTGCAACTTCTAGAGACTTTTGGAGTTCTAATAAAATTGGTCTCTATAGCTAGTCTTCCTGTCCATGTCAACTGTACGAGAGGCGAATATTTGTACAAGTCATCATACATACACGTATCCCATTATAATGGATAAGGTGGTGTTATAGGCAGAAACAGGTTCTACAAAGATTGCACTGGTCATAGTCAGCAGCACAGCGTAGTTATCAAGCCTGCTCTTGAGAAAAGCTATAGGTGACATCAAGGAATGGTTGTCCATGTACATAAAGTCTATGGCTACAACCCAAGCAAAGAACTCTTCATATGGCTCACACACACAAAACACGTGACATGATTGACCAACTGTTTGTTTTCACACTTCCGACAGAAGTATTTCATTGCCCATTACAGTGAGTACAATTAAAAGGATGCAGAATTGTAAACAGTACGTGCAGCAAATGTAATGCTACCGTGGGTGCTGCTGTAGGCTCGGCTGTACGTTGTGTGGTGCCAGGTGCCTGATTGTGTTTGGGGCTGCAGTAGCCACTGTCGCTGTCTATATCTGCCTCGCTGGCCCCCTGCTCCCCATAGCTCTCCGCTGGTTGGGACGCCCGTCGCCTCTTGGTACGGTTCTTCCAAAGCTGGGGGCTGGCTCGCTCTGCAGCACACCGGCCCGATACCTCACCTGGGAAATCTGACCAGAAGAGGAGACTAAGGCTTACAGTGTGTGTGTAGCATTTACGTCCAGGTTATTATGTTCCATGTCAATGAAGTAGTAACAGTTAATTAGGTTAGTAGCACCTTTGGGGCATAGGTTGCTGTACCTGCGTCATTACTGTATAGACATGCCAATCAAACACTCTCAAATCAAGCCTACTGCCATCATAATGTCTAGCATGAGACTTCTCCAACTGGTCAATCAGCATTTTCTCACTCTCACATGCCGCACACAAGCAAATGTTATTTCCCTCAGCTTGTGGACTTACCGGCACTGGTATTGTTTCCTCAATTGACGGGAATAATTCCTGCACTCGTGCACATGTTTACAGTGCACGCCTCCTTTAAACTTTTAACACTGCCCTCTACTCCAAGTCAAATGCACACTTTACTATATCTATCTATCTATCTATCTATCTATCTATCTATCTATCTAAATGCAACAATAGCAGTCACTCTGAACAGCAGATACAGTGACTCAATCTAAATGCAACAATAGCAGTCACTCTGAACAGCAGATACAGTGACTCATGTACCCGTTTGCTGTGCAGCATCCACCAACAGCACAGACTTAGCTCTCCCATCGGGTCCCAAAGCAGACACCTCTTTTTGCACAGCAACACTTCTGGTAGGAGGCCTCCGGCCCCTCAACAGCTGGCATGCTCCCATCGGCTGCTACACAATGTAAGAGCAGAACACAACAATGACGCAAAGTCTGGTAGGTAATACATACACCATGTGACTTCAAAATAAGAACATTATCCCCACTACCATGTTGGTGGTAGACTAAAACTTCAATGTCCCCGAGGGGCAATTAAAGGTTTTGGCAGCGGCAATACAATACAGTGTGTCAATACAATAAATAAATAAACAAATAAATAAATACAGGCAAATACAATATACACATACAAAAATAAATACAGGCCTCCACATTAGCTTACATCACTATACATCACTAGAATAAGAAGATAAAATGTCTCCAGAGGAGGGTAAGGAAAGGATTTTATAAATAGGATCTGTGAGTGCATTACTCAGTCACAGAGAAACCCTTCGGTTGATGGAACCTCCTCCCCCTTGAGGGCAGCAGTGTAAACTCTCTATATAGGGGGTGCTGTGAGTTGTGGAAGATGACTTGGGCTTTCTGTGTGGCTCTAATTTGGTACAGGTAGCAAAGACCATTTCATTTCACTACGGTAACTTGACTACACACTTTTCCCCAGCAGGTTTTTGTTTTTCCACACCAAGAGTGCCAATGATCGCATGATTGGTATGATACTAGGGCATCCTATCATACCACCACCTGGTCCAGAGGAGAAGGTGAAGGGGTTGTTTGTTTCTATGTGAAATGTGGGCCTGCGCCCCACTTTCAGATTGTATTGTGATTAAGGACTGTAGAAATTAACTTGCATTCTAAGTAATGCATCTGAGTAATTTAGATACTAGCATTGAAAATAAATACTGTGTTGCTGTTTTTCTGTGAAGCACATGCTTCTGTGTGTATGCACAATATAAAACAATTAAATTACCATTCCTACCTTGGGCATCAGAGATGGTCTGATCATGCCCCTGCCCCTCTGACTGGCAGGTCCAAAAGCTTGCCCTAAAGGGGGCGGTCTTTCCCCGACATCAGCTGAGACAGGGTTGCCTACTCCTGTCTGGACCGTCCCAGCATAGGGGCTATGGAAGGGCTGGTAGAAGCCCATGACAGGGGTGCAGGGGGCAGGCATGATCTGGTAGTATGCATAGTCATTGGACACTGGCGGCTGAGGGGAGGACATGATGGGGTATGCCAGGTACGGGCCACCAGTGCTGGGGTTTGGCTGCTGCCAGCGCAGCTCTCCTCCATTATACACTGGGTGTTGCCTGCCAGGGAAACGAGTGGGATTAGTGATATGGACCAACACTGGTGGAGATCATCTGTTTTAGGAATAGACCCGTTTGAACCTGTTGAAATTCACTTGAGATTTCTTAAAGTTAGTGCACATTTACTTAAATTAAGTCACTAGGTAAGCCATTTATATTAGAAACAAGTCTAACTAGATTTTAAATCTAAAAACAAGATTATCACACTAAATTAGATATAGTTTTTGCAGTGTTTGTCTTGTTCGAAAACACGAGTATGTGGAATAAGTGACATAAATGTAATGGACGTCAGTCAGCAAATTGCCCATTTAGGTGGAAATCTGAGGACAAGTGTAAGGTCTGCTAAGAGGTGGGTTTAACACTCTAAGTTAGGGGGTGCGGTGCATACTGTATGTGATATACAGTGATGGAGAATTCAATCCACATTTTCACAGCCAGCATTCTATACAGACCACTTCCTGGTATTCAACATTGAGAGGAAGGAAACAAAGGAATGGACGCATGCAGGATACTGCAGATCACTCCAGACAAAGATCACGGCTACATTGGACTTGTGGAAGGCAAAGTACGAGCATTCACAATCACGTAATAACGTCTAACTCACTACTGTTTAGTGCACTGAAAGAGTTAACCTTGAGACAGAGCACTGATAAATTATTAAAATAGAGTCAAACGGCCCAAGATAGAGCTGCTCCTCTCCTCTAGGCTATGAAGAACTGGGACACCAGTCTCTCTAAAAGTTACTTAGTTTCACAAGCAGTACGACATGAAGAGTGAAAGGCCGGCACAGGAAGCCATCAGTGGCCCTGTGCCTGCACCCTCCATCCCAGTGATAGCAGTACCTGTTGGGCTGGTTCTCCTGGACAAAGGGGTAACAGGTAATAAGGTAGCTTGGGATGGGGGTCGTCTCTCCAGTACTTCCTCCACCACCACCACCACCCGCCGCCTCCGCAGAAAGACTCATGCTTACTAAGGATCCTTCCAGACCTTTCTTCTGTGGGATGAACGGTTCCACTTCGGCTGACAGTTTCACATCCTGCTCCAAGACACATGCAATACATTACATGACACTCACACTGACATCGTCATGGTTGCTCCTCTACCAACGACCCCGGTAAACTTTCTCCAATCGGCTTATATTACTGATTGTAATATAATCAGCCGGTGGAAAGACATGAACATACTCAATAATCATCATAATGGCAAGTAACGATTAAATACAGCACCCAACTTCATGCAACATTTCACAAAGCTATGCTAACTCATGAGAAGAGACTTTTGTGAAAATTAAAGCATGCAAAACAAAACAAAACATGTAAAGGCTACAGTACAAGTAACAGAACATGCCCACTCATACAGTATCTCACTGCCATCCCACATATATGCAGTATTGAGACAAATTAAATGTGCCTGGAAAGAGAATAGCAGGATATACAGGCAGAAAACAGAGGGCTGACAACACAGACAATAGGCTAGCTAGCCTATAGACAAATGTATTGGATAACCCCTTTGAAAACCACAGGGCTAGCCAATAACAGCACCGTTATCCCACATTGTCCAATCCAGTCTAAGTGGCAAAGACGGTGCTTTGCACTTCCATTTACACATCTCACACACCTAACAGTGTGAGCCTCTCTCTGCTGTTATATCCTATTTAAATCATGATGAGAGCACACTACCTACCATTCAGGCCAACCCTCTAGTGGCAGCTCAAGCCAAGAGACCACACCAAGCACATCTGCCATTAAGAAAGGGGGAGGAGGGGCGTGAAAAGAGTTGACAGAGTTCAGAGCACAAAGACCCTAGTTCCATTCTCTGAAACAGAGGTTGGGATGCATGAATTGAGCATCAGTGCAGGCAGAGGTTGAGATACAGGCTTCCATTGTCAACCCACTGTTGGAGTGGGCAGTTCTCCGTATAGATTCTGTCTGCGACTGTGCCTATATTAGAAAACTCTGGTAATGGAAGCTTGTATAGCCAGTTGTGAAAACAGGCAAAATTATAACATCCATGCCTTTATAAATAAAATGTAGGGCAAGTTGGTTTAGACTTGTATGAAATGTATATCTGATAGTACAGGATTAGGTCTGAGAGGATAAAGTTGGAACAGTTCAACAGGACAAACCAATTACACAAAGTATTGAGTGGAAGCACACGAGTTAAGGATATTGAATGCCTGCCCCCACTTAAGTCTATTACTGAAATCTGTCAGAGATTGTTGGAATTATTTTTCCATTTTCACAATGGCCTACAGGAAGCTATAGTGACTTGTTCTGACAGTAGACAATGCATGTCTAATATACAACTTTATCCTTTTCTTTCCACTTCAATTCTCTGTCAGAAACACCGGAGTCAACTTATATAAATGTACCGCACCATCAGTGTGTAATCTTGGCAGTAGGCTCTCTGATCAGAATTTTGTACTAGTCTACATAAAATAAACTGTGTATGCCTATTAGATAAACAGTATATTATTTTGACTCAAGAACCCACCTACTATCAAGCTCTACAAACACCACAACATAGACTAACATGACTTGAACTTTATTCACATGAAACAACAATTAAAGGAATGAGAAAAATGCTGAGAAACCAGACAAACAACAACAGAATGTTTGCGAAACTCATGTAACAATGATGGATAGGACAAACAACATTGACGTAACAGAAATAAAGACAAATCTTGACTTCCGCCATGACTTGGGTACAAGGTGCAAAAATGGGTTAGCCGATTACCCACTGTAATGTCAGGCACGCATCTACAGTACCGGTACTGAAAAATATTTGCCGATTTTGCCGAATGACAGCTAAGATATTTAGCATCATCTGCCGTTTAGCACACAACATATATGACATCAATCGCAATATTTCAAGGTATTTTATAAGACACTGGTACACAAAATAATATAAATTTAAGGAATTTCGCAAATAAACTGTTGAATGTTTTGGCATATTTGAGGCTTAGCTGAGGTACCGTAGCTTGTCAGTCAAGTTTGCTAACTACAATTAACAGCTGCAGACACTTACGAATAAGTTACATAAAATACATTTGGAAGATCCATTTGTGTAAAAGCACATTTTATGGCAACGTACTTTGGCTAAATACAAAAGTTAATATTTATTGTCTTAAGAGTACTGTACTTCGACTTAGGGCCTAGTTGCTAACTATAACTGTCCACAATATTAAAGCTTATCAGAAATCTAGCAGGTCGAGGACATTCCTTACCTTATTGTCACTTGCATCCATGTCAGTCAAAGACTGTCAGCGACAGACCCTAATTGAACGCAATGTGGACGTCAGGATGTGTGCTATCTTATTTAACTCATTGCAAAATTCAGTTAGCTTAAATGCGATTCACCAGACAATTTGCTGCCTGATACGGTAGCGCTAGCTGCTCTCTGGCCACTAGCATCTAACTGCTGTCAGACAAAAATGGGAGTCACCTGGAACGGAAGCCCTACAGGCCCATAAAAAGAAAATGGACAGAATCGCGGCTTCAACTGGGTACCATCGTTAAAGCTCTGTACATCAGTACAATAAGCAAAACAATTTAATTATAGTCCATCATGTCCTCCCCTCAGCCGCCAGTGTCCAATATACTTTACAACTACTAGTAAGCTTTTTTTCTACAATAACCACTGCACTGCACATCTTATAATGAAATCAGATGTCACTGCATCCTTTTGAGTTCTGAGGGGATTATTATGCTTTTATTTAATTTTTTATAATGGTTTTATTTTTCAAACAGCATACATAGGAAATTGTGTACAATGTCTCATACACATGTGTGCTGCATATGAACAGGTATCCTAATCAGTTACACCAAAAACAAAAAGCAGTGTCATTGTTGTCCACTGGGCAGACAAAAACATCTCACTCACTTGATGGTTCCTGTGAGTCCGTAAAGTTTTTTCCCCTTCTTGGAAATGGTGACTTGTCAACCTGTGTTGTGCATCTCATTAGGTAACGAAGAAGCACAGCTGGATATTGTATGGATGCATTCAAACATGCCGTTTCTTTGTCTCTTTACACATCAATCATGTGAGTTTGCTAACGATAGCTTGGTTCAGTGAGTTGAGCTGATTTGTCCATTTGTCTAAAGCTGTGTAGCGAGCACCTCCTCTCTTCTGGTAGTCCAGTTCTAGTAGTTGGTTCACCTGGTCGATACGGCCATGGATTGTGCTGGAATAATCCACCAAGCCACAAGCAATGCAGTTACAAATATTAATATTTATACAATTATTAAACCACCTACTCAATCATTGAAATAAAAATGATATGCAGCAATAAATGGGAGTATGATAAAGTTTAGGATATACAGTAGGACATATCTTTTAGACTGAAAATGCCTTTAGACATTCTATTTTCCTTTTAACAAAGTCATTTGACAACTTATATCTCCCAACATTTGAGGGTAAGATATACAAATGAAGAGGAATTTGATCTATTAATAGAAAGGAAGCAAAGTGCTTCTATGCTTATTTCTAAGAAGACATTAGCAAAGCACTTACTTGTCCAATATGCACTGCACCAGCAAACTCTCCACATCACACACGTCAATGTTCAGTTCCTAAACGTAAGATGGAAAATATGTATCTAAATGTCTGTATTGTGGTAGACAGACATCTCGTTGTATAAAACAAATTAATAACACTGCAGGTCATGCTGTTTAATTACCTGTTAAAACAGGTATTACACAATGTAGCAATCAAATATCATTAAATATACATAATTAAAAAGAGCTGATGACATCACCTTAGAAATGAAGGGGATGTGTATTCTTGTGTATGGTTTGATGAGTTTGATAAGAACTTGAGTTCTAATATTCCGCAGGAGTTCTGCAAGGAAATAAACATTTGTATTACTTTATTTATTTACAAATGATACCACAATGAACACAATGAAAAATCATATTGAATCGCAACTTACCCTCTATGTGCTCTCTGATAAAGGGGTCATCCATTATATTACTGTGATTAGTTTTTAAGATTTTCTCAAATTCAGTAATATCATTATTCTGGTAGGCGCTGGGAAGAATAACAATCATGTTACACACTATGTATAATGTCTCTTTTCATGATTTATAACAAATATGTCATTCAAGAAAGTTCTTTGAAACATAATATGTGTAAAGCCTTCGATGTAAACTGGCCTTTTATACAGTGTTGGCAGTGGTGCTTAGCTTAGTCAATCTTACAATTACAGGCAAAGGCTATTTCCATTAGTGCATTTTATTGCAAAGGAATAACCAAGCAAAAGCCAAATCAGGAAAAGCAAAGCTACCGACTGATAAAATACAGAATTACTTTCCCATGAACAGAAACCTCAACTTTTATTACATACTGTACATAAAGCAAAAGCTTTGTTTTGATAGTGATTATACAGAATATGGGGTGCATTTTCTGTCATCTACATACACAATACAATTTTATCAATAGCGCTTTTTCTTGTGTGATGAATAGACTAGGAAAGCACAATGCTAAATGCAATCCAGTATGTTAAACACTGACTAACAACTAGATAAGTGTGTAATATTGTAATGTTACAATACAAATGTGTATTTTAAAATAATTCTGAACCATTCCCAAACTACTACTTACTACCTGTTATATGATGTCTTTAAATTCGAAAACCAGAAATATCTTTATGAATCACGTAAATGCATGCTTACCTTACAAGGTTTGTCATTGCTAGAATCTCTGGGTCATTCTTATATGGCTTGGCCTTTGGAATGTCATAAGGATTGATTTCAACGTTTTTACACAACACATTTTCAACACCCTAGCCCCACCCTAACAGGGTCGGGATTCTTATGGCTGCTTTCAGATGATTCTGTATACGCACCTCCTGAGAGTCAAAAGGGTTGATCCCTGACTTCATCAGCATATTGGCAAGGACTAGGTATTTCAAGCAAGTGGTCCTTCTTGGGCTCCCAGATTCATCGTAGTTCTTAAAAGCCTCAAAGAAGTCTGTATGGGCCTTCTCAAACTCTCCTTCTCTCAAGTGCATCTTCCCACCACACTCTGGCCAGGACAAAGTAAACACAGGTTAGTAAACAACTATTGTACATTATATACATAGGATATACAAACATGACAAAACAAAAACATGGAAATGTTCAGGAAATAAATACCGTTTTCAATGCAGCTTTAAGGAGTACTTATTAAAAGATGAATCATACCTCTAATGACTCCCATGATAAGTGGATGAGGAATAGCAGATTTGATGTGAAGTGATTGCTCATACAGGGCCTTCAGCTTTTTGTTGTTCTTCTGTGCAGTGTACATCTGGATCTCCAGAGCATATATCTCCAACAGCTGGGTGCCTTTCTTCAGGTCATCCTCTCCATCGTCGGTCTGAATTGGACAAGTAAGGTCAATAGCCCCGTAAGTATTTCCACCATGTCAATCTCTGACCACTTCATTCCAACATATATTTTAGATTGCCTTTTCGTTGACATGTTCTTATTTCATTACTTAAACAGTCACTTTGATCCAAATGGACTCAAGTGCAATAAAAACCCATTTGCCAGTAGCATCATAAACACCCATGCATAACAACCAACATAAGAAGAACACTGTATAGAACAAGTCGCGGCAGTAGTCACCAGCGCTAGGCGTGTCAACCTAGAACTTCACATTCAACTGCAAAGATCACATGCTATCAATGCAATAACAATGACCTATTGTATGCATTACAACATCATGTCATGGCTAAGCTAGTACAGGTCAAGAAGACAAGAGCGTTGGTTGACAGACAATAGGTAAGGGGAGTGAAGGGACTGAGGTGGTAGAAGGACTATGAGGAGGAGAGGTCAGCTGAGGAGGAGCCCAGGTGGACTCTGAAGAGGTGGGTCTTTGAGTCTCCTGTGAAAGCTGGCCCAGCTGTCCTGACAGCGGAAGAAAGCCAGTTCCACCACTACTGCACCAGGACAAGGGCCGTAACTGATGTAAGCAGAGGCCCAAGGCAGATTACAGTGACTTGCTATATATATA
>JAODTR010000018.1:868822-888982 GCA_025399935.1 Amblyopsis rosae
TTCTCCGGCCAATCTCCCGCTCCATTGTCCCCTCACTCGCGAACAAGACCCCGAGGTACTTGAACTCCTTCACTTGGAGTAAGGACTCATTCCCTACCCGGAGTAGGCACTCCATCGGTTTCCTGCTGAGAAATGGAGAACAATGTTAGGGTTATTTAGTCCTTGACATTCAAAGCGCTAATACTGTATGTTGCAATTTTAGAGGTGGACTGTGTCCATACATTTTACCTGGTTTTAAGTTTTGCTTCAGTGGGTAATTTCATTAAGCTATACATAAGTGAAGGAAATAAAAAGTAGTTTCATTTATATTTTATTTACAAATTCTTGCACACATTTGATTCAATTACCTTTAAATTCAAATAAGTCTTATTTGTGAATATTTTGCATATTTACAATATACCACTATAAAACATGGGGATCATAGTTCTTTATTGAACATTAAAATAGCTGGGGTGATATTTATTGATTTGGCTCTGGACGTAAGACAAACATGGTGGTGCGCTGACTTCTGACGCACAGACTTAATAAAAGGCTTCTCTGATCTTGGCCTGCAGACTGTCACATGTCTTTTTAGCATCTCCCAGTAGCATTGATGTGTTTGGCTTGTAAAATATGGGGTTGTCCACTGCAGCATAGCCTACGCCAAGAGTACGCTTCATCACAATCACCTAGAGGAGAGCACACCGTTAGATGTGTCATGATTTATATTGCACACTTTATGTTTAGTGGTGCAGCAAGAATTCATATTTCAAATAAATAACGCACCTGCTTGGACTTCCACACCTCTAGAACAGGCATGCCAGCTATGATGGAATTAGGATCTTCCTGAGCGGCTGAGTTCACTGTGTCGTTGGCACCAATAACCAGCGTCAGATCTGTCTCTTTGGGTGACAGACACACACATACCGTTTGTAGTTTATGTGAAGATCAGTATAATGTGCAATGCAAGTTGCACATTATACTGATGTCAGCATTATTGCTCACATACACCATACTTATCTTCCTTTGCAATAAAACAAAACCATGCTTCTCAGACTGCATGCCTGGTTGCTATGAAAACACGGTTGCTCTGATACGTGGCATAAACATCAATACACAGACCGCAAATAGAGGTGCATTTACTACACGGCCTGATTTAGTAACATTGTGCACAGGTACTTCCCGTTAAGATGACAACCGTGGAGTAATAGCTCAAGCAAACGTCAATATGAATCATTGAGAGTAGTCGTTCACCTGGGAAGTCTTCGTTGATCTCATCCATCTCCAGGACCACGTCGTAGGGAACGCCAGCCTCAGCCAGGAGGACATTCAACTGGCCTGGCATGCGACCAGCTACGGGGTGGATCCCAAACCTGACACACAGTCAACCAAGTCACTCAACTATGATTACGGTAAATGATAAATGGACTGCATTTATATAGCGCTCTTCTAACCTTCCAGCCACTCAAAGCACTGGACAGGATTGCCCCCCCACACACACACACACGACCAACCACCGCGAGCGGGACACCTCGACACTTGGTGAGGAGTTAGCTGGCTATTATACTATGTACTGCTGAGGAGCGCACTTCCGTGACAGTCAAAAGTCAGCTGACGCATTGTGTTTTGAACAGCTGGTATTGTTTCTCTTATTTAAGTCATAATGTTTGAACTTCCAAGCCACGCAAAGCCCAAATGTGAATAAAACGTAAATCATGGGTAGTTAAGTGTGCAGGAAAGCCAAGTCACAGACAGACCTACAGATGTCATTCCTACAGACAACATTCGCATACTGTAGTTAAACACTCCTGGACCCGGTTAGTTGGTTGTTCAAGACCAAGGCACGTGACCATCACATACTGAGTAGGGTGGAGACATGTACCTGACAGATTTGCCTTGTTCCTTCAACATCTTCACCATGTCTGCAATTGGGTACTGAGCTTTTGCCGCACAAAGACCCCAACCTACATAAACATAGAAACACCAGAATAAGCATACAATACAGTCCATATTTTTGTATTATCACGTCACCAGTATTTTGTTCTATGAAAATATTTGTCTTATTCTAAGTTTAATGGCAAAGCAAAAATATTTTACTGAAAGTCTAACAATGGGGACATTCCTTGACTATATTCCTCTTGTAGGCCCCTCTCTATTAAGGCTTTCCCCATCACCACAATCTCCACTTTTATTAAATAATATGGGGTCCAGTGGTCTGGGAGACATTATTGAAAAGAAAAGCCCTCTTAGCTGGAAATGTGCACTCGAGTATGGTGTTCATTTGAATGGCATGCGTGCGAAGAACCTTTTTTCTGCACGAGTAGCCCTTGTTCAACCCTAGAGGCCAGCGCTAGTATAGGCCAATGTTATGTTTCACAATCAAGCCCCTGTGGAAGAGTGAAACCTGCTGACCCACATCCCCAGACACTTACTTGTTCACAGTCAATGGAGAGTTTATAAAGACATTGTTTTCACGACTGCTTTGTTTGATGCATTAGAAGAGACACTCCCTTGAAGACTTCACAATTAGGTCATTTTGCTTTTATCCCAAGTGTCAAAGTGAGTACAATTACATGTATGAATGCGCAGGATGCTTTTATGAAGGAATGTTGTGTAATGAACCCAGTGAACTCAAGATGCCCAGACTAAACTATCTGGTTAATTTCTGTAGTCACTGGTCACACTCAAACTTTTGAAGATTATTGCAAATAAATGTAATCACCACACTTCCCCCAAAAACAAAATTAAATAAATCAAAAACTCTTAATCCATTTGTATTCCGGTCAGTGAGTGACAGATTGGTTTGGATACAATCAGTGGGTCTTCAGACCAATTGAACGTATTTTTTATTCATTTGGAGTCATTGCCGGGTAAATAAACTCACCCTGCTTTTATTTACCTCCAATAAAACATTAAATATGGCTGTAGTGTGTACTTAAGCAAGTGGGAACTACCAGCCTGCCAATTAAACGAATGTGCAAACGGACTGCAACAACAGCTCCCTCTCATGGTGCTTTCTCTAGGCTGAGAAGCATCTGTATCTGAGCCCCCAGCACTGCAGCACATACAAATCAACATCAGATGGGAGCGCTAGTTTGTGTTATTGACCCTGACAGTTTGAAGGCAGCATCTGGAATGCAGAGGCTTGTTGTAGGAGAGTTGGACAGCAGAGGTGTGTACCATCACCGCCAGTCCTGACTGATGTGGTCTCTGATGCATATCATGATGCTACTGGAAAAGGCTAGTAGGGGGGGTTGTCTGTGTGTGTGTGTGTGTGTTCTGCACACGGATGTACGGCTCATAACATTCTGCTTTTCGTTGTACTATCCAGTTTGGGTGTAGCACCTGGTGTGATGATAATGCTGTTGGCCTCTTTGATCATTTCAATGGACTGGTCCACATTAACTTCAGTGTGAGTGCCGACGATCTCCATTGGTTTACCCCCTGCAGTAGAGGTGGTGCCGTACCCACCCAAGATCACATTGGGCAGGGAGCGGTTCATTGCCTTGGAAACAAGAGGTGGAGAAGGTTAGGGTGCTGGTGCGTGTGCACACGCCCAGTGGCGTAGCTGTCACCGGTGCAACCGATGTAGCCGCGCTAGGGTCCGGGATGCTTGGGGTCCCGGGTGGTCCCAGCCCGGGTCTGTGTAATGCAGGCCACTGCTGCTCTAAAGAACAATGCGTCTAGCAATAGATATCGCTTCATCCTAACCAACCAATATGATACATGATCCCATTCATGGTTTTACCAAAATAGTATTTTATTTTACAAATACATGCTGTAATGCTTAATGATATCTCAGTGTAATTATGACAATAAATCTAATTATTTTGCTTAATATTATACTATTCAATAGTTTAAATACCTACCACGTTAAGGTAATAAAATGCAGTTCTGATAATTTCACATCGTCTGTTACAAGCTGTTCTGTGAAGCACATGGTTCTCAACCGTCAACATGAAGACTTAATAGACTTTCGTTTCTGGCGTTATTTGAAAGAGAACTTACTAACTTTATGAAATATCAACTAATTTAATGAAATATTTGGGATAAGCCACGCCATAGCTTCTCTTAAAATGTCTTGTACAGGGAGGCTGTCCCAATAACATCTTATTACCATATGTCACATTTAGATGTGTAGATTTTTGCCTATAGTGGTTACCTATTATGCCAACTAATATATTATTTCTGTGTTTATGTTCTGGTCTGCCGTTGAGCTTTTTCATATGGCCGGCACATTTGTTTTGCACCTGGGCCCGTCGTGAATACGCTACGCTGCTGCACACACCTCTACTCACCACACACATGATGTAGGACAAAATGGCACCCGAGGAACCGATCAGCGCTCCTACGATAGTCATCAGGTTGTTGTCCAGCAGGAAGCCTTCGGCGCAAAGAGCCCAGCCAGAGTAGCTGTTCAGCACCGTGATCACCACCGGCATGTCAGCGCCCCCAATGGCTGCTGTCAGCGTCACACCCTGTTGAAGGACGAACAGGGCGATACTGTTAAGAAGAGAGCCGGAGCAAACAGGAAGAACAGCCTGAACGATACAAACTGGGATGAGAGTAAAGACTGGATCACCATGACTGTGGACAGGCCGGACACCCCCAGTAGACAGCCCATGCCCGTGTTGTAGCTAGAGCTGAGCATAAAAGGCACCATGCCTCCTATTGACGCCGCCATAAGGCCAGCGTTCATCATGTGTCGCCCCGGCAACAGAAGCGGCGCAGAGTTGAGAATGCCTACGAACAAAAGCAAAAATTCAGGATTTGAACCCTTCTCAAAAAGGTTTCAACCGTGTTTACCATCTCTGTCTGTTTACAATATGCGATGACAAATAGTTAGTCATAGCGGCGTATACGTTTTTGATTTGAAAACAATGAAACTACTGCAAAGTGGGACAGCACGTTACGATCGGGAAGGCCAGCTACTCATTAGTTGGGCAAAAGGACACTTTGACGAGATAAACCATGTCAGATGGCCGTACTCTGCAGTTGAGAGTGTTTCAAGGCAAGAGGGATGTCCAGGCCACTACTGAGTCATCGAAAACACTGCCCCATTCACAGATTAGAGAGCTCCCCTCCACAAAACCAAAACCAGGCTTCCTCCATTCCATCTCTTAGGACATTCCCAGTGTTCCCTTTTACCAATAATCAGACCAGTAAATTAGTATACATGCACAAGCTACCTTTTACTATAGTAGAGCACTCACTGCATCTGTATGGAGGTTTAATTACAACTCATTTTAGCATTATTACAGGTAGGCTGGGCATGTTGGGTCCAAAACCAATAGCCTATTCTGCCCTGTTCAAACTGCAGGCCATTCTATACTAAATCAGATTGTTCACATCTGATTTACACACACACACACACCATAAACCTGGACAGTACATATATACACTGTGTATAGCACAGAGAATGACTCGGCACCTTGCAGCTTGCCGTAGGCCACCAGTGACCCACTGAAGGTGACTCCTCCGATGTAGGTGCCCAGATACGCCACGGTCTTGACGACGTTGGCGGCTGGGTGCGTGTCCAGGTGGGGGAACTCAATCATGTACTCTGCCACGCAGGTGAGCACAGCTGCCAGGCCAACCAGGCTGTGGAACGCTGCCACTAGCTGGGGCAGGTCTGTGATCTCAATACGCTTGGCAATGGTCAGACCTGAAGGAAACAATATAACATCGTTATAAATATTCACGGGGAACAGGGAAGATATAGAAACCAAAACCATTGTTGTACCAGGCTGTAAACATATTTACTTTTGCTGTTAAGTTTTAACATGGGGGTCTGTGGGGTATTGACTCCCTTTTGGAGCCAGCTTCAAGTGGCCATTGGAAGAACAGCAGATTTTGGCATTTTGGGTCAAATTAATTTCTCAGCACCCGAGTTTCCGACTTATGTATTACGTATGGATAAATGCAAACAAAATAGAAGCTCTATATAGACTTTATATCCCAATAGATTGCAGTGTGTTGCATTGAGCCTAATCATGCAGATACCGCAAATATTTTCATTCACCATTACAAAGTCTGACTTTTAGCAATTAAAACTAGACTATCTGCGGTGGGGGCGACCATCTGTTTTTAGTTAGCATCACTCTTCATGTTAGGATCTGGCTTCAAAAAGGAACACAACAGTCTAGAGACACGCTCCAAAATGTTTTGTCAAAAAGCTAATAAAACGTTTTTCTCTAACAGATTACGTTACCAATTATGGGCTGTAAATCAGGCTCTGAGGCTCTGGCACTTGAGTGAGTGAGTGAGTGAGTGAGTGAGTGAGTGAGTGTGCATGTGTGCGTGCGTGAACAGTTATCATACTGAATTCAAATTCATTTAGAAGATGCAGAACATTCACACACCTTGAAGGCATCAACTCTCCTGTCCACCTAGACAGAATGATTGATGCTTTGTCTCGTTTTTGAATTGTCACACTCATTCTTCAAAGAAATACATACTAGCTGATAACATGCCACTCATTCATCATGATTTAGGCCTAATAGCTTTCTAAACTGTGGGGTAGAGCTTCAAAAGATAGACGCACCCCAAAGTTTACACTTGGGTTTCATCTAGGTTCTAACCCAAGCAGAAATGGCTCATTCCTATAGCACTATAAACATGTTTTTGTTAATACAAGGAATTGAGTAGAAGCAAGACATTTGAGAAAGAATAATGAGGAAAGCCTTTTTTTGCACAGATCCATAAAATGAAGCACAAAAACAATCCTCTCATACATAATAATAAATGTATCACATAATGTATAATAGCACTTGGGGGTTCATATAATGAGCTGCTTGGTCATGGTCTATGGTGGTACTACTATTGATTGTCTTGTCTAATGTAACCGTCTGTCTGACCAGTGCTGTACGGCGCACAATTAATTCCTGAAAGGACCAATAAATAAATCCATCTACCTGTATCTACCTACCTACCTACCTACCTACGGAGCCAACTCAGATAATACGTGATTACATGGGGGAAACTCCTTTATACACAGTCCATAGGGCACTGGCTGCTTAGGTGCAAGCGGTTGATGCCTAATGAAAATACACCCTTAATACCCGGTAAACGGAAAGTCTGAATAGCACCGAATGTGAGATCACCATTGTAGACGCAGCATTGCTCCACAACTCAGCACCTACCCAGGGTCCCTCCAGTGGCCATGGCCAGAGACATCTGGGACAGCAGCTCCGGCGAGGGCTTCAGTGAGCCCAGGGTGGCAGCAATGCCCCCTGCCACGCCCATCATGCCCAAAGTGTTACCCAGGCGACTGGTGCGCTGGGCAGAGAGGCCTGCCAATGCCCCGACGCAGCACAAGCCTGAGCCCAGGTACATCATCTACAGCCGCAGGAAGGAAGCAAAGTAATGTGTACGTGCACGCACACACACACACACACACACACACACACACACACACACACACACACACACACAGTAAAGTGACACTAATGTGCCATTTCAGACCACACGGGGGCTGAGCTGAGCATAGTCTCGCAGAGCCAGCCTTTACTACGTGAAGTCTGGGACACAGCGCTGGCTAACTGTGTCAACACCCGCCTGCTTCAGAGGAGAGGTATTTTGATTGAAATGCACAAGGACCAACTACATAACTCATTGACCATATCGCACATTAAACTTATACAGAACAATTTGAACTTAATGTTGATGTGAGCCGGGCTGTTTGCAGGACTGTTAAATTGTTAAATAAGCAGGCTATGGTTACAGCTTCAATCCAATTGAAACTGCATTAGCATTGTTCCGGAATTACGTATAGAGTCTTTTGTGAAAGTCTACCGCCCCGCCTACTGACAGTGCCTACATTCTTACAGTGGGTCCATTATCAGACATACAGCACCAGTTGCTTATGTGACATAGTGTTTGATGAACAGAGCTGCAGGCAACACCACATGCCATGTTGTGACACCTGCTCAATGTCGTATCCGGCAGCCAGCGACGCTCCGTAGCCCCCTACGAAGGCAGCCCCAGGCAGGGCATACAGGTAGTTGTACTCAGGTGGGTCTGTGGGGCGCTTGAACATGTCCAGCATCCTCTGGGTGATCAGGAAACCACCTGCACGCACACACACACACACACACACACACACACCTAAGAAAAAGCTGCTCTGTGTTGTATTTGTAGTCTTATCATTTGTATGGGTGAAATGTCAGACCCGCGATGTTGATGGAGGAAATGAAGGCAGCTGCAAGAGCCAGAGTCTCCGGTAAGGATGAGGGCGTCAGACTCCCGCCCATCAGAACTAGGCCTCCTACAGCCGTCAGACCTAATGAGGGGGATAGAGAGTAATAAAAAAAAAAATAAGGATGCAGGATATTTCACTGGTAGGGTCTCGAGACAGAGACCGCCACATAAGCAAACACACCATATTTGGTAAGGACGTTCACTTCAATGCATGTGTCCGCTTCCAGTTTCCTCGTTTAAGCAGCTCGTGAGAAGTGGTGCGAGATACTCCACTGGGAACAGTGCACTTGCACTTGTTCTTATTATTATTATTATTATTCTGCACTTTGGCCAGTTTGCTTTGATAGAAAGACTAAAAAGGAAAAGCTTTCTTAAAAAGGTCATAAGTAATATTATACACATGAATACAGCAGAAAACACCTATTTTATTAGATGTAAAGCTATAGTGGAGCAGAGAGTGACATCACACTCCCTGCGTGCGCTCCTCTGTTGCTTTTCATAGCCGAACCTGCCGCATGCACATGTATGCTAATGCGTGCGTGCGTCCCACGCTCATTTATTTATGTCTGAGTTGCTGGTGCTTATCGTGACATCTAGTGGCAGAAAAGATAATAATAATAGAACCATGTTAAAAGAACACCCTTACCTGAGATGGCATTGGTGACAGACATGAGAGGCGAGTGGAGAGCAGGGGTCACCCCCCAAACGGTATGGTACCCCACGATTCCAGCCAGGCCGAATGTCGTCACCATCTGAGTGAATGCTGCGTTGGGTGAGATGAGACCCAAGGCCAGACAGGTAGACAGACCTACACACACACACAGAGTGTTACAGCAGTGTGTTGCGACTACAGCATCACGTGTGCCAACAGTAAGGTGTGTGTTTGTGTGATTGAATCTGACCTGCTGTGTAGACTCCAGCGGAGTTCAAGGTCTGTTTGAAAGGAGAGACCACGGCTGCTTTCTCCGCCTTCAGCTCGGCCACAGTCTTAATTTTGACAGGTGGCGGGGGGACCGTCTTTGGGAGGGGCGATGGGAACATGTTCTTGCCATCCTGGTCTCAGGAGAAAGCAACAGAAGGAGAGGGTTGGGCAAGACAGATGTGCGTGAGAAAGAAGCCATTGAGAGTGATGTGTTTCACATTGTGGGAGTATTCAAAACACAAAGTCACAGACTGCACAGAGGATTATACTGAGCACACAGCAATCAACCAGTTACCAGTGGCTTTGACAAGACTTTTCTAGAAGCATGAATATAGCTTAATGTATCAAGGGGTAAACCGATACAGCCTCAAATTGCTTGTATCCGCTGCTATAAACAACGCATCGACGCCAGAATTCCTGGTAAAGTATGTTTTGAAACCTTCATAACATTTTTCCCCTAACTCCCGTCGTGGGATATTCCCAGCCGGCAGGGGGTTTTAGGACTGTGGGGGAGAAGGGGTGCAGGGGGGGTGGGGGGTTGAAGGTTGCCAGCAGATTTTTCAGTAACAGAAATAAATGCCAACCTGCATAACAAGCGTCCCACGTATGACATGGTCGACCGTTCCGTAGTCAAACACATCTTTGGGCTCATAGTGGAAGTACTCCTTGTCTGGACTGATGGCCTTCAGCAGCTTCAGAACATTGTTGGAATACAGAGTACTGGCCTGGGTGGGCAACCGACTGGGAAGATCTGTGTAGCCAATCTGCGTTACACCCTGGGAAAAGACATACATCATCATTTAGCCTCACACAGTGGCCTGGAACACACTTTACTCTCATTCCAGCCACCTGTCAATCATTGGTTCCATATGCTACTCGGTGTGGTACGCACAGACCTTGTGAACATACAGCTCTCCTGGCCGCGTGGTTTCAATGTTTCCGCCTGCTTCTGCGGCCAAATCCACCACCACCGAACCATCCTTCATGGACTCCACAAACTCTCTCTTAATCAGGACCGGAGCTTTCTTTCCTACATAGAACAAGACAAACATAAGAGATCGAATAACTGAGCGTCCGAGACAGATAGAAGATAGAGAAAAGTAACAACTTGCCAGGAATGAGCGCTGTGCTGATGAGAATGTCCACCTCCCTGCATTGCTTGGCAAACAAGGCCATCTCAGCCTCAATAAACTCCTTAGACATCTCCTTGGCGTAACCCCCGATCCCCTCCCCAGACTCTTTCAAGTCCACTTCCAAAGGCTCTGCCCCAAAGGACTTGAACTGCTCCAAAGCAGCTGGTCTAAGTGAAGAAGACAGGAGGTTAGGCATTACAAGTCATACTGTCACATTAAATATGTTATAGTGGGGAATAAAGATGATTTAGTACAGTTTCATGGGAGAGACCATTTGTACCTGGTGTCAAACCCTCTAACAATGGCTCCCATAGACTTGGCTGCTCCCGCTGCTGCTAAACCAGCCACTCCACCACCGATAACCAGAACCTGTCCACAGAAGAAACACCTTCATCTTTAAAAATGTATAATGATAAACAATACGTTGTTTATTACCCACTAAACATGATTAGTCGTACGAATAAAACTGGAAAGGTGATGAGACAGAACTCCAAGGACTTTTATGAAATGTGATGAACAGAAGTGCACCACCATTAACAATGTGCAGCTCTACAGAAAGGCTAAGCAACAAACACTGACAAGAGACAAAAGTTCCATCTAGTTACCTTAGCTGGAGGTACTTTCCCTGCTGCTGTTATCTGACCAGTAAAGAACCTGCCAAAATGGTTGGCAGCCAGGACAACAGCCTTGTACCTGTGGAGGAAACGTTCAGCCACCCCATGCCAATACATGTCTGGCCAGCTATACGCTGCACGAGGCTTAACTGCATTGATGTCCTACCCAGCAATGTTAGCCATGGAGCTCAGGGCGTCAAAGCCCTGTGCGATGGTGACCCTGGGCACCTGGTCCATAGCCAGCACGGTGCTCTGCTGCTCGGACAGCCTCTTCATCAGATCTGGGTTCTGGGCTGGATAGACGAAGCTCACCAAGGTGGATTTGGGTTTCAGAAGCTCTATCTCTGGCAAACCAGGAGCTCGCACCTGCAGTCAAACAGACATTGTATACAACTCAATGTACCTACAAAAGAGCTGAATTCACTGCTTTTAAATAAAGACGTTTTGTTTTTACTGTATGTAATAAGAGGAAAATATAAGTCCCAATCCTCGAGCACAAAGACAGGGCCAATAAGGTGCATTAACCTTGAGGACCAGGTCGGAGCCAAAGGCTCCCTTGGTGTCCGTGAGAGTGGCTCCAGCCTCCACGTACTGCTGGTCAGAGAACTTGGACTCCTCTCCCGCCCCTCTCTCCACCTGCACACTGAAGCCCTGTTTGACCAGCGCGAGGACCCCTGCTGGCGACAGTGCCACACGACGCTCACTGTGCACGGTCTCCTTGGGAACACCCACCACTAAGTCCTTGTAGAGCACACCTGAGGACGACACACACACACACACACACACACACACACACACACACACACACACACACAGATATCTCAGTGTGAATTAACACTTTGATAATCAATGGGGCTCTATGTTTTTCAGCTGTGGGTGACACTGCGTTAACATAAAAAGGCAACAGTGGATTCCCAAGGACTTTTCCATACTACATTGGACAGCATGCGTGTACAACAGAAACAGGCGGCCAGCAACGGTGTCAGATTTCACATATCTTTCCATACATGGCATAGTGACCCCCACTGCCATGGGGACATTATTAGCAGCCGACTAGCTACATGCCAGACTACAGCGTTAGGCCTGCAATGTCTCTCACAAATACTCCAACTTAAAAGCCCAAGCTAGCATATAAAACCCATGACAAAACATTGTGACCAACCCCAATAAACAACACACATGTCCGCAGACAGAGAAAGCTACCCCCAGACAGCCAAACCAGCACTTCACCTTTAACTGACCTCTCCGATGTTTTCACATGCTAGTGCCAACAACCTGGATCAAACAGACCCCAGTCTATGGAGTTTTCTCCACTTTACCAGGCAAGAGATAGTGTGTGAGGAGATAACTGGTGTATATTTTAGCACAGCTGCAGACATATTGTAAGGTTAAACAAAGACGGAGCACTTAAAGTTTACTACCTCTGGAGGCCTTTTGGTCCCACAGCCCTGGGAAGGTCTTGAAAGGCCTCCTGGTGGTGATCCTCAGAGGAGCACCTTGCTGGAACAGCGCGACAGAAGGGCTGGAGATGCAGCGCAAAAGAGACGACATGGCTGACCCTGTGCCCAAGACTCCAGGGGCTCCTGATACCCACACACACAGACAGATAATACGTTAACACTAGGCTACTACTGCTGTCAGAACGCAAAGCACATCATATCCCTCCAACAGGTCCCGAGTCCTGCGCACATTGGGTCGCAAGGCCTAGTGACAGGGGAGTGACATTTCAGCTCTCCAGGACACGACTCACCGGACAGATTACACACAACAGATTTTTTCGCGAGAACTTTAAGCATGACGGAAGCGATGGCTTCATGCCAAGACAGCCCTGACCATTCTGACAGGAACAGAAACTGAGAGACTATACCAAAGAATATTTAGTCAATTTGATATGGTCTCTCAGTACTCCTTACTTGCATAAACTCTTTATATAAATATAATAAGTTACACGTGTGTTATCGGTCACACAGACTAAGAAACATAATCATTTCTGTCTGAAATAATAGGCTACTAATCATGTTTGAGTGCATGCATTCATGTATCATGTCCCCATTCAGTTTGTTTGATAGCGGGCTTGTCTTGTTTTCATATCATCGTTATCAGGCCACATACTGGTTGCACTGACTGACATTAAACAACCCCAAATAAAGAATGATTTAAATGGACAGTTGTTCTCTACCTGTATCAGCTGGGCACTCTCTTTGTTTGCTTGTAAGGACGACCTTCAGCTCTATTCATCTATAAATAATAATCCACGTGATTACCCTCATGATAATGAAAATGCATGCCAAACTTAGTTTCCCACAGGTCATACTGAATACCACACACCTCGAAATTACAAAAGATTACGAGATCCCTATTTTACTGATGTTAAAATGTATCCATAAAAAGAAATACCGTACTCCTTGTGGCCAATAACAATTTGTGGCGCATGGGTGCACACTCACCGCGCCAAAAACCAAGAAGCCAAAAGAACAACTGGTTGCCAATCTGTTTGTGAACACAAGGTGTCGCCACTTGACCAAAAATAAGCAGATTGCTGGACGACTATAACTAAACCCTGGGTTATATGTGGGTTTATGTAAACAATAAATATAATGCACCACGGGGGTTTCAAAGAAATGTAAGTGTATTTGCCCTCATTCACTGTAAATATAATTAATAACGTAAAATCATATGTATAACATAACAATTCATTTAACGGTAGAACATTTTAGTTGGCCATCATTTTTTCAAACCACATGGACATTTTGTAAACAGTTGTGAAGTTGTCCGATAGAATTCCTTCTTTTCGTAAAAGCTATCATGTGGTCTATCCTATTCGCTGGTAATTATGTCACTGTGTATTAGATCAAATATATAGAAGATAATCACGTAGCTAAAAGCTAGTACCGGTAGCATGCAAACAGCTAAGCACGAATGGGCTAGTAGTCTACATAATAGTTGTAGCACATGCTAGCTCACTGCTGATTGTGCCTAAATGTAACTTGTTTTGATGATTACATCATATTATTGTAATGGTTATCAGTGAAACCACTTGCCACCCATTAAGCATGTCTCTGAGGATTCTTTCAGTCGATACAGATGATCAAGGAACTCAAAGATGCCGAATGGGCCTAGGCTTGATGTCAGCCCTGGGACTAAGTCTGGGCTCCCCTCTTCTAGTGTCTCTCAACGAAGGGACCTGTCTCTGTACGGCATGGCCAAGAACCGACCTGTCAGAGGGCTTTATTCAGATCGATTTGAAATGCTGCTCTCCCAGCCTTATATTTAGCCGTCAAACAAGTATGATTCTAAACCCCAGCCAGCTCACACCGTTGACTTTCTCCAAACTCAAAAGCATCAAGGTAACTCTGATAGTCCAGAGTTTGGCATTCAAGACAAACACACCTCGCCACTTCGTGAATGAACTTGTGAAAGACTTGCTGAAAGGTGTATTTGTGCACAAGAAGCACGCGGTAAACGTCGCGGATCTCACAGATATTAGATATGTTGTTATTGAGAACATTAACCCGGATTCAACTGATTCAGGCATGGTCACCGGCAAGACAAGTGTGGACATAACTGCCTTTAAAACCATTGGGCACTTCAAGAGACAGCTAGAGCACAAACCCGTGGTTCCACTTGGGGGGCTGGATGAGGTCAGGCAGTAGATATGATCACAGAATAAAAAGAGTGTAATACGTATTCGTATACATGGGGGAGAACAAATCCATTTTACATTTTAGGTTAGCGCCTCCTTCAGGGAGATGTTGGAGCTGCCGCTGATGTACCCACATATGTTGAGCTCCCTGGGCGTGGCCTGTCCCAGAGGCCTGCTCCTAGTTGGGCCTCCAGGTGTGGGAAAGACCCAACTGGTCCGTAAGGTAGCTGGTGAGGTGGGAGCCAGCCTGGTGGTAGTCAGAGGACCAGAGGTAACGCTCATACGTTTCCATTTCTGTGCATTGTACGTGTTAAGGATTTCACTGCCGTGATCCTGAGAGTGACACTGTATCTTCAGGTGGTGGGGTCGCGTCCCGGCGAGAGCGAGGAGACTCTGAGGGGGGTGTTTGAGCAGGTGCGGGCTGCAGCGCAGGAGGGGCCCTGCGTGTTGTTCCTGGACGAGCTGGACTCTCTGTGCCCGAGGAGAACGGGCTCGTCGGCGCCGGAGAGCCGCCTGGTGGGCCAGCTGCTAACCCTGATGGACGGCGTGCACCAGTCCCATGGCTTCCTCGTGGTCGGGGCCACCAACCAGCCAGACACCCTGGACCCAGCGCTACGCAGGCCCGGCCGCTTTGACAGAGAGGTAAAGAAGACATTTAGGAACATGGTCACCCAGGACTGGAGTGACCAAATAGGATAACCGGGCACTGTTTTCCAGGTTGTCATAGGAGCCCCTACCGCGCAGCAGAGGAAGGCCATCTTGTCGGTTCTGTGCGAGACAATGCCAGTGTGTCCCACTGTGGACATGGGGGAGCTGGCGCGAAGAACCACGGGGTATGTGGGAGCTGACCTCAGTGCCCTGTGCAGAGAGACTGCCATGCACGCCATCCGCCACAACGCACAGGCAAGTTGAGCATTACCCCGTCTACATAAATGCATATGCACGCGGGGGCAGCATAGGTTAGTGGTTAGGGTTTTCCACTCCTGGTCAAAAGGTACAGGGTTCGATTCCCGAGCAATATCCATAACACCTACCTGCCCCTTCATGTAATACTTGTCATTGTACAAATTGAAGTGAAAAGGTTCTTTTCAGCATAGGGAATTTGAAACTTTTCTTTTTTGTAGTGTGTATGATATAGTACGTCTGTAAAATTGTTGTTTGTTATGTTTTTAATCTTGTTGCCGTGTTTGAATATGTGACCGCACAGTATTCTGCTTGTTGCCAGACATTGCTTCAGAGTTGGGGTTTTAAGGATAAATGCACATAATATGTAATATCCCTGTTGTTGTTTTCAGGGTTCTGGCGAAGAGATAGTGACCATCAAGCACTTCCAGGAAGCATTGAAGGCTGTGGGCCCCTCCTGCCTTAGGAGTAGCCTGGGCAGGACTGACCTGTCCCCAGTCTCCTGGGAGCAGATCGGAGGTCTGGATGAGGTTAAACTCAAACTCAAACAGGTACCCAACTGCAGCCATAGTAGGTCCCATTGTGTCGGCAACGTTGTACCGAGCAGTACATATCTGCCTGTTTTCACACAAGAGCATCGAGTGGCCCATGATGTACCCCGAAGCATTCGCTCGTCTGGGTCTCAGCCGGCCCCGTGGTGTGCTGCTCTACGGACCTCCAGGGTGCGCTAAGACCACCCTGGTGAAGGCTGCGGCCTCCGCCTCACACTGTGCCTTCCTGTCTGTCAGCGGGGCTGACCTGTACTCGCCTTACGTTGGAGACTCAGAGAGAGCCCTAGCTCAGGTGAAGATGCTAGCCATGTTAGTTAGCCATTTGTTACCCCTATATTGAATTTGACTGACGTTCCTTCCACGTAGATTATTGTATGACTATGTGTGTGTGTCTGTAGCTTTTTCGCCAAGCACGGGCCTGCACTCCCTGCATATTGTTCCTCGATGAAATTGACACTCTGATTGGCTCGCGATCAGCCAGCCAGACGCCTAACAGTGTCCAGACGAGCCTGCTGTCTGTGCTTCTGAACGAGCTGGACGGGGTAGGCTTTAAGACCCTGGAGAGGAGAGGGACAGAGAAGGCTCTCCAGCTAGAGGGAGCAGAGGAGTGTCACACACACCAACAGGTCAGATGTTCACCCAGTCTTATTTTGGCCACATGATACACTATGCTCAATACAGTGCATCTTGACAGATACTTTACATAGCCTCTTGTATTTGCTGTCTGACAGATGGACTACCAGGAGGTATGCAACACTGATGTCATGATTGTAGCAGCTACTAACAGACCAGACACTTTAGACAGCGCCCTCCTCAGGCCTGGCAGACTTGACCACATCATCTATGTGCCACCGCCTGACCAGCAGGTAAATCCCATCTCCTAGCATGCATGTAAGGAGCTGCATCTTTTAAATATCTTCCCTGTAGTATTTGTTTCTTATAGGGGTTCTCCCCTCTGATTGTAAATCATTTTTGTCTTTCCTGTGTTAGTTCGTGTGATACTGTATTTTGTTCTGATATGCCATTAAGCCGACGAATGGTAAATGGTGTCCTGACCTCTTATACCACAAGGTCAGAATGCTGGTAGAGATTACAGTTGTTGCACTCAGCATAACAGATGCTTTCTATCATTCATGTATATCTAATGTGCAGCCTAACCTGCCCTCTCCTATGGTATGTCTCCCTCCTGACTGAACTTGTTTTCAGGCTCGTCTTGCCATCCTGAGGGTGTGTACTGAGACCATACCTGTAGACCCTGACGTACGTCTGGAGGAGCTGGCAGCTCAGACGGAGCTCTACTCAGGAGCTGACCTGGAAAACCTTTGTAAAGAGGTAGTGTGTCCCAATGCACTCAAAGGCCTTGTATCTGTTAAACACACCATACAGGGTAAAAAAATACTATTTTACAATGTGAGTTGGTTTATGTTTTGCTGTAGTGCTTTTATCTTTTGTTAGTGTAATGGACACCTTCACTTATGTCCTTGATGTTGTCCATGGTTTAGGCTGCTCTGTTGACACTGCAAGAGGAGAGCATGGATGCGTTGGCTGTCAAACAAAGATACTTCCTCAAATCTCTCAGCAAAATGAACCCGTCTCTCACATCCCAGCAGATCCAAGAATACCAAACACCTTTGGGATGACTGCTATGCTAAAATATGATTGTATTTAAGGACAACAGTGTGATTGAATATGTATTTTTATATGAAATAAATATATGAAAAACACGTTTATTTTTGTCTGTCAATCAATAATATAAATGTATTTTATAATCAAAAATTACCAAGTTTGGTACAGACAGTAATCAAATAATGGGCAATAAGCTATACATTGTATTGCCACCAGGTGGCGCTGCACACTTATATAAAATATTGATAATTTCTCTAGTAACAGCTGGCTACAGGGGAATTTCTATGCAGGAAGTAAGGTCTGTCTACGTGCTAGCTAACTCGTACCACCTTCAGTCCAGGCTACATCAGATAGGCTGAGAAGGATGCTGCACTCACAATAACAAGGACTACCCACAGCAGCAGGTGAGACATGAGGAATGCAGCTCTAGCTGCCAAATAGTCTATTTTGTGCCTGAACATATTATTTTACTAATTGAATATTATTGTATTCATTAGGTGTGTGAGGAGAATTCATTAAAAATGGCTGGATTTATTCAAATTCTGAAGAAGAAAAAGGAGGTGGGATTATCTTTTTATTTAAAGTACAATGTTTACTGTGTCATTGTATGTTTTACATTCTACATGTAATAAACATTGATATACTTCCTAGTTGATTCCTCTGATTGGCTTCATGGCATTTGCTGCTACAGGAGCTACATCTGCTTCAATTTACTTTCTTCTGACCAAACCCGATGTCATGTGAGTTTCAGTTAGCATTTTACATCTTGTAATGCTTTGAATATTTAAACCACATACATAACCTCTTTTATTTACATTTTCTATTTTAGTTTGAACAAGACCAGAAACCCAGAACCATGGGAAAAGATAGACCCATCAAAACCACAAAAGGTAATCTATTACATTATGTTATTGTGTATGGGCTACATCTTTTTATTGGCACTTAACCAGGGAAGGCTGTTCAAGAACATATAAATCTGATGAGTCACTCTGAATAGAATATTCTAGACTATTATTTTTAGAATATTCTGGATTATTATTCTAAAAGAGATTAGACAAGCAATTCTGAAATGAAAAGTGAAAGTGTGTACACGTGTACATGTTTGCATGATTAAGTTATATATAATACATATTTTTAATATGTATTAAAAATAGCTGTTTAGTTTAGCATGCATCCATATAAAATAAATACAAATACAATATATAACATAGTGTCTTATCTTGCAATACCAAATAACACCTCCCTGTGCAATTATACCAAGTTTATGCAGACTGAATATTACATGAATGTGGCCAAATATCTGCATATTGAATTTCCCTGCAGCTTATCACCATACGCCAGCAGTGGAAGCCGTTGGAAGAGCTGGAGCTAGTGAAGAGCCTCACTAAGTGAAGCTGCAGGCACCTGCTGCTGGGATCCAGCCAGGAATCAACTGCACTCAACAGCGCCCCCATCAGTTTAACAGAATCCTTTCTGCACAGACTAGGGCACTTTGAAATACAGTGTGCGGAAATGCTTCCGTTACTCTGGTGGGGCCCTAGCCTGCTCTGTTGTGGCCCGCTTCATGGACTCCCACCTGCTGCCCGTAACATAAGATGCTGTTGTGCACTGAGTAATAGCAGCGTAACACTGACTGATATTTAATTAGTTGTGGTGTAAAATATGATTGTTCTATTATATGTGAACGTACTGTACTGTTAATGTGAGCAAAAATGAGAATGTAAAATACTATATGCATGTACATTAACTACAGTGATCCGTCATTAGTCCCCTTGTATAATATTGTGTATAGTTTTGCGTTGCTTTCATTTTTGTTTTGAGAATCATCTGAGTAATAGATAATCTTTGTGGTTAACCAAAGATACGTTCCACCTCGTTTTAACATAATTACAGAGACATGAAGGAGATCATATTTATGCTAGTGTAGAGCTTTAAAGTAATTACACTTGTCTTCATCGCTCTATTTGTTTCACAATCCTCTTACTGTCCATCTCTGTTCTAGGAAAATGGCTCATTAAGGAGAATATCACGTACCACCTAAAACCCCTGTCACTGTATTAAGACGCTTATTGACCTGTCCTGCAGTGTTTCAGAACACATTTCTTGTAAACTGTAATAAAAAGATAAATTACTTGAGTGTGTTTAAATATGTATGGATGGACACGTGTGTTTAAATATGTATGGACACCATTGTCAGCATATTTGTGTTCAGTTTAACCCTTTGACCATTATTTACACCAGGTAGCTTAACATTTCCTTATTTTAGAGTGACCTTGACTTTTACAGTTTACAACAGACAACGTAATGTTATTCAATGGCTTACATATTTTAAGTAAAAACGCTGGAAAGGCAGCTAAAGCCTTAGAACAAGGAAGGAGGTTAAGGAAGGATGTGACTTATTGTGGGACTGTGTACGTGACCATGCACTCATCATATATCATGTCAGTCAGCCACACCCCTGTCCCATGACCAGGAAATCAAACAGCTTTTTATTTGTTGTGCCCACGGCAATGTTTGAAAAAATTAAGCATTCTTTTAGAATTTGTTTCAATTAAATTAAATGTAGACTGTTCATATGTGTCTATATATA
>JAODTR010000018.1:889082-912801 GCA_025399935.1 Amblyopsis rosae
TTCAGCACCTTGTTGAATCAATGCCACGTAGAATTAAGGCAGTTCTGAAGGCGAAAGGGGGTCAAACACAGTATTAGCATGGTGTTCCTAATAATCCTTTAGGTGAGTGTATTCCTAAAACAGCTTCTTTATTTTTCACACCCACGGTCAACTGAAACTTCTGCCTCACCCACTACAGAAGTGGCAGGACCAGCTTGAAATTTTAGTTAAGCAAGGTGTGTTGCCTGCTGTAAAGCAAACAAATATAGGAGGAGATGGCTACCATTAGCTAGATGCTTACTGACTCGTTGCCTGGAGACTGTTATTTTTAAACCAGCCTCGACCATGTGCCACCAGGGGCTAGGATTATTTTAAAGTTTCCATTCCAACTAAAGCCTATAGCACCTGATTAGGTGCTGCCTGAATACATTGTCACAGGTTTCCCACATGGTGTGCTGTAGATATTAAGTATACATTATACTCATATCAGCTTACCCAGAGACTAACATGTTTATGACCTGCTCGAATGCTTGAGTCTCCATTAAATACATTAAACCTGATGTTACAATAGTCATCAATACTTTAGTATGTGGGACAATTGTTTTACAAGTCACTGGTAAAATGGCATAAAATACTTAATGGAATATTATATATATACACACACATACACATATTATTATAATAATATTTATATTATATACATATTACACACAGTAGTGTATGTAGAATCATTACTTGATACCGTACTGTAATTGCTCATGTGTTTATCTGTCTGTCTCTAATGTTATCATATGAGTATTGTCACCATGTATTAGTGATACAGCCTCAGTGTGACCTTTGTGTTTATCTGTGGATGTAAACCTCTGCCACCTAGTGTTAAGAAACTGTGGAAATCATTGAATCATTTGTGGTGAAACAGTGTCTTTGAAAGTTTAAGTTTTATAGTTGAGTGACAGCCGTGTGATTAGTATGAAAGCATAGCTGGAGCACTGAAAATAAACCTGCATCAAACATGTACAACAGTAACATAATAGGAACAATTCTGCATTCACAATTGTCAGAAACTTTCATTTGTAATGTGCAAATGTACATTACCTGCACAGAGTGAAACTAACCCTGTGTGTTTATAAAACCGTGCCAAACACAAAAACAAGCTTTAGAGTTTTTAAAGACACTAATAAAAAAAATCTAAACTTTTATTGCATAACCAAGTGTTAATTAAATGGAAAGTTTTCATGGCAATCCAATCAGAGTCTGAATAATAAGGAAAATTACATAGTACTTAAAATGCCCTCATCCCCAACTAACTCTACCTGACAATACCGCATGTTAACCTTATGATACAGAGCAGGCTAAAACACATCCATTGTATAGGAACAAATGTAGTGTTGCAAATTTATTAAACATCAGCTGCACTTCCATCATCAGTCTCTGGGTACATTGTCTCAATAAATGAACGTTAAAGCAAACCTAAAAAAAAAAAAAAAGTCAAGTAATTAAAAAAGGTGGTCAGTATGACAACAAAACTATACAACATACTATGGCCTGAATACATCTGGGTGCATAATGATTGCATGCTCCTGTGCACTGCGCTGTCTTTGTAAGTGACATGAGGTATCTTGTCTTACCTATTAGTCATACATCGAGTATGGAGCCACAACAAACAATTGATGCCACAGCACCAGTAAATCAAACAGTAGAATACAAAAAGCCATCAGTTTGCATTGCTTTAGCAATTGACATAGGCTACAATGGTGATTTCAGAGCTCGTCTGACCGTGTGCTACTGTTCTCATCCCCCGCCAACTGCAATTTTCTGCAAGCATACAATAGAATATCCTGGACGATCATCTTGTAAAGATAAATGTGCGTCTGCAAGTCACCACTTCCTATACTCTCTTTTGGCACAAGTGCTTTGACATTTTCCACTTGCATTTACTACAGCCGAGTGCTTACAGCACTGAACTGTGAATGGCAATGTACCACAATGGACATGCACAGTCTCTTCCCAGTGGTCCATTAAATGCATTGTGTCAGTTTGTTTATGTGTGTGTGGGTGTGTATGTGTGTATGTGTGTGTCTGATCATGCGCGGGGGGACACCTGGCAATGATCACAAGTGTGTGCTGGCCTCTGTCTGTGTGTCTGGACCTGTACGGTGCACCTGGAGATGCCATAGGTGTGGATCATCAACTGCCTCACCTTGGCCTGGACATCTTCCCACTTACTGGCACTAGAGGGCGCTGTGTATAAAGAAACAGTTGTCAGAACACCTACAACCAGTTAGCCTGATACACACACACACACGCACCACCACGCTGTACGCACCAATTGAAGGACCTACCTGGACAGTGATGGGTTCAGTAACCGGCTAACAAACTGTTTCTTACACATTCACCTAATTTAGACATTGCATGCTTTACCTACAGCAGCTCTAATGTTAACAGAATGCACTTAGAAATTGCCACTCACTGAGCTGGAGGTGAACTAAAGCAGCAGTCTTATCAGCAGTAAGTGCCCACACGTTCAACTCATCCACTGACTGGACATCCTCCTGCTTCAGCAAGTCTTCTCTGATTCGCTGGACGTCCAGGTGCCTGGGAGCTCCTGAAACAGAAGCAGACACTAGATCATACCATTAGATCCAGTTCCTTGTCATTTGAGAGAATCAGCATTGTTCTGACCATGCCACAAGGCTGCCCTTACTAAATACAAACAACTGTGAGGGTCTTAAAACCAGGTTTGGAATTCAATGTCAATAAGAAGTGGCCTCTTACCCTCCAACACGATGAGCCCTGTATCTCGTATAATTCGAATAGTGGTGAATAGGACCAGGACAGAGAAGACGTAGGTACAGATAGGGTCTGCCAATTTATATTCTGGCTGTGAGGTAAAAAGTCAGCATCAGATTACTTCAAATAAACCATTGTATTCATTCAAGAAAGAGCTAAACAGGTCTTATCAGTCCAAAAGGATATACATTTACCAACTAGCTCCTCATTCATTACGATTGCTAAAACAATTAGCCACCTAAATGACAACAGAACTGTTCAACGTCCTAGGGTTAGGGTAGGGTGACAGCCATCACCCATTTGAAAGAGCTGTAAAAAAGAATGACAAACTAGAAACAATTCACCCATAAACAAAGGCTAGCATTTCTCCTTGTCAGCAGCACATTTGTCTGTCCAGCAGGCACTGTGACACTATTCATATTTGCAGCCACTGTCAAAGGTTAATGACTGGTACTAAAAAACGAATAAAGCTAACTGCATTGTATGCAATGCTCACACCGCCTGAAACAGACCACCTTCTAGCATTTGCTAGCAGTTACCACTAGCTACACCACTGCATTCATATTGGAAAGCATGCAAACAAGGCAATTCATTATCTCCAATGCCATTTTCACATTTGTGGGGTGAGCTATTTGGTGTATCATAGCTAATTTGGTCAATAAATTTCTCACACACACGTGCACGTTGATGTAATGTAATGCAGCAGTAATTGCTTAAACATGTTACTGCTGCACACCTTAAATACTGTCCCATTGTTTAGTGGACAGCTATTCCATCCATAGCTGTCAGCTATTCCATCCTCAATATGACGACAGGTATGTACTGTATCTGTGGACAACTCAACCCTGTCTACCAGTCTGATGCCTGTACATAGAAGCAAACGGATGATCTCATAGGTACCACTGCAGATAAGATGAGAACAAAGCATGAGAAGAGCACCTTGAAACGGACAATGTAGGCTGCTATGAGCACACCCACACTCTGGACAAGGTCTCCCAGGGCATGAATGAAAGCCGCCCTGACAGCAAGGCTGCCATGTGGCTTCTGTGACTGCCCTGTGCCAACGGCCTGCGGCACCGCGGTGGCCTCAGGGCTGTGGGAGTGGTCGTGGGAGTGGCCATGGGAGTGGGAGTGGCCGTGAGAGTGGAGGTGACCATTCTGGTTCAGCAGGAAGCCCATGCTGGAGAGAGACACAGATATAAAAATGATGGGTATATACACACACACACACACACACACACACAGCATGGCGTCCTTCAAGTGTTATTAAATATTTGAGGGTTGCACGTGTACAGTGCATCCGGAAAGTATTCACAGTGCTTCACTTTTTCCACATTTTGTTATGTTACAGCCTTATTCCAAAATTTATTGAAATATTTGTTTTCCTGTGAATAAAGTTTGACATTTTTGCAAACATATTAAAAATAAAAAAACAAAATCACATGTAAATAAGTATCCACAGCCTTTGGTCAATACTTTCTTAAAGCACCTTTGGCAGGAATTATAGCCCCAAGTCTTTTTGAGTATGATGCTACAAGCTTGGCACACCTACTTTTGGGCAGTTTCTCCCATTCTTCTTTGCAGAACCTCCCAAGCTCGATCAGGTTGGATGGGGAGCATCTGTGCACGTGGCGTGTCATTTTCAGATCTATCCACAAATGTTCAATTGGGTTCAAGTCAAGGACATTCACAGAGTTGTTCTGAATCCACTCTTTTGTTATCTTTGCTTAGGGTCATTGTCCTGTTGGAAGATTAACCTTCTCCAGAGTCTGAGATCCAGAGTGCTCTGGAGCAGGTTTTGATCAAGGAGGTCTCTGTACATTGCTGCATTCATATTTCCCTCGATCCCAACTAGTCTCCCAGTTCCTTCCACTGAAAAACAACCTCACAGCATGATGCTGCCACCACCATGTTTCACTGTAGGGATGGCATTGACCAGGTGACGAGTGGTGCCTGGTTTCCTCCAGACATAACGCTTGGCATTCAGGCCAAAGAGTTCAAGCTTTGTTTCATCAGGCCATAGAATTTTTTTCAGGTGCCGTTTGGCAAACTCTAGGCAGGCTGTCATGTGCCTTTTACTGAGGAGTGGCCTCCGTCTGGCCATTCTACCTTCCGGCCTGATTGGTGGAGTGCTGCAGATAAGGTTATCCTCTCTCCACGGAGCAATGCTGGAGCTGTCAGAGTGATCATAGGGTTCTTGATCACCTGCCTGACTAAAGCACTTATCACCCGATCACTCAGTTTGCTCTAGGAAGTTTTCTGGTGGTTCCAAAATTCTTCCATTTACGGATGATGGAGGCCACTGTGCTCATTGGGACCTTCAATGCTGCAGAAATCTATCTGTAGCCTTCACCAGATTTTTGCCTCAATACAATCCTGTATCAGAGGTCTACAGACAATTCCTTGCACTTCATGGCTTGGTTTGTGCTCTGACATGCACTGTCAACTGTGGTAACTTATATACCATAGACAGGTGTGTGCCTTTCCAAATCATGTCCAATCAATTGAATTTGCTCAGGTGGACTCCAATCAAGTTGTAGAAATATCTCAAGGATGATCAGTGGAAACACAATGTGTTTGAGCTCCATTTTGAGGGTCATGAATTCTTTTTTTATTATTATTTAGATTTTTTGTATTTTAATAAAATTGCAAAAATGTCAAAGAAACTTTTTCCACTTTCTTATTATGGGGTATTGTTTTGTGTAGAAGTTTGAAGAAAAACTTTATAGTTAAATACAATTTGGAATAAGGCTGTAACAACAAAATGTGGAAAAAGTGAAGCTCTGTGAAAACTTTCCAGATGCACTGTCTGTGCGTTAATGACACCTTTGCCAGAGGCTATGATATGTTCTAGAGGATCATCACAAGGGTATGTTATGTCACCTCTGTTATTTTGGCTCTACACACTAATGACTGTCAGAGTGTGTTTGAGTCAAGGTTCATAATCAAGTTTGCGTGCGATTATGTGATTGTCGGTCTCCTGCAGGAACACGAGGTGGGCCATGGGCCAATCTTGGACAATTGTATCAAAGTATCCCCCTGTCATTACACTTACTTTTATTAATGGCATAGCTGTGGAGTATTTGGGCACTATCTTGGCACTATCTTGGGTGAGAAAATTACTTTTGATGCCAACACTGACTCCATCTGCAAAAAGACCAATCAGAGACTTTTTCCTAAGAAAGCTGAGGGGTTTTAATGTTGAAAGGTGACTACTGAACTTTTTAGCAGACCCTCAACACCCTCTTCATGCAGAGTTAAGACTCTTGCCATCAGGGAGGAGGTAAACTCAACTCGAGGAGAGCCAAATCAAACAAATAATTTGTTCCTTCAGCTGTGATGTTCTTAAACAAACTGCAGTTCAACCTGCTATTGTGCATACTTAGGACCCTTAGTGCTACATTGATGGTGACAACTTACTGTATATGTATTTATGTTTTTATTATAATTATTATTGTATTTTATGATGGTTGTGTGACTACTGTTTGTAAACCAAATTGCCCATTAAAGACTGACTGACTGACTGACTGACTATCTCAGCATGCCTCAGGGCGATAGACTGTTATTATACCTCAGGTACTTATGTAGTTCATACTTCCTTTCTGTGTTGTGTAGAAGTGAATGTGTGTTGTTTATAATTTGGTCTTTGTGTTGTATTATATTAACCTTGTATTATTATATAATTAATATGATCATCATTAATGTTAATGATGAACCATGAATGTAACCGTCAGTGTGAAAGTTGTACCTCTATTACTGTACATTTATCTATGTAATCAAAACATCTCTTTGATTAATGACCTGTTCTTGTGTGTTTAAGCGATAGGTTTATTATTTATACATTTTACTGTTAGCTATGAATGGTGTGTATCAGTATCTGCCCAGGGCTATTATTTAAAAACTTGCATATGTGTTCTAGTTAAAGTTCTACCCATAAAACTCATGGCTATTAATTCAATATAGCTCATCATCCTACATACAATGGTGACATTAAGCAGTATTATATGAGACGAACCCATCCCCAGCACGTGTGTGACATGTGACGTGTGGGTGGAAATTAAGCCCGCTCACCTCAGGCGAGTAGTTTACTTTTCAGGCGAGTCTATTGTTAGAGCCTCAAGTCCATAAGGCGAGGGCACTTTTCAGCAATGAACAGAGTCTTTTGTGTACTGCAATGTGATAATTAGCTGTCATAATCAGACCACCTTAAAAAAGAGGCGGTGTTCAAATGGATGGACACTTGTCTTCTACAATCTCTAGCTAGGAAAATTATTTTAGAGTAGCCAGTAAGCTAACCAGTAGCCTACGTTTGAGAATGAACTAGACAACAGCAAGCTAACAAGCCTGTATATGCATTGTTCTTTTACTGTGCTGGTGCGGTCGGGAATGTGTTGCACGGGCTGGTGAAACTGATTGATACATTTATTTACAAATGTTTCCGTTCCGCATTAATTATCATAAACTTCCTCCTTGACATCAGGTCGCAGTGTTGAAGACAGAGTGATGCAGAGCTCTCGGGTGCAGCATTAAATATGCCTACCTGTGTAGGTGTAGTCGAGCTAAACATAACAGAGCCGGTGGCTCTGTTATGTTTAGTGTGTACCCGTGTGTGCAACAGGACTCTGCCACAGTCACACACTCTGGTCGGTGCAATGAGCAGACAGGGAAATCAGAATAGTCTGCTATTTTCAGTGCAGCCACATAGCCAATACTTTCAGTGCTCTGCTGTACAATAGGCCTACTGGTTGTGGGCTATGAAACAGTGATATCCTATCTAACAGATAGGCTACTGTAGACTATTGGTGAATCCTTCACTATGTGAAGTAAAGTTCCAATCATGTTTGGTGCATTCTAGCAATGTTTAATTAACAGTTTACACTATCTACACCTAATTAATATTATGCTAATATATTTGTGTGTGTGCATAATAGACCTACCATTACACTGCCAATTTAGCCTACACTTTGTATATTTGTGGGTTACTTTCAGTTTAAAAAAAGGTTCTCTCATTCTAAGAGTTATGTAATAGGCTATTCTGCAGAGACATAACATAACATGAACACTGGGGAAATACAAGCTTTATATATAACTTTTTATAGAAACTACTACCACTGTGCGTTATTCTGTAAATGCTAGGGCTAGCGAAGGGCTAATAACATTTTAGCTGGGCTAGCGAAAATTTTGGTCTACTAGCCCGGCTGTCTAGTGCCAGAGATCCTCAAGATCCACCCGTGTGTGTCTGTATGTGTGCATGCATACACTCCACTCACACAAGGTTTACAGCCACCCCAACAGCTGCAGTGATAAGCATGACATCTCCGTCTATGGTGAAGTCTGGGTGGACCGTCCTCTGCACGGCCTCATTCAGCAGAACCCCCGTAAGAATGTAGATGAGAAGAACACTGATGCCTGCCGACACCACCTCTGGGACAGCAGGTTGCAATCACAATCAACTACTGGAACAGTTATATCTGATTTCCTTGGAGCAGCATATTAGCTTCTTTACATAGCACAAGCTGAAACAGGCACCCGGGCATAGGGCACCGCTGATCAAACACATTTTCTTTGAACAGGCTCCAAAACCACTAAAGGAGAAAAAACATGTAGTAATAAAAGAAAAGATGTAACAGTGTTGGAAATACTTACCCAGGCGATGCAGTCCAAAGGTGAATCTCTTGGTAGGGGGTTTGGCACAGAGCCAGAGGGCCAGGAGGGAGATCAAAATACCCACAAGGTCTGTGAGCATGTGCAAGGCATCAGTCATAATGGCTAAACTGTTTGCCACATAACCACCTGAAGATAAGCATACAGTTAGCACAGCCAATAATAAAGCATCGGTAGTAGCCAGAGTCCTATACCTAAGGAGATAGGTATTCACTTAGACAGCAGTAGTCCTTTAAAGACTTGGGTAGGTGTAATAACTGAAATCTGTGTGCTAGTCTTTAATGTAGAGTAAATTGAAACAGTGACAACAGTGATGCCCATTTCTGATCAATTTAAAATATAATACAGATCAATTGCCAACTAATTTTGACCAATTGTGGTGATTGCTTCTGTTCTGTCGATGTCATTTTTGTTTATAGTTCTGGCAAGTGGCAATCTCCACTGCGAGGTCTAATAAAATGTTTTTATTTCATTTAAAAAACACCCATACAAATGGATATCTTACTCTTGCAAAATATGTCTCTTTGAAGTTTTATTATTGCTATAAAAGCATCTTAAGACATAGTTGTATATTCTTGTTTTGATGAGATGTAGGCATATTCTCGTTTGGGTTTGCAGCAAATATTAACTTGTGGGCTATTATGACGCATGCCTTTACAGTGTATTGTGGTGTGTGAGCATGGTCAAATCATGAAAATACAACCACATTATTTTAGGGGAGTTAGATGGCCCCTTTCACTTGAAATATAATCTGGATGAGAAAATAAGGTCCAAGACAAACTAGTCAAGACAAGCTATAAGCCTATGTACCGCTGCAGCCTGGGGCAAGCCCATTTAGTTGTAGTAGTCACTTACCTACAAGTTCCCCTATCATGAATAGAAAATACAGTACAGCTGCAATGCCGAGCTTCTTCATTACTCTCCGCTGTTTAAGGCGCTCTTTCTTCTTAGTACAGTTGTTACAACGATCCATGTTCAGGCATGGACTGCCCAGGCTAGAGGAAGAGCCCAGTAAGGAGTCGTCATCGTCCACCACCAAAGTGTTCACTGGTGCCCCGTTTGAGGGAGCTCCAGCTAAATAGTCTGAAATTTCCCCGGAGACCACCACTTTCAGTTTGTTAAATTTGGGCACTTCATCATCACCGAGCTCGTCCGAGAAGTCAAACGGCACAGTGTCACTCAGGTTCCAGTCCTCAGGTTCCTTCTTGAAGGCAGAACGCACCTTGTTCAGGAAGTTTGCGCCTGACATATTGTATGCTGCAGGGTGTTGTATACACAATGTAACTTAATATGGGCGGCTGGACTTCACACTAAAACGGAGGTCATTGATAGGTAATCATTCACATCTTCTGTAGTACGGTACGGAATGTCTGCTGTTCATTTTTGCACCTGGGGTAGAAACAGCAGATTTAATCAAGAAACGAAAGAGACTAGCCTTAGACACATTCTCAATTCAATAATTTATTTCAATGTGAAAATGCCACCCTTTCCAAAACGAAATAATTGTGACAGACTGGTTAGTTAAATCAGCTTAAGGGAAGATATGTATGACAATCAGCTGTCCAACAAAACACCTGCATGGTGTCTTTCCTGCAAAGAGTAATATTTGCCTACTACCGGCACTGTGACTGTAACGCTAAAGCTAGCAGTACGGTATAGCCTGGCTAGCAACTTTGTTGGGAGCGATAAAACACAACACTTACAGGTCATAGTCTAAATTGATTTGTTAATACGTTGGTAGTACACTTACCATTGAACGGGGCTTTCAAGTCAACACTTCATGTGTGCTACTATGAGCGAACATTTTAAGGTAAACATTGATCAAAGTACGACTAGACCTACCTACAGAAATAATGTCGTTGTTTTTCAGTCATAAAGAGTCACATGACTGTCGAGTCACATGATGTTTTCCTGCTGCATGTTGAACGCCACTTCTTGTGAGTATAAAGATGGAAATGCTCTATTTGTGAACTATATTCCAGTTCGTCAGGATGTGCAGATATAGGTAGAATGACCTTCAGCAACATTTGGAAATAATTGCTATAGGATGTCTATTACGTTTACATATGCTCGCTTCCTGGTGTTATATCACACTATGAAACGGATGTTAGCATAGCAAACACAACAAATCAGCTGCATGTCGGATAGATGCCGTACAATTTTTTTTTGTTTTGATTTCACTTTTTAAGTTTTTGCAAGCAGTCTGCATGAACCGTGTCGTCAATAATGGAGGTAGAGAGAAGGGGAAATATGGATCCCTCATGCCAGAATGGCCCAGCCCATAATAATGGTATGAATTCATTTAAATAATTCACATGCACGGTGTGTAGGCTATTTTATTTTACATGGTGCTCTTGTCTTGTGTACTAGCCTACTGTAACTTAATGCCCCTCTGTTGTTGAAATAATCAACTAATGGAAATAATAAACCCGATTTTGATTGATATTAAAGTTTGTTTACTTTGATAGACTTTGTTTCTTTCATGGGTTTCAATCATCCATCCATCCATCCATCCATCACTTACAGAAGATAGACTGATATCCCAGAAACCACTACCTCCTGAGGCATGTGAGCCAGAGGAAGAAGTGGTAGGCCTATTAGTAGACAAGAAAGCGGTGGCAAAGCTCACAGAAGGACTCCTCTCCCACTACTTGCCTGATCTGCAGAATTCCAAACAAACCCTCCAAGAGCTCATGTTAGTATTGCACACATTATGCAACGCTTAATCTCAATGACAGCATAGTGGCATGTTGTGTTTGCCCAGGTCAAACTGTATTTTCTTCTTATATTAGGCAAAACCAAGTGATCCTGTTGGATACGCTGGACCAGGAAGTCACCAAGTTTAGAGAGTGTAATGCCATGCTGGACCTCAATTCACTGGTATGATCGTATTATTGTTTTTTTTCATGCTCGGCATGCATGGTTTAGGCTGCAGTGTATAAAGTATAGAGCTGTCAAACATTACATAAGTTAACCATTAACATAACTTTAAAACTGTATCTTACAGGTATAGTAAGCTATTCTGGAGAAAGCATGCTGATAATAGCTTAATATAATAATAATAATAGCTTGATCAAAACAAAAACAATGATCTCCCTTTATTGCCATAGGGTGCTCCCTCATCAGAAGCTCTGCCCCACACATTGGAAACATATTGGAAAGGCTAGGATATTGTCGTGTGTGTGTGGACTCCACCACTTGTTTTTGTTCGTATGTGCGGAGCCAGAGCTGTGTAGAAGGGCCAGATTCTTTTTTTGAGCACGCACAGAGAACGGTACACTTGCGGACCACGAGGAGATATTTTGGTGAATTGGACAAAGGGTATATTAACTTACAATACCTTTTTAAATTGTGCGTATGAACGTTTGAATATTTTTGTATAAATTCAGCTTTTAAAACAACTAAAACAAATTTTAGTTTGTGTCTTTAGTAGTGATTAAAATAACCTGTAATAATAATAATTTAACTTCCCATCTGTATTTGGCATTTCATGTGAAGCTCCAACTCAGAAGGAATAAAGGTGAACAGGGAAACGAAGATGTAGAAAACAAGTTTCTCAGTGATACATACAGTCATCCTTCATAATGTTTCATTACCTATTACCATTTAGTTCTTCAAACCTATATAGTTCTATGGATTTAACCCACACTATTCCGGTGTTACGAATAACCACTGTTTACCTGTATGTTTTTTTTAGTTTACAGAGGCTAAGGTTTACCACAATAAGCTGGTGTCCATACGTAAGGAGATGATGATGTTGCATGAGAAGACCACAAAACTAAAGGTTAGTCAAAACAACATTTTCACAAAACAGAGTTTACATTATGTTAAAAGCCCCTAAAATATCTGACCAGAATCAGAATGTGACAAATATGTGAAAGAAATACAGAAATCAGACGATACTGTTTCATGGACTAGTTCTTCTTTCACAGAAACGGGCTTTGAAGCTGCAGCAACAGAAGCAGAAAGAAGCACTGGAAAAAGAACAACAACGTGAAAAAGAGCTTGAGAGAGAGAGACAGCTTATTGCCAAACCTGCCAAGAGATCATAGGCTCACCCCAGACACATGCTGTTAATAACTCTGCCAAGATCCACTAACCAAAGACATTAACAAATCATCAAACGCATGGTTTATTCCACTGTCACCTGCTAATGACATGCATAATAATTCTTAATAATAATATTACAAATAAATAACTACGTTTTTGTTTTTAAAGTTAAAAAAATGATCAGTGAACAATTATGACAATGGTTTTGGCCTGTTTTTTTTGTATTTTCTGTGTATTTATTTACGTTTTGCCTTTTGGTCTTATGCGTAGTTATTTGGTTCAGTTCCTATTGATGCCATATATAAGAGAACAAAATGGACTATATATTGTAATGCACTGAGTTATTTGGTTCAATATCTTTTGATGCCAGACATAATAGGATATCAAAATGTAACTGTTCACTATGACCAATTAATGTCTTAAAACTAGAATGTCAGTTGTAGTTGGGGTATGAATTGGTATTGTTTTTATTTATTTTGTTTTCTAGAGCAATGTCTTAAAAACGATTAAAGGTAGTATTAGCCCATATTGCATTGATGCACTGCACATATCCAACACATATAATATGTATGCAAAAATAAATATATTGTATACCATGTGGTGAGTTTACTACTAAACCATTTAATTTATAGATGTTTAAAGTTGTTTAATTTGTGTGTGAAATATTCAATGTTTATACTACCCTTTCAGACAGACATTTTAAACAATTACAATTTATTCTATATTGTATAATATTTTGTTTTTACAGTTAAATATTATATACCACAGAAAACAACTTAGCATATCTACACAGATACCACAAAATACAGCCAGGAAATATGAGTAGCCTAAATATAGCTGTATTTGTCAATAGGCATTGCACTGCAAAATACATATTTGAGTATATGCAGATATTTTTGTATGTGTGATAAATATGTCACGTTACCAAATATATTTGTGACATCACAAAGCAGTACACTACACAATTTTGTAAATCAGTCAGGACAAGTCTGTGGAAGAATGTGAAAATTAAACATTTTGCACATAAATAAATCAACATTATGCACCAAGAATGAACAAAAATGGGTGGTATAAAAAGCAATCACTTCCACTAGGTGTCAGCAGAGTCTTGAAGCTGGATAGACATGCAGTACCTGTAGCCTTGGCCATTTCTGTCTGAAAACTACAATAACAAATACCATTTTTACATGCTGTATACAAATGATGGTAACAATATAGTTATATGTTAGTGCTGTTTTCTACTGTTACACACATTTTAGATAAGACACCACTAATTGAATACATGTCAACATTGCACCATCGCTGTTGACAGAAAATAAACTTAAATTCCTCACAATTCTAAGGTAGCCATGTGGCTGCCTCACCACCAGTGATTCACATAAATGGCTAAATTTACACTTACTACAGCAAGAAACTCATTCAAATACCAACAAGTCTCGCTCCACCCCCGCCCACTCTGTTTGGAGTGTAACAACACTGGTACTACTGTGCCCACGGAAGAGGTCTAGACCCAAAGACAGGGCGAAGCCTGACTCCATCTTAATTACACTTAAGTAGAGCATTATATACCAATTTATACTTATAAAATAAGTTGGTGTACCAGAAAACAGTTTGTGTGTTTATGTGAATAGAGACCCTTGGCTCTTAAAGGTGGGATGTCAGGAGAGACAACCTCAGAGAAGCAGTGGTTTCCGAGGTGGAGCCCTGCTCTTCTCAACCCGAGTTTGGTTTTGCCCTTTGTCTGCTTTTAGAATTTTGGCCGTCGGGATAGAAAACAAACTCTTCCTTGCCAAAGCCACAGCCGAGGAACCGACCGAGCAGCAACAGATGGTGTTGCAGCAGACAGTCTTCCTGTCTAAGTAAACAGTGATTCAGACCGGTCAAGAGTAGGAGGCTGTGGCCTCTCCCAGGCGCACCATAACAGGATACGTCCATCTATACCACACTGCATCATGTTATTATTACCCTCCGGTTTTACCATGTGGGCGGCACAGTGTGGCATGCACACAGTCTGTACTATATGAGCTGATGCACCAGTGGCTCTGGAAAATATATCTCTTGTGGTGTTTTTACCAAATTGTCTTGAGTGAGCGTACTTTCCCTTAACCGTTAAGCTGTTATATAAGCCATGCAACAGGGGATGGGCATGGAAAAGATGGGAAGTTTGCTTTCTGTGACGCAGAGAGTGCAACAGAGCAATGTCTACCACGTCTATCTAAACACACAAAACAGGCTACAATCATATGGGCCAAACCTAACATACAAACTCAACAACATAAGATAGAGCTTAATCGTCAACATGTAGCAGTCTAACTGCTACACCTGCAGTTCAAACACTGGTTGGAGTGATGCTACTTTGTTGAAACAACTAAGCAGTACTGTAGCAATGGAAACCAACATGCTAGTCTGATTGGCTGTACAAATATACTGGTATGCATATGCACTATAACTTCCTCGAATGTGTCACTCTCCACTGTCTTAAACTGGAGCGTAGACCTATGCGAGCAATTTCATCACAATGCAGCAGCACATTGTCCCGTAGGTGGCATCGGAAAGTTATCTTAAACACTGACATTATTGCCTTAGATGCTGAGTAAATTATATAATTTCTAATTTGGCTTTCAATTCAACATATGTGGGTTTGCTATTTCAAAACCAGTTGTTACTAAAAGGTACATAACATAGCATATGTATTTTAATGAGCTCCTCTTCGGCTGCAGTAGGCTATGGAAACGAGAGCTGTGTAATTGGGGTGGAGTGAAAAGTTGATTTGATTAATCTGTGCCCTGTCCTGGAGTTTGTAACTTTATTTTTAACTTATACAGTTGAGTAACAGAAAATAGTTTAGACGCGACAGGGTTCACTGGCAAAGACAACGCATTTGTTTACAGACACTTACAGCTCCAGTCACCTCTATAGCCAGAGTGGTTAGTGGGTGTTTATAGTGTGTGTGTGTGTTCGCGCCCCCACACTGTCTGACCTGAGTGAGGTAAAGATGTCTTGACTTAACAGTATAGTTAGAGGTCTGACATGAGAATTTATAGTGTTGTTTGTGTGCTCTATTTCAGTTAACCACAGTCATTGCCAGACTGTTGTTTTGCTTGTTCAGTGTGTGGAGAGACAGACAAGGAGATGGCAACAGACATGGCATGCAATATAAATGTATCTATGCAAAATGCAACACATGCTTAGTAAATGTATCCATTATGTTACAGTATATTGGGCATTTTCTTTAGTGGTGTCAACTTGGGAATCAATCACAAAGCCCAAAACAATGAATACTGTAAAAACTAACCATGCAAACTTTTAACTGGCACTTTAAATATGTTTAATGACATCAAGTGAATATAGAGTCTTTATATCTTTAATTGGTTTTGAGGAACATGTTTTCAGAACATTTCAGTACTTGCTTCCATTTAATACAGTGTGAACCAAAAATGTAATAGTGGAACCAATAAACATATAATAAATTCAAAAATATGTCCAAATTGAGCAAAAAACAACAACAAAAAAAAACATTTATCTCAGATGACATACAAATGGCGAAATACATGAAATACAAAATAATTCGTACCCTTTTCTGGGGGGAAAGACATGGACCCAACATGGATATACACCAACACACATTGTGTCATATACAAGCAAGAGCCCTGATAATGTATGATTGTTTTGTAGTTTGCTTAGATATCTGAGGTTGAGAAAATCCAGCGAGCCTTTTAGTTAAAGCCAAGCATGAGAAAATATGAAAGGTACGTACAACAGAAGTCAAAGAATACTTGACCTACAATCTACTGACTGCAGATCTGTAGTAGCCTTGCCAGCAGTCTGTGTTACATAACTGCTTAACTCACACACTCAAACCAAGTCTGACTCAATGTGAAGAGCTTGACTCTGTGAGCAACTTTAACACTTATTGTAAAATTAGATCTACCTTTTTTATCTTACTCCTGCCCATGCATAAAGCCTTCGCTTCTGAACACATTTCATGACTGTACTATAAGAACGGAAGCTAATAATTGCACTTCTAATTGGAAGGAATATAAACTTTGTCCTGCGACAGGCTTTAAATAGGCTCTGCGAAATTCCCAGTATGAGTAGAATTGTAATAGGATTTACGAGTCATTCACTATCATACCCCATACACACATAGACATGGCTGTATACACGTGAAGGTGTTAATTGGCCTAAGCCTAAGTGCTATGTTAAATCTAAAGCTTAGTTGTACACAGTAAAAACAGATGATTCACAATTTTCACTGACAATACATATCTAAAATTAGCAGACTGTAAGTTTGTAATAGTCCTGTGACTAAGGTGCATGCAGGAAATGTGTTTAATGCAAGCAGCATGTGAACTTGAATGTGTCTATGATGAGTACACACACAATTTAGCAGACTGGATAACAGTATACCATTTTGTAGACATGCACGAAAGCACAGACACTAACATGATCTTAAACATAGACAAGCTTGTATGACGGCTTGGTTTGTGAAGGACAGTGAAATGAATGGCATACTTAACAATAACTTACATTTTCTTAAGGTATAAATGATCATTTGTGGATATACATTGACAGCAGCAGAGTGATGTTACACATTTGCTGCAAAATGCCTTGTGTGTTGGTCAAGAGAGTATAAGAGCTCACATAACCAGTTGTCTAGCATCGATATGGTCACACACGTGCTATGTCTGCTGTTGTTTTGGTATTTAAAAGCCTGGACAGGCGGTTGGCAATCAGAGAACGCTCACAAGACCTGCATTGTTATAATGAACACAGCACACACAACATGCTGCTGGTTGCATTTTCATTTCAACATGTTGGTAACATAGTTGTTAACAGTATAGTAATGTTAACTGTACAGCACTTTGAGTAACCGGAAGGCTAGAAAAGCGCTATATAAATGCAATCAATTATTATTATTATCATTATTATACCCTGCAATGGAAACCACTATCACTATTTGCAGATGATTACAGCCAATGTGTTTATTTCTTATGCACATTACTATCTAATTGACATTTGTATATTAATTACACAATGATAAAGTAATTATACTGACAGCTTCACTGTAAAATAGCAAACTGTGTGACTATGTCCTGCTCCAAGCCTAGTCAATGTGCATATAGAAAGATACTGTATCGCATAGTGCAGCAATAGCACATACACACACACAGTGAACTTGTGAGAGCAGGTCAGGAAGGTCGTTCGTGTGGGCAGTCCAACAACCTCATGCAAATACGTTAACAGAGAGCCTATGACAGTCTGCCCTGCAGTAGTGTTGTCATGTATGAAAAGACACTAAATGAGCACCATTAAGCAGACTACTTGACTGCTATAAGCTAATTATTTGTACAGGAATTGTTCTCTCCCATGCTTTATAACCCATAGAAGTGGCTGATCACTGTAACCGTGACCACTATAAGCTTTTCACTCTCTTAAATGGAATATATTTGTTCAAAGATGATAACGTTTAGTCATATATTAATGACAATTTAAATAAAGCCTTGTATTAGGTATCCTACCATTGTTATTGGATAAACATCCTTGCATCCTACAGTATATTCCAACACATGTCCCTGACCACCCATTGACTCATACATGGCATCAAGTTAGAGGCATTTGTGGTTTAAGCATCTGGGATTGATGAGTCAACTTTTCTGCATTTTACTTTTACCCATACCAGGAGAATACAGTGCATTCATTCAGTTTAACGGAATAACTTAACTGTTTAATAGCACAACGTACAACAAAAATAATGTCATGTCTTAATAAAAATCCACAGGTGTAATTTAAAAGCTATTTAAATGTTTCCAGTCGTATGAGGACAACATAAATTTTGCCTCCAGATAGAGTTCTGTAAAATGACATTTTGGCCATAGCTTACGTGTCTTGTGACTGCCCATTATCAAGCATGCCAACTGTCGCCTGAGAGTAAGATAGTGAAAGCTGCTGCTCTATCTAGCCATGCTCCCTGGGGCATTACAATTGACTGAAACGATGTAGCAAGTGTGGTGATGTAAACAATGATCTCATCTGACGGATTTGGTCCCTGAAATACCTCATATCAGCAAATAACCAGAAGGTTTATAAGGAGGATCATTTATTGACATCAACTTCTATAAATTGCACAGGCTGATAATAGCAATAAATATGTGATGGATATATAATCATGTCAGCATTCTATGCTGCCAGGCAAATAAATTACAATATTTAAAGTTGCAGAAGAGTCAGCTAAATGGACTGGCATGTAAAAGCTTAAGGCAAGGTGGTCTTTTCTCCTGCTGGCTGAGTATGTTCTTTAGCCGACTGAATGGCCTGTAAGGGATGAAATACATACATAAATACATAATACATACAGTCATTGTAGCACACTCCTTTTACACAAGTGTTAGTAAAGTGACATTTCTGTGAAATATGCACCTTTGTTTATTACAGACAATTCTGGATGCTGTTCAGAATCTCTCCATAGACAAAGTTGTACAACTGTTCCTTGGACTTGGTTCCATCTAGCTGCACTGTAATCACAAGACATACACATGTTAAGCCTGATAGAACAATGTAGTAGATCTTATTAACACACACACACACACAGTACAGAACGATTACACACCAACGCCAACTTCTGAGTCCTCCATCATTTTCTTGTGTTTCACGTACATGGGCCAGACGTGACCGTCAAACAGACCGGGCGGGTCTGGCACAGTGTAGTTCCTTGAGCTGTGGGGGCAATGAGCCATTACCGATTAGATTACAAGCAAGTCAGGCTGCCCGAGCGCCCCCAGCAGACAGAACACTTACCCCCTCCTCTTTTTGCATTCTTCGTATGGAATGGAAATAAAGTAACGTTGGTTCAGTACGTCGATCAAAGGTCTGTGAAAGCAGATCGGTTACACGTCAGAAACAGGCTCTCCTGACACACAGCAATGCATTGAGGCGAATGGTCAACCCTGCGGTCTCACCCGTAGGTGTAAAGCAGAAAGCCCTCAACGATGAGGATGTGAGTTTCCTCCTCCTTACGGTCAGACTCTGGGAGGATCTCCATGTCCAGGGTGTTGTTGACGCCATGAGATTTCTCAAACTTCACAGGATTCTCCATCCAGCCAAAGATCGTACTCATCATGGCGTCCATGTCCAGAGCAGTAATTACTGCAGTATAGGGAAGGACAGAAACAAATAAACATACTGAGAGCAATAGAAACACCCGATTTGTCATGCCGAATTGGCAAAACGTGCATGTTACACACACACACACACTCCTTGCAGAAAGACCCATGGCTTACCATCATACTGCTTAAAGCCATCTTCACCAACTTCGATCTGATCTTGGGGCTGAAACATACATGGATAAGATGTACCCAAGTACATTCTACAATTCCTACCTGCCAAATAGTTGGCACTGATAGGGATGCAACACATTCTATCCACACCCAACTTTATGTTTGCATTGCTATGCATCGCCATAAAACTCTTACTGGCTTTTTAACTCTGGATCTGAAATGTGCCATTCAATTTACTCAACTCACCTTGAAGAAATCATCCTGATGTACCACGCAGCAGTTTGGTAGGTTCTTGATCAGCCTTTCTGTGAGGGTGGTCTTCCCTCCGTTGGTTACCCTGTATAGAAATCACAATATTTAATGCTGTTGACATAGCCTACCAGTAACCAACGAAGAACCGTGAACTGACGTGTTACTTCGAGGGAAGCATACGCCTTGTTGTTAGAGGAGCACATGGCTTCCTCAATGACATTAGAATAGCCTACTGTTTATAGTTTATAATTACCAGTTACATTTTAGCGTTAAATTCTCGATCATAATTACTAGTCACCATCATTACAGCAGATTAAATCATCACATCGCATGAATAAATTAGATTAGATAGACAAGATTAGCCGATTACACTTCATTCGCCATTTCCACGTGCCATACGGAAGGCCTAGCAAATGTGATTCATTTCACTCACCCGCCAATGCCGATAATGTACTTCATGGTTGAATCGAGAAAACTTGTTGCAAATAACGTCTCTAAACCAGGACCGGTCACTCACGTTGGAACACAATGATCAAACGGAAGAAAGCTTAAAAGGAGAGGGTAAGAAAACGTCAACTACTTAATTCCTCCATTGTCATGAGTATGGTGTAAGCAGGGCGATGTCACTCCTTTGCGGTCTTCCACCGAGAGAGAATAGTGTGCCAGTCTTGCTTCTACACATATAGATGGAGTAACACGATTGGCTATATAAACACCTCGGTCCTGCGGAAGAAAACGCTTCAGTCCAATCATGGAGTTTTGCGCCACACCACAGATACTCACCCCGCCTACTTAGACTAACCATGGCGTAATTCTATGAGAAAAAATAAAATAAAAATGATACAATGTGTGTTGTGTGTGTGTGTGGTTTGTTTTAATGTTTCTTTTTTTATTTACTATAGAAGCCAAAGTATTTAGTTATATGCCTATCCTATCTAGAAAGTTTTCGCAGACATCTTTTCAAGTTCAAGTTTGTCATCATAGCCAAGTAGGTTCGATTCCGCTATACACAATGTTCTGGGTCAAATTGACCCAGTGCTTTATAACTTACAAACAAGTCAATACCCCCTAATAATGCATGAAACTTAATGGCCATCACATCACTGGTCTTTAATACTTAAAATAACTTTAATTATTATTATTTTTTAATCCATATACCACTATACATACTAAAATTGTCACTATTACACTACTACACTTTTCCAAACTATTAAACTGTTACACTATTACACTATTGACAATTATAGCAAGATGGACAAAATGTACGAAGAAATGATGTCTGACAATTTGTCAGAAATCATAACATCTATTATATTCTGGGTCAAATGGGCCATTACAGCAGGATGCTATAGTGCAGTGTTTTCAACCCTGGTCCTTGTGGTTTACCTCTTTTGTTTTTTTTCAAACGTTCTATCCCTTCACAGTTTCCTGAGGTTACACCAAAATTTCACTCGACCTGGGTTTACACGCGGCCTCAAGAACCTCTTATGACAGACGGGGCGGTCATTAAGCATCCAGATCTAACTTGTAATATTCTATTTGCAGCTTGGTTCATCCTGTTCTGCAGCTTATCCGTCTATTTACTAAAATAAATTAAAATCATTGTAGCCCACTTCCCGATTTTAGGCTGTGATAACTAGTGTTCTGTTTTGTAGACATATTGCCTACCTTTCTTTTATCATGTGATATTGACCTTATTTCTTATATCTGACACAATATCACATATACATTGTAATCGTCCAGCTATTGCATTTCTCTGAGTCTGAATCAATTTTTTCATTGGATGTAGAAAAATATATATCACATGCAATAATTATCTTGGTGTTTTGCTAGACCACAATGTACTGCAATTGCTGCATAACACAATATTAAAATAGCATATAACACGATATTAGAGATTTTAATTTAAATATAGTGCTAATAATAAAAGTATTCATATTACACTTTATCCATGCATTTGTCAATCTGTGTGTTTCTCCCTATAGCGTTCTCATTGTAGCATACTTCCCAGTTTGGCTGAATTTATGGTTTTCTTTTATCCTGCGCCATCTACTGGTTATAATAACATGTTACTTAAGTGTGCATACATTCTTGATCAAATGGTATTATGCAAAATGTATTTCGTACTTTTTAATGTAGTCAGTCATTCTGAAGAAAGCTCGACATTTTAACTTGATCAAAACAAAAACACCTCTCCCTTCAATCCTTTCAATGCCTTATGGTGCTCACTCAGAAGTGCAGCACCCCACCTATTGTACATGCATTGTAAATGCTATATTATTGTCAGTCTGCACTACTTTGAGATATGTACAGATCCAGGGCTGTGTAGCATTTTCAGCATGCACACAGAATGGGCAGCTAGCAACCGTGAGTGGATACAAAATGTATTAGCATAAGATCACTGACCTTTAATATTATATAATATACACAGCATATAACAAGACAACATTCTGTTTGTATAATGATCAGTAGACTGCTTCATTACATTTAAGAGAGTAGTCAGCTCTCATACAATAAAGATACATTAATAATGTGAATTAAGTGAATTAAGTATGTAATAGGCTGTATGTGGCAGGCAGGAACATTTACTGTTAAGCTTTTTTGTATGTATTTTTCAAAATAATGTGTGATAAAGTGGATTGTGTAAACATTTTTAGAATCTAATCATTCTTTAAAGAAACCTGAGAGGAGTTTTGACATCAGTTGAACAAGGATTATTTCTAGATGTTTACCTTGATGTTACAAAACCTGCTAGAGGTAGAAACAATAAGGTAGACTCGTGCCAATAAATCCATCTTAATAGAGGAAACCTAGTTAAATCCAAAAAATATATGGTCAATACTATGTTTACCAGTACAACCCATCATAAATCTACAGCAACATCACACCTTTCTTCAAGGAGAAAAAACATGAATCCATGCATTGCACCAATGATTCATCAGATTTGCATACACTCATATATGTTTCTGAGATGTAAATCCATAGCCCCCGGCTCAGAGAGGCCACCGTTTATACGAGGCCTGGTGATAGGATAACGAAGATGTCCCTCAGCTAGCCAGCCAGAATCACAGCGGCTTACAGCCATGATTATCCAGGCGGCATAGAGTTGACCCAATAACTTGGCTGTCTCAGCTCCAACCTCTTGACTTGCCTCCCGAGCCTCAGCTGGGTTCACTTTGAGTGGTAGTATTAGATAGGAGACATTCCCAGAGGCACAATGCAAAGCAAGCACACATCATTTATATATAAAACACACAGTGTGTATAAAATATGAACCTACTGTACTGTATTGTAGTGTCTGTATATTGACCATTAACAATTTGTTTGTCAAGAGAGATGTTGAAGCTAGGAGGCATGTCAGTGAGGAGGAGAAACAGAATGAAGGTATAGTCTATAGGAAAATACCCTGTGTTCATCCTGTAGAGGGTGCTGTTCCAATGGTGTGACTTCAGTGTTCAACTTTATTATTCACGGTATTAATGGTTAGGTCAGCATTGGTGAAGGTGTTTTTGTTCTGATAGAATTTTTCTCCAGGATATCTTACTCCACCTTTAAGCAGCAGTCAGAAGTTCCATCCATCCATCCATCCTCATCCGCTTATCCAGAGTCGGGTCGCGGGGTCAGCAGCTTCAGCAGGGGACCCCAAACTTCCCTTTCCCGAGCCACATTGGAAAGCTCTGACTGGGGGATCCCGAGGCGTTCCCAGG
>JAODTR010000018.1:925097-946833 GCA_025399935.1 Amblyopsis rosae
GCTGGTCCGTTGTTCCACGACCAGGACGGAATCCGCATTGTTGTTCTTCAATCTGAGGTTCGACAATCGGCCGAACCGTCCTCTCCAGCACCTTGGAGTAGACTTTACCAGGGAGGCTGAGAAGTGTGTTACCCCTGTAATTAGCACACACTCTCTGGTCCCCCTTTTTGAAGAGGGGAACCACCACCCCAGTCTGCCATGTATAATGATAAAGTCCTCAAAAATCTAACTTAACTGCAACAATTACTTTACATCTATACAAACATTGTAGACATATGGCAGATTTTCTTCAAAACATGTTTTTAGGAGCAGGTTTGGATTAGGCATGTTGTTAAATATAACCACAGGTATTGTTCCTATAGTAGCATGACAACACAATGCCAAGAAATGTATCCTTTTGTTTCTCATGAATGGCCCATTAAAGGCTGATATATGCTTATATACGTGGAACCTACAGTGTACCTGTGTATTCTACGTCATACCCTATGACGTACCCTATGACGTGTCCTTTGTCTACCCTATGTAGTACCGTATTTAGTACTTTATGGTGTAACCTATGTAATAACCTATGTAGTTCCCTATGCAGTACCCTATGCAGTACCATATTTAGTACCCTATGGTGTACCCTATGTAGTACCATATTTAGTACCCTATGGTGTACTCTATGTAATAACCTATTTAGTTACCTATGGTGTACTCCATGTAATAACCTATTTAGTACCCTATGGTGTGCTCTATGTAAGAACCTATGTAGTACCCTATGGTGTACCCTATGTAGTACCATATTTAGTACCCTATGGTATACCCTATGGTGTACCCTATGTAATAACCTATGTAGTACCCTATGTACTAACCTATGTAGTACCCTATGTAGTACCCGATGTAGTACCCTATGACGTACCTTACCTATGTAGTACCCTATGGTGTACACAGACCGAAATGCAATCTTATAACTTCATGGACAATCTAGATATTGCTTGATTGATCTTGCATTTTGTTGTTTCTCGGGCAGGGACAATACATTAAGTGAACTTTTATAAATAAATGTTCAATCGGCACGCATTGTTTCTCATGGACAATGTATAATTCATTTAGAGGTTTTCTGGAAATACATATTTTGTTAATGCTTAGTTAAAAATGTTACGCTATGTTTACGTTATTTCATGAGCTTAACAGGACATCTATTTCCATATAGTGGAAATATAGTGCGCATGCACAGTCAATGCGCAAATGTCTGCACGGCCAACACACCAGCGCAGAAGTATGACCGTAGATAGCAGAAGCCATGATGAATTCTCATGACGGCATAGGCCACTTGCGTAGGCTATGGCGTAGGCTCCGCGTAGATTTAATGCAGAAGCATAAATCTGTTGTAAGGGGTTGAAACGATAAGTCTATGACCTTCCCATTGTATTCTCAAGCTAACCAATGTGAAATAATATATCATAACTTTATTTACAAACATAGTAGTTCCACAGCTTTACGGACACACACGTCACGTACTTGAAATAAGGAGGGAGGGAGGTTGTTCGGTCACTGTCAACACTGGCGTCTATGAACCCACACCAGACTAGTTCCAGTCCAAGCTCTTCTGGCAGGGAGATAACTACTTGTTGGGGATCATGGGTTGAGAAATGAACACTGCTGCATTTATGGCAAGATACTGTTTTTCATTTGACAGACAGTCCCACATATTGCATTACTTTGTCTTCCAGCGGCATTCCTAATCCTTTGTCCTAACATGGGATATCGGCAGACAGATGAGGACACCGTGGGTACGTTCACACACACACACGCACGCACGCACGCACGCACACACACACACACACACACACACACACACACACACACACACACAGTATTTACTGTATTCAAGAGCATTGCTTTGGTTTCTAACTGACTGTGTGTGTTTCCTTGTACCAGATATCGACGAGTGCCTTCTCCAGCCTTGTGTCAATGGCCAGTGCATTAACACAGATGGCTCTTTCCGCTGTGAATGTCCTATGGGCTATCGACTGGACAACACTGGGATCACATGTAAAGGTCAGTTGATGCTATCTCCCTCCTTCAAAATCTATCGGACTTGTTCTTACTTGCTAATTTCATCTCACCTCTCTCAGACTGTGTTCTTTTCTTTTTGGTCTTAAGACTTAAGGCGTCAACACACACAAACACATGTATTGTATCTGTATTGATGAAATCAAGATTGGCGAGGTTCATTTGCCTATCCTTTCTCTAGACACTGACGAGTGTGACGTCGGCAACCCTTGCGGCAACGGCACATGCACCAATGTGATTGGAGCATTTGAGTGTGCATGTGATGAGGGCTTTGAGCCTGGCCCAATGATGACCTGCGAAGGTACGCTACATTCACTCACCGCACGCTCACAGTGGCCGCGGCTGATTGTGCCTGACGTCACTGTCCACTGTCTCCCACCCAGATATTAACGAGTGTTCCCAGAATCCCCTGCTCTGCGCCTTCCGCTGTGTTAACGTGGTGGGCTCCTACGAGTGTAAATGTCCCTCGGGTTACGTGCTGCGAGAGGACAAGAGGATGTGTAAAGGTACTGGATTTACAAATATTCTTCACTATCGTACATTCAGCTGAGTTACGTGGCTCCAAACGTCTCTGTGAAAATGTGCACTCGGTTCAACTTAAAATGCTGCCTGGAATGTAACAGGTTGAGTAAGTGTTTACATATCCACCCTTCATAGTTTAGGAACCATAGCAACACTTGTGTTTGGAGGGAGGGACTGAAGCAGGAGGGATGTGTCAGTGTCCATAGCATCAGTGTTTAGATTACAGCCATAAACAGACCACCAACTCTCCCCCTACGTGCCTCGAACACTCGTAAGAGCTCCCATCGGGAGAGGGTGGCCTGATGTATCCTCACTGAGGAGCGTATACATATTTATCCTTTCAATCTATTCCTTAATGTGGTTCACATGATGGACGGTAACTGTAAGCTGGTAAACAGTTCACATGATGATCACATGATGGACGGTAACTGTAAGATGGTAGACAGTTCACATGATGATCACATGATGGACGGTAACTGTAAGATGGTAAACAGTTCACATGATGATCACATGATGGACGGTAACTGTAAGATGGTAAACAGTTCACATGATGGACGGTAACTTTAAGATGGTAGTTCACATGATGGCTGGTAACTGTAAGATGGTAGACAGTTTACATGATGGACGGTAACTGTAAGATGGTACAGTATTAAGTGTTTTTAGTATATTGTCTGTTTTCCAGACCAGAATGAATGTGAGGATGGTGTAGATGACTGTGCCAGCAGAGGTATGACCTGCAAAAACCTCATCGGCACATACATCTGTATCTGTTCCCCCGGATACACCCGCTCACCCAATGGAGACGGTTGCATCGGTAGGTCAACTTCCCCAGCTGCGAGAATCACGGTTTATCAACCATGTACATTAAGGCCACGGTCAACCATAATGCATGACTATCGTGTCTTTGATTAATGCTCTTTGATCTACATTATGTTAAATAGTTGAAATGAGTCATCTCATCTGTATTAGCATTCAGATTGTTCTGTTGCCTGCCACATTAAAAAGGGCATTAGTGTTATTAGATACATACAGCATCAATGTATTCCATAATAATAATAATAATAATAATAATAATAATATTAATATAATGCTTGTGCCATTCTTAAAATAAAAACCTTTTGTTTGTTATTTCATTTACGGTAACGCTAAAGAGCACCATCCTCATTAATAATGCCTGTGTGCGTGTGCAATGCATTGTAGATCTGAATGAGTGTTTGGCCAAGCCAAGCACCTGCAAGAATGGACGTTGCGAGAACACAATAGGAAGCTACCGCTGTAAATGTGACCAAGGATATTTACCCAACCCCACTCAGACTGAATGTATAGGTATGTTATATACTGTATGTCCAGCTATGACCTTCTGTCTGTCTGTTTGTCTGTTTGTCATTTAAACTAACAGCTCTTTTGGGATCTCTGGCTTTTATTTAGTCAGCCACTTTCCTTTAAAGCTTCCTGTTGACAGAATCAATGTTATGGGGCCCTCTTCCATTGAACTGAGAACTATTTCTCTTGGCTACTATCAGGATTAGCATTAGGAAATTGTGTCGAAGCCTTCTTCTCTAATCGAAAAATACAGGATAACACCCCCGATAGTTTAGCCATAGCAGCTGTCGTCTGTCTCCCCGGTAACAGACAGTGGTGAGAGGGGGTTATCTGATTGGCCCTGGCTCCACTGAGGGCCAGGGCCAATCTTAGAGTGCTTGATGTATGAGTCACAGTCACAACAGACTGACTGACTATCACCTGCTTATCCTACACCCCTGGCTTTAATGGTAGCCAACATGTCTCTCTCTCACACCTAAATATACTCTAAAGGCCTGGCGTTCTCTCCCTGTAGATAACCGTGAGGGCTTCTGCTTCACGGAGGTCCTGACCACCCTGTGTCAGATGACCTCCAGCAACAGAAACATGGTGACCAAGTCTGAGTGCTGCTGTGATGGAGGCAGAGGCTGGGGCACAAACTGTGAGCTCTGCCCCCTTCCTGGGACCACTCAGTTTAAGAAGATGTGTCCCCTAGGGCCCGGATACACCACTGATGGAAGAGGTAGGGCTGCAGATGTTAATGATTAGTACCATAATCTCCAGTTTCATTTAGACCATGTAATAAAAATCTAAATGATGGTAAATGCATCACAAGTTATCTGAACAAAAAACAGGCATCTTGCATGAACTTTGTATAACTTCATTTTTACTCTACGTAACAAATACAGGCAGTCACATTTTAGTTGTGAATGGCACATACTAATTGATGATGATCACATCAAGCAGTATTTGATTACTTTATAGTTTCTTCAACGTCCAACGTAAGGCTTCTCAATCTCATTCTGACCCTCCTCACTGAGATACCCCTATAGGAAGCAAACAGGTATAACAGGAATTTTGCTGACCCCTTTGTTCCTGTCCACCCAGATATTGATGAGTGTCACGTGATGGGGAACTTGTGTAAGAACGGCAACTGCGTCAACAGTTTGGGCTCTTACACCTGCGTGTGCAAGACTGGCTACCAAACGGACATCACCGGCACCCTGTGTGTGGGTAAGCTTCCCCTTCATCACCACTGGCTGCCTTCCTCTGTCATTCCTCCCGTCTGGCAAACTGTACGGGGGCGGAATACGCAGCCCACGCCTGTCTGTCTGCGTATTGTTCTTCCTGCCCCGGGGACATTTCTGGCCTGGAGTTCAAACACAACCCTTCCCTCAATGTCCCCGCCCACCTAGTCTCAGCCTCTTCCATCCATTAGCACTATGTCACATAAGCAACTTTGTGCTGAACGTCTGAGAAGTAAGGAAGTCGCTTTCCATTGGCTGTTAGCATTGTCACTCACAAAGTCTGTACCCGTATTTCCGGTACGACGCTAGTGCATTGCTTTATTTACTCATTTCAGTTGTTACATTTATTTTAAGCGGTAACTGTAGCCTACTTAGCTAACATACAATAGAATAGCAAGAGTCCTGTTGGTAAGATTCTCAACATATTCCTGTCTGTGTAAGTTTAACGTCTGACTTGGTCATTAAGTTACGTAGTTGTAGTCGTTTCGTGCATGTCAGTCAAAATACAGGGCCTCTCCTTTCAAGTAGGCGGATCTTGACGCAGTTAGCCTGCTCTGCGTCCCAGACTTCGCGTGATTAAAGGCGGGCTCTGCGAGACTACCGCCCACCGCACTCTCACTTTCTGTCTCTGTATAATCCTTAGATGTGGACGAGTGCATCCAGGCACCGAAGCCTTGTAACTTCATCTGTAAAAACACAGGGGGAGGCTATCTGTGCTCCTGCCCACGCGGATACATCCTACAGGAAGATGGGAAGAGCTGTCGAGGTGACGCACGCACACACAGACACGCGCGTGCACGTGCATCCACTGGGCAATACGGTGGCCCAGTGGATAGCACTGTGGCCTCACATCAAGAAGGTCCTCGGTTTGAACCCCGTCGTTCTGGCCTTTCTGTGTGGAGTATGCACGTTGTGTCTGTGTGGGTTTTCTCCAGGTGCTATCAAAAAACATGTCAGGTTCATTCTCCAGTCAGTGTCATGTGACACTGGCTCCAATCTGGAGTTGGTCCTCGGGTGCTGCACAGTGCCTGCCCACTGCTCCCTTGAGGGATGGGTTAAATACAGAGGCTGAATTTTGCAAAATGTATGTGACAATAAAAGCATCTTGACACACAGCCAAAGATAATGCATTAAAATAAGCACTGTTACCCTCATGAGTACCATCTAACTCTACTTTGGACCAGCTGTTCTTCATATAGTTCCCTGGTTCACGCTCCTGCCTTGCTTGCTGTTCCAAGGCCTCTCAGTTTGAGGGTTCCCTGCATGCATTCTCATGTACTTCGTGTCAGGACCCGGTGACTGTGCGCCTGGCTGTGGCTCTGCCCATTAGGCCTGTTAGTGAGTGTACACCAGCGTGGTCGTGATGGGGGTTATCAGCTTTATTTAGCACGGCTGTGGCTCTGCCCATTAGGCCTGTTAGTGAGTGTACACCAGCGTGGTCGTGATGGGGGTTATCAGCTTTATTTAGCACGGCTGTGGCTCTGCCCATTAGGCCTGTTAGTGAGTGTACACCAGGGTGGTCGTGATGGGGGTTATCAGCTTTATTTAGCACGGCTGTGGCTCTCCTGCTCCGTCCCCCAGCATGCTTCCTGTGTCTGGTTCAATGGCAGTTCATTGGTAGGTCGCTGACTGTAGAAGGACTGGAATTTGACTTCGAGAAACAGCACAAATACAACACACATGCTCTCGTCTGAGACATAACGGCTCCAGTATCTCTCACGTTCTGTATTAAAGGTTCATTCTTTCAAGGCCTGCTTTGATGCACTTTTATTTTAACTGATGTTATTACATGTGTGTGGTTTTCCAGATCTGGATGAGTGTTCAAACAAACAACACAACTGTCAGTTCTTGTGCGTCAACACCATTGGTGGCTTTACCTGCAAATGCCCTCCTGGCTTCACGCAGCATCATACTGCCTGCATTGGTAAGCACAAAACACTTTACAGCATATATATACAGTAATGTTGTTATATAGAGTGTTCTCCATCCCAGCTCATAAAACTCTAACCCTAAAAAATGCCTGTTCTGAGGATTATTAGAATAGACTGATCGTATATGGCTTGAATGTTCATGGCAATGTTGCAATGCCTTTTATGGAGCATTTTTCGTGACACCCTCGAACAAGGGAATCAACATATTTGCAAGACTGGTACTAGCCAAACAGTTGTATTTTTTAGGAAAGGTCGCCTAACTGTCAAGATATACTGTAACACCAAGAAATAACTTTAAGTCTTCCCCTTGACGCCTCACTATATTTACAATTATATAAAAACATTTGTATTTTTGTGTTTTGGCTTTCAAGATTATACTAAAACAATGTTCTATAGCACATAGAATTTATAGAAATTTAGGAATGATGCAAATTACCAAAAATAGGCATATATGTACATTTACATAAAGACCCAGCGGGACCGCCGTGACATCCCAGCCCAGCCATGGTGCACTAAAGTCGGCTTGGCTCTACCGAGGCCTCGGTAAAGACGGGACCTCCGTCATTTTTGACCCGACCCGAGGTGCACCAAAGTTGGCCCAGGTTTCACAGAGGTCCCGCTGATCTTTACCTGACCCAAGATGGCTATACTCTCACTGGGGGGCCGATCCTTCTGTTCTGTTGCTTCACTCTCTTCCATGCTACATTTTGTAATTTTCTATTTGTAGTAGCAGCTGAAATTGAAATTAACTACAATTACAATCTTCATCAGAAAATGCACGAGTGTGTTGAAAAGCAGCATTATTTATATGCAGCCATTATGGCCGAATTTAGCCATTATGGACGGATGTAGCGAATTAGCATCAAACCGAAATTGTTAAAAATATCTTAAAAAACATGAGTCACATGAGGTCTACTCCAATATGTTAGCTGTAGAAGCAAACAATAACCTGGTACATATTTTTTACCTTAGCACAACTTACCTCCTATTGCACAATTTTGTCATATTTGCAGCCTCAATACGCACATTATGACATTCAAACATAAGCTTGCATGAACCGGATGTACTGTAGTTCCCACTCCAAACCGATCCTACGAGAAACCAGTGCATGCAAATGGTGCCTACATACGCACTGAATATGCACAAACCGGAATTGGGGGAATACATATGCTATTTTGGCTGCAGTCTGACTGGAAGTGGTGTGTCGCGAATATGCCTCAATCGGCGAAAAGGGGTTATGTCTTTTCATGGCCTTCATTTTCTTACCTGACCCCTAAGCTGAGAACCATTGCCTAACTGCTCATAATGCCAGTCAACTATCTCAGTCAACCATATGTTGACTTATTTATTGTGTAGAAGAACACAAGTATATAGTGTATGTTAAATAAAGGTCCTGTGGTATCTTTAGAAGCATAACATGGTTAAAAGGTTTTGAGGTTACCATTCAACATTCAAAAACATTGGAATGCTGGTTTGAACCCTAGAACACCACCAGAAACCTAACGTCAGACTTCCTGTGTATGTAGACAATAATGAGTGCTCTTCAGACCCCAACTTGTGTGGCTCGAACGGGGTCTGCCAGAACAGTCCAGGAAGTTTCAAATGCGATTGTCAGCGAGGATATTCATTGGACCCCAACGGACAAAGCTGTGAAGGTCAGTAAGCAACCCTGAACATCCACAGACTGATAAACAGGAAAGGGGGCTCAAACAGTAGATGGATGTGTGTGCATGTCCATTTCCTCACAGATATGGATGAGTGTGACGGGAACCACAGATGTCGCCATGGCTGCCAGAATTTGGTAGGGGGATACAGGTGCAGTTGTCCCCAAGGTTACCTGCAGCATTACCAGTGGAACCAGTGTGTGGGTGAGTGATAAACATACCACATCATCATCATCATCATCACCACCACCGCCATCATCATACCATATTCCTTTCTTCCCTTTCCTTGCTGTGAGAAAAGGACCTGTACATTATGATTACCCTCCCTTACACCTACAATATTGTTAAAGGATTTAAAATAAAGCAAAGCTAAAACACAACACATTTTGGGCATGGAAACTCACAGTTTGACACAAATAGGAAATAAACAATGTTATTTATGTGAAATGCACATTTTATTGTTGTGGATATCAATAATTAATTGGGAATAAGACATTTATGTTGTAAAATCACTATTTTGCCTCTCCATATCTCTACGCAACGTAATGGTGTTAATTTTAGACTTTGCTGTAGTTTGGTTGGGATCAGTTGGAATGACTTCCTGTTGTTTACTTCCCGTGACCCAGATGAGAACGAGTGTCAGAACAGCCAGATCTGTGGTGGGGCCGCGTGCCAGAACACCCTGGGGAGTTTCCGCTGCATGTGCCCCACCGGCTTCAACTACGAGCAGAATGCTAGAGGCTGTTCCGACGTCAACGAGTGCTCCTCCACACAGAACCCATGCAACTATGGCTGCTCCAACACAGACGGAGGGTACCTCTGTGCCTGTCCCCCGGGACACTTCCGTGCAGGACAAGGGTGCGTATACACTGTTGGGTTGTTATGCTTGTCAAAAATGGGATGAAAAAAACGTTATATCCCCCCAGTTTATTATATTAACATACTTCACATAATAAGCATAATTCAGTTATGTTATTATTACACAGATGCAGTGTTGGGGAAGTTACTTACGTACTACTAAAAAATATATATTACTTATTAGTAATAAGTAATATATATTTGTTATTATTGTATTACATTATTACTTTCTCTATAAAGTCATATATTATGTATTACTGTATATTACTTTTAGTATTACATTTAATAAGTTAATACGGGCCAATAATTTGGCCTGTATTGCATGCTAAGCTTTTGAATGTGAAGTACACATATGAATCAAATGCACATATAAATACAGCCTAACAAGCGTCTGAGATACAGTAGGTTAGCATTTGCAAAGTTGCAAACTTTCTTAACTTAGCCTGTTTGGTGTGAGATATACTGAACCAACATTTTTGGCATGATGATTATGTCTTTGCAATTGCATGCTTGCCGCAAACGGAGCTAGATAAGGTAATAATCATCCCAAAAAAATATAACACTGAGACAGTTAGGGATGACATTGATACGGTACAGCCATAGAACTATAGCATACAGCCTAATGCTGTTGGGTGTAGGTATGTAGGGCTAACAGCGGTCAACAAAACTCTGAGAAAGCCAATCATACAATTGACGGGGATTTTCAGGTTGGTAGGCTACTTTATTTGGTGGTGATGTAGCCTACAATGCTTTTAGATTTTCTGCATTTTCCCTTTAGCCTACTGTTAGCCACGAGACATCTTGTTAGAGCTAACATCTGTAATGATAATATAATATGTTTGCAACGGTCTGAAAGTGTTTTCTCCATTAGTTAAAGCCAATCCAAGAATTAATCTTGTCCCGGTCTCTTACTATTCCTCTGCTATGTACATCCAGCTAAGCATACTGATCTAGTTTGTTGTGTTGACCCGGTGCCGGTGTTGTTCCCTCGATTGGGTCCCCTTGATGGGATTGCGCATATTACGCTTCACTTCCTGAATGTTTTGATGATTTTCTTTTCAATTTAGACATTTTCGCTCAAGGATGGATTTAATGACATCGTGTTTGACTATTTTAAGTGTCAGTTTTATTTACTCCTAATCCACCGGTCTCAATATGGATAAATGGCTAACACAGCATGTACAAGTTGCAGGAAGTGATGATGCTTAGGCAACATGTATTATACACGGCTTTAGTCGATTGTTAAAGTCACTTGCTGTGACCAATAACAACTTGCGTTTTTGCGTTACACTACTCCGTTATTCACTTTAGTATTAATATCACTTAACGCGTTATATTACGTAACACAACCCTAACACTGCGCAGATGACAAAAATGATGTATACAATCGCTAAAGTATACAGTATTTTTCACATCATCCAGTACTTGCACGGTGTGTGGCAAAGAAATTGCTTTATATCTCTTTAAAACTCATTCTGGTCCATTTGAAGAACATGATTCAAATGTGTGTGTGTGTGTGTAGTGTAACTGGGCTACTGTGTTCTTCAGACACTGCATTACAGGTATGGGCTTCGGTAGTGGAGGCTCCGGTGGAAGTCAGGAAGGAGAGGGAGGAGAGGGGGATGACAACACACTATCACACGAGGCCTGTTATGAGTGCAAGATCAATGGCTACCCCAAGAAGGGCCGCCAACGTCGCAGTACCAACTCTACACTGCAGGGCAGCGAACAGGTACTGAATAATACAAGTGCTTCATGGTCATGAACCACACCCAGGTTTCCCACACATACTGTAGAAAGCCTAAGTCTCTTAGGGACATTATGGGACCTTATTTCAAACGGCCAGAATCAAATAATTTTTTTATTACGTTTTAATTGTGACACAAATTACACATACACAATGTTTGTTTACTTAAAAGAAACATTTTCGAGTAAAGTCGCAGTTTGTAACAAATTTGTTGAAGACTGTAAAAATACGTAATTAGTAATGCTACAAAGACATAAAACGCGTAAGTGACGTCATGACGTTCTCGCGCCACAACCCACAAGCTGAAGAAAGCATTGCTTTGGTGACATATGTTGATGAAAGCTGTTCACTGAGCGGTCAAACACAAAGCTAAATATTACTGCATAGTTTTACAACAAACTGCGGCACTTTTTACTTTGTTTTTACGATGCCCCCTTTCCGCACCATTTGATCGATCCGACTGTACAATCATATAACTTTGTTGCTTGCCTGAATTGTTGATAGATATGTCAAAATCTACTGTCCTAAAACATGGATACTATTAATATGTTCATACTGCACAATCAATGCAGCGCATCATGAGCAGATTACATAGAGTTCAGAGTGGACAAAGACACACGTTAGTCTATTGCATAGCAAACCCTCGACCCCCCCCACCCCTTCTTACTAAGATCGTCTTGTCCACATTGTCTTGTTGACGTCCGAGCAGGAGACCTTCAGCTTGGCCAGTGTGGACATCGATGACACCCTGCAGTTCCACCTGAACATCAGCCACCTGAGCAGCCACGATCACATCCTGGAGCTAGTCCCGGCGCTGTCCACTCTCAACGACCACGTGCGCTACACCATCGACTATGGCAACGACGAGGGCTACTTCAGGATCAATCAGAGGGAGGGTGTGAGCTACCTGCACCTGGTCAAGAAGAAGGCCCTGCCCCCGGGCGCGTACCACCTTCAGATCAGCAGCATGCCCCTCTACAGAAAGAAAGAGCTCTCTGAGCTGGAGGACAGGCACGATAAAGACTACCTCACAGGACAGCTGGGAGACACACTGAGGATGAGGCTGCAGATCATCCTCCATTAACCATCAGATGACTTGAGAGAGGGAGCCGGCAGCCGCTAATCCATGGTCAGGCTCCCCGTAAAGCTGGTCCATCAAGATGGGAGTGCAATCTGACTCTGGGTCAGTGGTTAGGGACAACCTGTGTCTGCTCCAGTAGAGAGAGGGGCTTGCCACCAAAGAGACATTGGGGAAGAGGGAGGGGGGAGGGGGGCAGTGTAATTTGATTCCCAAAGACGATTCTGCATATCATAGATACAATCTCTCATGGCTTTTGTTTAAATTACCAGCTGTATGAAAGATGATGATGGTCAAATGAAGAACATGTTGCCCTGACAAACAACTTCAGCTGTGTGACGAGTGCGTTGGAGCACGTAAGGGTTCTACGAGTTGGGTTTAATTTTGTATGATGATATGTGGAATCATGCACCACTTTGAAGGGCATGTGGACTGCAGAAACCTCTGCTCATTGTAGAGGGACCAAAACGAGCGACTTCCAATAGTCTGAAGTGACTTAATTTCCTCCCCTCAGGTAAATCACTTACCGAACTGAGGCGCGTGGAAATTAACATCAAGTTGGTTATTATTTTACTGCAATGGAGATCAATTTAAGAAGCACGAAATGGAGAGGAAAGGAAACCACTACGGACTATTGTGATGTAGCCATGTCTGTGCTTGAATGACTCCTGCATATTTAAACTAAGCTTTTCCATCTTTCCTACTGACTAGAATAATTCATATTTACTGGTGCTAGCATCACAACCACATAGACTTCTGAATGCACTGTACTACTCTACCAAATTCAGTAGTCCAACTAAATGCAATCCCATTGTCCATTTCATGTATTTGCAACAAAACCAAAGTTAGCTTCATATCCTGTCTACTCTCCTGTATACTATATGTAAATTATGTGTGTTTATACTGTAATAATCAAAGCCACCTTTAATCTATGAAGCATTTGTAAACTAGAGGAAGCCCCTTAAATGAAGGGGTTTGTAATGGTGCTTATAATGACCAACTACTTCCTTTATATTTCATGTGTGTGTAAACATACACACACCTGCACACATACATTGTGATGATGCCAAACCTGGACCTTCATGATTATGCACTGAGGTCTACATGGCCACACATTTTCTCAAAAAGTCCAATCAGTGCTGCATCACCACGGACCACTCTTAGACACCAGTCTGTGTTCTCCGGTCATATCGGTGAGGGTTGAGTTGTAAATTCACAATAAAAAATGTTTTTGTGTACATGTACTAAACACGGTGCTATCTCCTAACTCAAATCAACAGTGATTAGGTCTGTTAGAAAAGTGTCAGTTTTCCCACAGGGCCCCCTTGTGGAAATAATATGGGAGTAAATAATGATCTGAGATAAGAAATTAACAGACGTCGTCATTCATACTCAGACAAAGGAGACTGAACTGAAAAACAAACACTACATGAAGGTCTGGCATGTTGGGCATCGAACCTTCAGCCTTTCCGTTACTAGATGACCACAAATCTATCCTGACCCAAATATTTACATACATCCATTTACATGTGCCTGCAAAATGTTTACAATTAGTTTTTATATTTGAGCAGTTAAGTGTTGAAAATGTTCTGGAGGATTACCTGTAGTTCCACAAGGTCTGGGTAGCAGATCCTCTCACAGACCAACTGAGCATCTCTGTCACCTTTTTTCACTGTAAGCAACAATTATAGAGAGAGGTGACGTTCAGCACAGTCTAACATTTAATGGACTGAATGTCCAGTTACAGGGAGGAGTCAGAAATGTGGGCTGTACAATGTTCACATGGCTAACAAAGCATTTGCTTTCAGGTGATTTGTGAACCCATATATTCTTATTTTTCAGCCGTATAGACTGTATAGACACATCAACATTTGTAGGTGCTGTAGACAAAACTGTTCCAGTCGCTTGGAAGGATTTGTCCAGAATGTTGCATTAACAAATTCTGATTTTGAATTTAATATCAAAATTATCATGATTACTTATTATTGAATAACTTTGAGGTGAATTTTGATGATAATGGTGAATGTGATGTTTGCTACTGGCAATAGTGATGATGATAAATACTTAATTATAACACCCTCACAGGTTCCATCCTTTGGTATGTGCATAAATAAGAGAAATGAGAATGTAGTTGAGCAAACATCACCATGCACATATAGCAAATGTCGTTAATGTTAATACATAATGATGCTGCCACATGATTGGATGGTTAGATACGTGTCTAAGTTGTTGTGTCTATAAACAACTCAGTCACTTAAGTTCACTTAACTCATGTGCTTCATGTTCCATATAAGTTGAAGTCAAATGAAGACATTTTCATAAAATGTGGATCTCAGCATACATGTAGCAGGGCTATTCAACTCCAGTCCTGGAGGGACACACCCTGCATGTTTTAGATCTCTCCCTGCTCCAACACACCTGATTCAAATGAATGGTCGTTATCAGGCTTCTAACAACCTTGAATCAGGCGTGTTGGAGCAGGGAGAGATCTAAAACATGCAGGGTGTGTCCCTCCAGGACCGGAGTTGAATAGCCCGGATGTAGGGATTTTAAAGGTGATATGTGTATAAATCTTCTCTGAACCGTTAGGGGTCAGCATTTCACCATTATTTTTTGCGATTTCCCACCCTGAGCGTGACGTCAGAGGAAGATGGCTGTCGTGTGAATAAGGTAAATATCTTGCTCTACATTTAATATGCAGGTAGAAAGAAAACAATCAACAGAACACAAAATAATAACTGACAAAGGAACACATGATAAACTCTAGCCTATATGCTACCCCCACACAACTGTGTACATGTGCTCTATGTTGTTTCTGGGGTGTGCTTGGAACACACACTGGCGAGAAGAACGGCTTTGACTGCATAAGCGGTAGGTACTAGAGAGTGGGGGTAATATGGGCTTATATTAGATTTGCTTGTCTGCAGTCCGGTTTCTGATTGAGAAAGTGTGGTGTATCATCGAGCACAAAATATGGCAACGGAGGCTCTGCTCTTGTGCACTTAGAGACTGAAATAATAGAGAAAAAGGGGACAATTCTAATTTGCCAACTTGTTTGGAGTGTGTGGGAATCATCAGATTCGAGAGTAGTATATATTTTAAAACACATTCAATTCACATGTTAACGTCAAATAATGTGTTGTATTGTTTATACAATAGTACAGGTTGAATGGAATTTAGAAATCAGTGTTTCATTTGTATTATTCAGAAATGAGTTTCTACACTAAGAAATAAAATGGATCCATTTAGTTTTTATTTAAGCAGGAGGAACCATGTTGTGTGAGGGGGGAGGAATGCTGAGCAGCAGGAACAACCACATGGCAGCACGTGGCTAGGGGGGGAGGGGGGGGAACAGGGAGGTGTCACGTTTTCCTAAAGAGCGGACGAATCCCCAGGCTCTTTGGAACCTGCTCCTCTTTGCCTTTACTGCTACAGCCTCTCTTAGGGCAAAGATGGCTGTGCGGAACTCCTCGGCGGTATAACGGAGGGCGGTGGTCGCAAGGAGCTCAAGGCGCTCCTGTTGCCCAGTGGCTGCCCCTGCCTGAAGATCCTCCACACGGCTGTTGGTTAGCTGGAGTTGGTGCGCAACCTCCAGCAGCTCTGTGTGGAAGGCTGGGTCACGCTGCTCCTCAGGAGCCTCCTGCTCCTCCACTCTGGCCTCCTGAAGGTCCTCCATGTCTTGAGGGCCCTCCTGGACATTCTGGTCCCCCTGAATGGCCCGGGCCACCTCAATGTCCTGGTCCCCCTGAGCGGCCTGGGCCCCCTCAATGTCCTGGGGCCCCTGAATGGCCCGGGCCACCTCAATGTCCTGGTCCCCCTGAGCGGCCTGGGCCACCTCAATGTCTTGGTCCCCCTGAGCGGCCTGGGCCCCCTCAATGTCCTGGGGCCTCTGAGCGGCCTGGTCCTCCTGAGAGGCCTGAGCCCCCTGCATGTCCTGGGTCTCCTTGACATTGTGAGGACCTTCTTCTTTGTCAGCAGGTCTTTGTCGGTTGGTCTTGGAGCAGGGCCACCTGCTGTGTGAGCTGGTCCACTTGCTCCAATAGATGTTTGACCGCTGGACACAGGTGTCACACATTGACATCACTATCTACATATGTGTATTGTGTGGTGTGAAGGCAGTTGCACACTGCAGGCTTTGAGCTGATTGCTCAAGTGTTTTGCTGTTTGGTTTCTACAGCAACCAGTATTTCACATATCACATATATTTCACATATATATAATTAATAATAGTAAAGATGTCAGCTGATCTCTTTAAAATGTGGTTGCTGCAGAAAATAAACAGGCCTTGCGGGGTTTTTCCAAGCTGTGGTTGCTATACAAACAAAACCACAAAGTACACTTTTTTTTTCAATGTCTATTATTTAATGTTTATTTCTAATAAACATCATACTTTTGTTGTAAAAAGCCAGTTTAATTTAATTGTTATATTAACAACCTGATCATATTCACACATAACATTTTATTCACTGAGAGTGACTTATGATGAATGGTACAGTATATTGCAACAAACTGCAAATTGCTCAGATTAGCTCACCGAGTTTAAACCATTCAATTATTTTTTTGGGACATATTTGATCTTATGGTTTGCAATTGAATGTTTTTGTTGCTATGACTCGAGCCAGCCAAACACTGCATGAAGCATTTATATGCAGTGTGGCATAATGGAGCTGGTCTATGGTGTGTGACATAGGCTACTGTATTCTGTTGCCGTGTATTTTCAAGTGATATATCTATTATGTTATTGTATAATTAGTCCTATGTTGCATTTGCAATTAGACAAAGAATTAAAGGCCGCATTCAGACGTAACTTGTTTTTATTCAATATTATTAAAAGCGCTGGGTTGGACGTTTATCATGTAGAAAAAAAGCAGCTGCAGCTGAAACGATTGTTATGGTAAAGACGTCTCACTACGCACTTGTGATTGGTCAACTGTCAAAAAAGCAAATGACGTGATAGGGTATGGAATCAGATTTTTGTCAAGTGTCATCAGTGAGAAACAAGCAGAGGGAACTCTAAAAAAAATACATATAATCAAAAAATGAACAGATCGGTAGTTTGCAAGTTTTAAGTTTTAAAATTGAAATAATTTGTTTTGCTTCATTGAGTTGTATTATCTTGCAAATTAATTTTTTTTGTTTCATACTTAAGTTTTATTTGATAATATTGACACGTCTGATTATAGGTAGGGCGTTGAACTCAACTGAAAAAGAAGCCCATGGCGCTTTAACAAACCATACTATAATGTAAAATATAGAGGCCGACAGCTTCAAAAAAGAAATTACGTCTGAACGCGGCCTAACACAATTTTTGTAAGAAACAATTTACATTTACTAGTCTGTACCCACACTGGAACCAACATTAAAGCGAAAATAAAATGATGCAACACACTACCGCTTTATTGAACAGAAAGGCGCAATGGAAAAGGGGGCGGAGTTTAGCGCGATGTGTTGCTTTTTCCATATGGCTCCATAATAAGCACTCCCTGCTCGGTAGGAGAACACATGGGTGGTCTATTTAGTCTGTTGTGACATATTGCCAGTGATCAATGTTTGAAAATCATCTAATCAGGGCTTTTGAACTACATTGTGCCAGCACAGGCATACTGTGATACTCACTTGTCTGAGCCTGGCTTGAAATAGAACCAGGTGCTTTATCCACAAATACATTGGTGTAAAGCAAGCATTACGGTAAGCCTTTGCTGAACGATCATGTTTATTCAGGCTAAGATATTTGGGTTTACCCTGGATATTCTAAGCTTGCTTCTTGGAATGCCCCCTTGCACACATACGTTGTGATTTTGTCAAATCTGGCCCTTCATGATGATGCATTGAGGCCTACATGGTCACACATTTTCTTAAAAATACAATCAGTGCTGCATTCTTAGACACCAGCCTGTGTTCTCCGGTCATATCAGTGAGGGTTGAGTTGTAAATTCACAATAAAAAATATATGCGTGTACATGTTAACATCATGGTTTATATAAGTATGTTTATAGACATTGAAAAGCACTCTGATCTCCTTACTTAATCAACAGTGGATAGGTCTGTTAGAAAAGTGTCAAGTTATCCCACAGAGACCCCTTGTGGAAATAGGTGGAAATAATTAGCTGAATAAGAAGTTTACAGAAGTCATCATTAATATTCAGACAAGACTGAACAATTAAAAACAAACTTTATTTCATAAACAGCTTACATTAAATGTTGAGGTAGTTAAACAATGTTTAGCGGCCAGTTGAACCAAAGCCCCCAGCTCCACGCTCTGTGTTCTCAAGTGTCTGAAAGGGAAACATTATCATTAATACATATGTGATACCTACTCTGTATCTGACATTACAAATAGTAAGTCGTCCAACAACTTTTAGGGTTTAGGCATCTTGCCCCACGATGCTTACAGGAAGGTCTGGCATTTTGCACATCAAACTTTTAACCGTTCGGTTGGGAGATGACCACTAATATATCCTGACCCCCCCTAAGTCATTTTTTTTGCACACACAAAATGTTAAAGTTACAGGTTTTTATTTTATTAAGTGTTGAGAATGTTCTGGAGGATTACCTGTAGTTCCACAAGGTCTGGGTAGCAGATCCTCTCACAGACCAACTGAGCAACTCTGTCACCTTTTTTCACTGTAAGCCACAAGTATAGAGAGAGGTGGTGTTCAGGACAGTCTAACATTTAATTCATGGCAGTGGACTGAATGTCCAGTTACAGGGAGGAGTCAGGATGCGGGCTGTACAATGTTCACATGGCTTTTGCCTTCAAGTGATTTGTAAACTCATAGTTCTTCTTTTTCAGCCGTATAGACTGTATACACAAACATCTGTAGGTGGTGTAGACAAAGTTCTAGTTGCTTGGAAGGATTTGTACAGAAAAATTCAAATTTTGAATTTCAACATAATTAATAATAATACATTATTATTATTGCATAACTTTCAGGTAAAATAAGATACTGGTGCATGTGATGGTTGCTACTGGTATTAAATAGTGATGATGATGATATAGTTTAAAAAAAGCAAGAGAAATGATTTATCTAGTTGAGCAAACATCACCATGGCCATACAACATGGCAAATGCCTGTTAAGTGACAGGTGATTGGCTGATTAGATATAGGAAAAGTATCATCCAAGTAATTGTGTCTATATAGACATGTGCTTCATGTTTCATATATGATGGAGTAACATTTTCATAAAATGTGGACCATGTAGGCAGTTTTAAAAAAAGGCAGTCTTTAATACAGAACCTCACCTTCAAATGTCTCTTTACTAAAATTGAAGAGCACAACTTGCACATTTCCTCTATAGTCTTCATCTACAACACCAGCTGAAGGAAAAACAACACAATTTATAATAACTTAGTAAATGGTGTAAATGCTTGTAATATTAAAGTATTCTTATTAAAGTCATGACTGCAATGTGAACTTACCTCCAATATCAATGAAGTGCTTCACTGCAAGCCCAGATCTTGGTGCTAAAAATGGATATGGTTGGTTATTGGCATTCAATACATTTTCTCGCACTTTCGCCAGCAATAAAACAGCAGTTTGCGTAAATTGGTATATTGTATAATAACAAACATTTTCTAGATGTTCTATACATAACATGCAATAAACTGTCACACTTACCTACTCTCCCATAGTAGCCAGGTGGTACTGCAATCTGGATGTCTGTCTTCACAAGGCTTTTGTCCATAGGTCCAATGGAGTAATCATATGCACTGTTGGTTTGAGGAAGTGTCGTTCGTTTAGATTAGAAGGCAAACAATATCAACGAAGAAAAAAGCACATTAACTACAATACTGTTTGTGTTTATTGCTGTAGTTTTGTCGGTATAAACTACTGTAGTTGAGGGTAGAATGCTAAAAGGTTCAACAAACCTGTACAGGTCGTAGCCAGCCGCTTTAGTTGAGCCTCTGGTGGGTGTAGTGGCGTGCTCAGAAAGCTTAGCAAACTTTAGAACCGGTTTACCTTCAGTAACCGTGTCAGTCTTTGCTCTTTTCAGAGGAGAAACAGCAATAGCATCTGTAACCTCAAGGGATGGCATGTTGGCACAGTTACACGTCAATAAAATATACGCACTATCTAAAACAAATAAAATAAACGGAGCTAAAAATGTTAGGTACCCTACTGTACCACACAAAACCTTTTGCAGAAATCGTATATCTGCCGCCAAAAGCTTTGGCTAAATGATTGGATAGACGTAGACATAGGGGCGGAACAGAGCACAATCCGCACATGCGCACAACTGAGAAAAGAATACATGGACAAAATGCTTGTCTTGAACATTAAATCTGACATACTGTGCATCGGAAATCTCACGAAAATATAGTCAGTTAAATGTGTGCTACAGGAGAAACAGACATAAAAGCAATATTGCTGCAATTAGCCTACGACGACGTTAACTACCACTAGAGCTATGTACGGTATGCTAACAAGGTAACACGCTAACAACAACAATCCGCTTGCATGCTGTTTTCCATGTCTGATCCTTGCCTTTTCTGTGAGTTGGCATTTGAATATGTGTGATCCTCGGAAACGAACGGAGATTATAAAACCCAAAACATAGCAATTTCAGCTGCTGCCCATGTATCATTCTCAACATACTGTCTGTCTTAACCATATGTTAACCTATCGGCTGTCGCACTGTGTCGCTGTCGGTTCGCTAATACTGCATGCCTGTCTGGTGTCTGTGCATAGGTAGGTAGTCTCAGCCTCTTCCCTTCATTAGCCTACGTCACATAAGCATGTCTGTGCTGTAAGGAAAGGCTGGCTCTAAAAAAACAAGACAGAGACAGGCTGTTCTGAACACTGAAATTTAATATATTGTCCATTTGTTTTTTGCTTGTCATAAAACTACAGCTTTTGGGGTAAATATGAGATAATTTATTACCAATGAGACTGGATATTCTGTTAATATTTGTGAGAAAGATGTAAACATTACATTTTAATTTAAATGTTCAAGTCTATGTTTCTTGGTAAATCTTCTTATTACTTGGTAAATGTCATATTCACAAAGAAATATTTTGTAAGAGTTGTCATAATTTTATATTGTTTTTGGTGGAATTTAATTAGTTTGAGTCCTTCAAAATGACAAAAAAACAAGAAAGCCTCACATACTTTACAAATATATGAAGAATTCCATTCAATTGTTTGTCATTAGACTGCCCAAGTGGAGTAGCTGCATCATAGCTTTTGAAACACATCTCACCGTTACCCCCATTGTTCCTCAGTGTAACCTTCCTTAATCTGCGTTGTGTTATGTCAATGAAGGACGTCAAATATTTATTGTTGTTCCACGTAGTTTATTACACAACCTGGAAACAGACGGCAAAGAGT
>JAODTR010000018.1:946933-960048 GCA_025399935.1 Amblyopsis rosae
TGTGTGCCAACTACAGGGGTATCACACTACTCAGCCTCCCTGGTAAAGTCTACTCTAAGGTGCTGGAGAGGAGGGTTCAGCCTATTGTCGAACAACAGTTTGAAGAACAACAATGCAGATTCCGTCTTGGTCGTGGAACATCGGACCAGCTATTTACTCTCGCAAGGATCCTGGAGGGGGCCGCATGTGTTTGTGGATCTGGAGAAGGCGTATGACTGGGTCCCCCGGGAGATACTGTGGGAGGTGCTGCAGGCTTTATCACCAATCCTGTTTGAGATATTCATGAACAGGATATCGAGCCGTAATTGTGGTGGGGAGAGGTTGCGTTTCGGTGGCCTGGGGATCTCATCGCTGCCTTTTGCAGATGGTGTGGTCCTGATGGCATCATCGGTCTGTGACCTCCAGCCCTCACTGGATCGGTTCGCAGCTGAGTGTGAAGTGGCTTGGATGAGGATTAGCACCGCAAAATCTGAGGCCATGGTTCTCAGCAGGAAACCGATGGAGAGCATACTCCGCGTAGGGAATGAGTCCTTATCCCAAGTGAAGGAATTAAAGTACCTCGGGGTCTTGTTCACGAGTGAGGGGACATTGGAGTGGGAGATTGGCCGGAGAATCGGAGCAGTGGGAGCGGTATTGGAATCACTTTACTGTACCGTTGTGACGAAAAGAGAGCTGAGCCGGAAGGCAAAGCTCTCAATCTACTGGGCAATTTTTATTCCTACCTTCACCTACGGTCATGAAGGGTGGGTCAACCAAGAACTTTGCATAGAAAGAAGCCAGTTGAGGTGGTACAGGCATCTAGAAAGGATGCCAGCGCCTAGGGAGGTGTTCCAGGCACATCCGGCTGGGAGGAGGCCTCAGGGAAGACTCAGGACTAGGTGGAGATATTTTATCTCCACACTGGCCTGTGAAAGAATGTGATTTGATTACTCAACTAATAATTATGGTTATTTGCCTTTGGCAGACAGGTCATACTAAATTACAATTTCAGCTATATTTCCTTTGCTCTTTGTATTTCATGCCTAAATGTACCATTTGCCACATACAATAGACGGTACTTAATTTACATGTATCGCCCATCTCAACCACACCCAAGCATTTGTCCCAGCTACAGACTGGATGGCAGGATATGACTCTCATTGTATTCCCTGATACCCAGCTAAAGTCTGCTTTCACACTGGAACCAACCAAATTAACATTTACCTATGGGGGTGCCCATGACTGTTCCCCCAACAACGACTGGTCTACGTTTTTATGATAGAAAATTATTACTATCACCTGGCAACGTCTCGAGATCCCCCAGTCAGAACTTGCTAATGTGGCTCAGGAAAGGGAAGTTTAGGGTCCGTTGCTGGAGCTGCTGACCCCACGACCCGACTACTGATGAGCAGGAGAAGATGGGTGGCTGGGTGGATATTATTACATTGAATGCAGTTTGTGTCAAAGCAAAGAGAAATATACCCGTTTAGCCCATAGATGCCTTCTGCCAGTTCACTAAAAAGGATATATTATAATAATTATATTATATTATATTATATTAAATTATATTTTTGTCCTTTCAAGGTTGAATTAGTACTTTTTCTAGTCTTTTTTTTACTGTACTTTTACTTGGTGTAGCCTATACTTTTTTTGACACTTGTTTAATAATAATAATAATAATAATAATACATTTTATTTGGGACGCCTTTCTAAACACTCAAGGACATCTTACATTGAAAATACAAGGATATTAAACTATTGGCTGAATTATACATACTTTAGCAATGAGCATTTGATCTAAGAAATATATACAACATTTAAAAGAAAAAGAAAAGAAAATGAAATTAAACTGAAATACCCAGCTGAAATATGCATACTATAGTAATAATACTATAGTAATAAACATTTGATCTGAGAAATATATACAAAATAAAATAAAACAGTCAGGTGGCTGAAATAGTTTAGTAGTAAATGCTTGAGTTGAGCCTATGGCTACACAGGTTTTGGATCATGATACATGTACCGGTATACAAATATTAGTATGTATTTATTTTTGTAAGTATAATATTACGTTGATATTTCGAGTGAAATGCATTAGCTGCACGTCTTTTGATTCGCTAGTGTTGTGTGTAAGGCCCATCTCTGCATTTGCCACGCTGCCTGGCAACTGTCTCCAAGTCTCGCGTTGAAATAAGTAATCGCCGCTGCAATTTTCAAACTGCGTAGCTAGCTACAAGAGCAGCTTGCGTTGTGTCTGCTAAACTACAAACATGAACATGGAAGAAGAAAAAAATACATCTTTAAATGATAGTCCAGTGACAGAGGAGACTACTGAAGAAATCCCGTGTGAATCCGAGACTCTATCCCAGGAGAACACAAATGGCGTGAAAACGTAACTAAAATGTTTCATTGTTCTATACGCTACAGTATCAAGCGGTTAGCTAACGTAAGCTAAAATGGAGACCCGGTATTAGCATACCAATATTAGCTAACAAGCCCTGGGATAAATTGTCGCGGTGTCTGTTGCGTATTTTATTTGTATAAACTAGTAAGTGCTTGCTTTACTGCTTATATGTACAGTACTGTACCGTACTAAGCAGCCTACGTGACGAATACGGTACAGTCCACCGCTACGGTACCGTACCATATATGCTAATCTCATGGTATGCTAGCGAGGTTGCTAATGTTCATTTACAATATTAGAATTACAGCCTACTCGTTTGCATCTGCTGCTACTCAGGAGCGATATTGGTTAATTTGTTGAATGCAATATATGAAATACTGGCGTAAATGTAATGGTTCCGGTGTATTTCCAGTATTTTCTATATAAATCAGTTAGCAGTTACCGCACTGTAGTAGAAATATCTGAAAGGGATCTTGGATGGCCTTTCTACTGTACTGTATCTACATATTGTATAATCGACTTCAATTTAGTTACGATTACTTTTGGCTTAACTGTATGTATGTATGTATTTATTAGAGAAAATGAAGAAACCCAGCAACCAAAAGAGAAGTCTGAATCTAAAGAAAAATCCTCTGTGAACAGAAGAGGAAATCGTTTCCATCCCTACAAAGACAAACATGGTGGAGCAACGAACAAGAAGGGTTCTCCCAAGAACCGAGTGTTCATTAGCAATATCCCCTATGACATGACCTGGCAGGCAATTAAAGATCTAATGCGTGAGAAAGGTAATTTCCAGAATGGCTAGAATAGTTCTTTTAAATTGTCTCTTCATCTGACCTATCATGGTCTTATGAGACATATAGTGCTTCCATTACGGTAGACACTTAAAACATTTTGGATGCACTAAGTGCAGATGGTAGGGCTGCATTATAGGTTGATATATGCTTATTGGTTTTACCTAACTTTTATGGGTGGACACTTGTGTACTTTGGACTGTTATGTCAGTGAGATAAGGCCGCCTAGTTATTTTTACTTGTTCAATGGTATCTTCAGCTCCTAAATGTAACCTCAGCCAAGTAGTGTCCTAGTATTTACTGTTGTTGTAATGACTGCTGCATCTTGTAAGGTGAACCATGTGTGTGTGTGCGTGTATATATATAATATATATATTAATGAAACTTATTGTTATGCTTTGCCTTCTGAACTATGGAGTCATAAGGAGCCTTTTTGAAAATTGAGGGGATGCAGTAAAAAAAAAAACAACCTCAACTGCAATGACTGGAATGTTATGTCCAACTGATCAATTTTGAAGTCTTTTGAATTTCCCAGGTTTATTGTAGCTGATTTTCTCTGTTGGCCTCGGCCTGTGGGTGTCTCAGTCCCTGCCCAGGAAGGCATGGTGTTGTCTGGTGGGGTTTTGGTCTGGGCTGACTGTTGATCATTAATGATACACCTCCATCTGTTGCGGCATTGCCAACGGCAACATGAAGTCTTGGTGATTTAAATCCCTTTGTTCTCTTGGTATTTTTCCTTTGTATGTCTCATGTAGTTGGTGAGGTTACATACGTGGAGCTCTTTAAGGATGCTGAAGGAAAGTCAAGGGTAAGTGATGTGGTCAACTCGCTGCACGAGGTTTTAAATTTCCTCAGCAGTCTCTTTATCATGACGTTCTCTTTTAGGTACTTGACCTCTGGGTCTGAATTGGACATGTGGTTGTGTTCAGAGCCAGAAAGTTGTCTATTGATTGATACTCATTTGAAAGGGAGATGCCTGGTTGACTCTGGAAAATTGGACTAACCTGACATTTATGAAAGTACACCTATTTGTATGGTTGTGGTTATGTCAATTGGTGTCAAAGATGGTCCGTTTGGCCTTTTTCCAGAGGGAAATGTGGTTTGAGATCGTTTAATTCATTTTTTTTAAATTTATTTGCCTTTAATTGATTCATCCATATTCTGTTTCAAAATCACAGATTATAATTCTATTATTTTGTCAACATTAAAGTTCCAGAAAATAACATGCTTTTATGGAGAACCTGGTAAATCTCCAGCTGTTTTAAGTTGCCATTGTCCTTTTTTTATTTATTAAATTTTTTTTAAATTCATAAAACACATTTTATATGTATTGTTTTTTTTTAATTAAAAGTACAATTGTCAAATGCTAACGCCAAGTCAAACATACTGTTTAACCATACATTTCTAAACTTGCCATGGTTTTTGGAGTCCAAATTTGTGTTCTATTACGTTAAAATGCTCCTCTAAATGCATTAATTATGCACTTCAGTTCAAAACAAATGTTAAAGAAAAGGCTTTAGCCAAATGGCTAACGGATATATGTACATGCATCTTGATGTGTTTTTTTGTCACTTGATTTGGTTGTAATAATGTATTCTGTTTCATTTCCTTCTGCCCATGACCTTTTGTTATCTGGACCCCCTGACACTACTTGTATAGGGTTGTGGGTAAGAAAGTCATGGCATTTCTTAACTAAAATAAAATTTTCTTAAATCTTAAAGTCTGCATCGCCTCATCTGATGTCTCTGCTCTTCCTGCCCCCTCAGTGTGGTTGAGTTCAAAGACGAAGAGTTTGTAAAGAAGGCTATAGAAATGATGAACAAGCACGACCTAAGTGGAAGGCCGCTGAACATAAAGGAGGTATGAACAAGTGAATGGGTCTTCTGCTGTACCATGTGTCAGGGAAATGTTATTGTGTATAGAGTATAGTATGCACCTGGCATTCTGTAGGGCTCTTTTGGTAGTTCTGTCGTGTGTTGCACAAGGACCCTGACGGGGAGCATGCACGCCGTGCACTCCAGCGTATGGGAGGAATGGCACCTGGAGGTCGAGGGATGGAAGGAGGTGCAGGCAGGATGAGCATGCCTCCTTCTATCGCCAGCAACCCCAACATCCCACCTGAGGTCATCAGCTCTCTGCAGGTTGGACGGCTGGGCACCACGGTCTTTGTGGCCAATGTAAGTTGCCTCCAGAGCTGGGTGAATACTTTGTGTTGTGTCCATAGCGGTACTTGACTTGCTGCTTCTTTCTTCCCAAGCTGGATTTCAAAGTTGGCTGGAAGAAGTTGAAGGAGGTGTTTGGCATGGCAGGCGTGGTGAAGCGGGCGGATGTGAAGGAAGACAAGGACGGCAAGAGCAGGGGGATGGGCACGGTTACCTTTGAGCAGCCACTGGAGGCTGTACAGGCCATATGTATCCTCGCATGCGGTCCTTAACTAAAACACTATGCATGCCACTGGTTACTATTGTGGCGCTATTTATTATTTGAGCAGCCTTATACCTTAACTTTGACTCCAGCCATGTTCAATGGGCAGATGCTGTTTGAGAGGCAAATGCACGTTAAAATGGTATGTTTTTATATAAAAAAAAGTGTTTGGAACACTTGTTGGTTAACTTGTTTATAAGATGATGTTTCTTTGTTTATAGGATGACAAATCTCTCCCATCTGATGATTTTGCTCAAGTAGAAAAATCACCTCAGCTGCCAAGTAAGTGTATATGTATGTGTGTATGTATATACATACACATATACATGCATGCATGTGCGAGGCACTCACTGTAAATGGGTCATTATTGATTTAGACTGACTTGTCATAAAAGCATGACTTAATTTTTGTGTAATTATTTTGAGAGGGAACCAACATTATTTGTGTTCCAAAGTTGTGTGTTAACTATAATACCGCCTGGTTACTTATTTACATCCTTAACACCTAAGATATTCAAATTCATATGAGTGGGCCACATTTGACTGTTCTGTTGTCTAGGGGGTCTCGCTGGTATAGGCATGGGCTTAGGACCAAGAGGGCAGCCTATTGCTGCCAACCGTCTGAGTGCTGGAGTAGCCATGGGCAACATGGGGCCTGGAGGTTAGTCTTCCTAACCTTGACTGTACAGCATGTGATGTGGCTGCATCTTCTGTTGGTCCAGTGAGGAATAGATATGTTTCTCTCTCTCTCCCATCAGGTATGGAAGGACCGGGTGGTTTTGGTGGAATGAACAGACTTGGAGGGGGTAAGATCTTTGGTTGAACCGTGTCTGTGTGTGGGGGGGGCGGAGGCTACAAGGTTGGTGAAACTGCTGCTCTCTACAGGTATGGGTGATGGCAGCTGCTTCAGGGGCATGGATGGCATGGGTGGCTTTGGAGGAAGAGACATGTCGCCCATGAGTCGTATGGCAGGTAAGGAAACATGCTGTCCTCTACTATGTGACTGAGCGGGCCTGTTGTCCCCGGGAGCGTGTCAACCGCATATTCTCTGTTCAGATATGTATCGGTCCGGGATGGGGGGCGCCGACCGGGACTTTGGCCGCGGTGACCTTCCGATGAACCGAGGATTTGGGGATTCCTTTGGAGGAATGGGTGAGTTAGTTCACATTTTAACAGGGGCTCCAGCCTGTGCTTCTGCTGACCAAGCACCTGCATCAGTGTCTAGCGGGAAAGGCTAAGGCTGTGGTGCGTGTGTGTGTGTGTTTTCCTCAGGAGGAGGTTTTGGAGGAGGCATGGGGCAGATGGGGACTGTTTTAGGTACATAATCCATCTCACTCTCCTTTTTTTTTATTATTATTTTTTTCCTTTCTCTCCATTGAGTTTCATCTCATGAATATACTCAAGGCTGTAGCATTAAGACACAACATAGGATTACTTTCTTAATAGGCAGAAGCTGAAGCTAAACGCATCTTTTCATTTAGTTAGCGTGCATGCTTTTGGAGAAGAATGGTGTCCCTGTGCTGGATAGAGTAGATGGTGAAGTCTGACATAAAGCCTATATTCTCTTAATGCTGCGTTGATGCAGGTACATCAACTGATGTGCACGTGCTCATTTCAGGGAACATGGCGATGGACCGCATGGGCTCCACCTTTGACCGCATGGGCTCCAGCTTTGACCGTACGGGCATGGAGATGAACCGCAGCTTTGGAGGTGGCGGGGCAGGCCACATGGGCGGAGGCATGTCTGATAGAGGCTCCAAGGGAGGATGTCAGATATTTGTGAGAAATGTAAGTCTTGTACTGTATCTGGTTTCAGGCTAGATGGGGGAGGTCTTAAATATTCATTCAGTGTTACATTTGTATCATCTACATACTATATAATTACTCCATTCAAATTAGTTTGTTATGGAGGCTAATCTGTGTATACAAATTATTTATATAAATAGATCAAATGTGTCTGGAGGAGTGAGTCATCGTAAGATACTGGTGAAACTTTTTTTGTCAAATTCGGGGAATATTATTCCACGATCGCAATATGTGCCTTTGGGGGATGTATTTGAACCTTTTAGTGGGGATGCGGGGGCATTGTCTCCCTGAAGGAATATTTGCAGCAATTTATCGCATTTCTAATGGCGCATTTCCACTGCTGGTAGCAGCTCAACTCACCTCTACTCGCTGTGGGAGTTGTTCCACTGCGTGGTACCAGCTCAGCTCGACTTGCCTTTTTGCTTTTCCCTTGGGCAAAAGTTGGTACCTCAGTGGTTGCAGAAGACTTTATCGTTGTCCATCATTTTGACGGGCAGGGTTGAAATATTCCGTCATAATCTATTTTTAACCGTCATTCATGCAAACTAGCGATGTGACGTTGTGAGATTATGTAACCACAAAAGCCTGCGATTATTTATAAATCTTCACGCAGTGCGTGTATTTGCTGCATGCAAGCTCAACACCCATAATATAGATGACCGTCAGATATTGCGATATAGGTATCCTGTCAATTTAGGCCCCCCTGCCTTGAGATGTGCAACGTGTTATAAAAAATAGTTCAAAAATACAGCGACAGTAGCCTATTAAAGGTAATGTTGAATACAGCGCTTAAACACACGTTTGAAAAGCATGGGTAGACCTAAGCAATCGGGAAAACGTGTTAGCGCAGTCTGATGATCTGACATTTAATGGACTGAAATATAACCCAAAGTGCATGATTTAACTATTGCAGTGTGTTTTATCCGTTCACTGCCAAGCTCGTCTGCCCATCCCCACTATCATTCAAGTTTAAAAATGTTCCGCTGTGTTTAAGGGAAACTGATTTATTGACTTCAAAATAAAAGATCCGTAAAATATACAAATCTCTCTAAAATAAGTCTCACTTTAGTTTACATGTAGCAGGTTTGTCAAATATTTAATTTAAATAATCAACTATAGGCTACTGGTAACTTGTAAATAACCCTTAGTTATATTTAATATTTGACCTGATGGACGTTACAGCTAACCTACAACTAAATATAAATAGGCTGCCTTATGTAATGTATTGCTATCTTGTTTCTGATAAATACACTGTGATACAGTTAGTGTAATCTCAATTTCATTTTGTAATTTTAAGAAATTGACTAGTATCTATTGCAGCACACCTTCTTTACTCAAAGGGGGACAAATGCCTTCAGGCATTCACACTATAAAGGTTACCATTTTATTTCCTGGACAAGTAACTTTTATACTCAGACAAGTGAATGACAAATGTACTTGTCCGAAAGGACAAGTACATGAAAATGCTTAATGTCAAGCCCTGCTAATGGCTACGGGCATTATTTAGGTGTAACAGCGAAAGCTACTTAAAAACCACGACAGACTTTTAAAAAGTAAAAAAAAAAAAAAGTTTTGATGGACGTTTCCCAGATGGACTTGCATCTATAAAGCCATGTGTCATGTCAGGTTACTATATTGTGTATTTACATGCAGTATTTAATACTGTAGTACAGAGCTCTTTTAAGCGTTGATAACAAAGGAAACATAATTCTGAGAGCTGCTTGCTATTATCACAATCGCAATATTTGCCAAACTAATAGCAATTATACTTTTGATCAAATCGGGCAGCCCTAGCGCATGCTTGGGGAAAAAAATGATTTGGTGTCCTAGTATACAACTCTGGCTCTGTAAATGAGAACAGGACGTGGGGCAGACTGCGCCACACAATATCCCGGCCGTGGCAATGTGTGTCGAGTTTGGGGGGGGCCGGAGTTTCTCAAGGAGCATCATATGGATTTGAAGGGAGTGGTGTTTTTGTTTTGTTTTTTGCGGGTTAAAATATTGACAATCCTTCTACAGGATAGCTGACTCCACCTTTTTATTCACTAGTGGATAATCAGACCTCCTTCATCTAGACAAACATTTGATGTGGTTTTTAACACAACAAACGCAGGCAGTCAATAGAAGGAACATCTGCTACATTTAGTGATCTTTATGTATTTAATGCTTAATTCACGGATGTTTCTGCATTTCATGGCCATGAAGTGTTCAATGAATATGCATTAAACATTTCACCGGCGTCCAGTTTTAGTTAATTCAAAAACACATTCTTGGAATAAGAGAATGAAGAAAGTGGTATACTAAAAAGTTCCTGTTTATTTTACAGCTGTGCTATGATCTTACTTGGCAGAAGCTGAAAGAGAAGTTCAGTCACTGTGGTAAGTCTACAAAATTCTCAGATCATATGGCTTTTACCCAAACTGGGGTGGCAATATAATCTCTTAAAATGTAGCTATATTTGAACTGTAAAACAATGTCAGCATTTGAGATACTTGCGCTTATTCATGTGTGCAGGAAAAGTGATGTATGCTGAAATCAAAATGGAGAATGGGAAAGCCAAAGGGTGTGGGACAGTGCGGTTTGATTCCCCAGAGAGTGCTGAAGCCGCTTGCAGGATGATGAATGGAACAAAGATCAACGGCCGAGAGGTGGATGTTCGTATAGATCGCAATGCCTAGAGATCTAGCGGAAGCTGTGCTAGTATTTCAACACTTTTTTCCAACAAGCTTTTTTGTTTTGTTTTAAAAACACTTATTCAATATTCCCATCATGTCCAGTTTTCAAAAACATTTTCTTGTCTTTTTGTTTTGTAAATCTTAGTGTTACGGTTTATCAGAACAAATAAACTTTTTAATTTTTTATCCTGGTAAGTCTGCTTCCATCAGTCTGTGCAGAATGAGTTAGAACATAAGAGTATTTTTTTGAGTATCTGATTTATAATATTTGTTCAGTAGGACATAAAGGGATATACATATCAGACATCCAACCTTATATATCCTCATTTTATAAATGAACAATGTGTTCTTATATTTCCTGAGCTTGGTTTGGCATTACTTTGAAAATGATTACACTCAGAGACTTATGACATAGATTCTTAGATTTCAAAACATTTCGATATGTAAATTGGAGCCAAAACAGTCTTAAATCATTATTTGGCTGTTTTTATAATTAATTCCTATTAAAGGTGAAATTACTGCAAGTGTGGCCAGAATGCATCTTCCAGAGAGAATTTACATGCTTTTCTATAACTTAAATTGTCTTGGCTTGACCATGGCCGCAAATGTTGGTTGACTGTTTGACTCTAGCTCATGTCTCAGTCACTACACAGTCTTATTGGGTTATTCCCAATAATCCCCAGCTCATACAAGATTGACAGAGTGGCAAAGATGATGTAACTGATTAGAGAAACAATTCCCAACTTCCAGTCTAACTTCCATCCATTAAAATGGACGGCTCCAAAAAGAAAGACGATGGAGATGAGGAGTGTGGCAGAGACGAAGACCAGCCCGGTGCTGTTGACCTCAACAGGGCTGCTGGTGTCTACAAATGCTGTCTTTATAAACCATGGCAGTCCAAGACAGAGCATGTCAAACACATTAGAGCCCACAACGTTGGACATGGCCATGTCAGCTTTACCTGAGGAACAAACGATAGATGTACAGAGTGGGTTTATTTGTACTGCATGTCTTTATATTCGCAATCAGGCAGATGCTAACATCTATGTGAACTATTATACAGCATGCTGGCCTGTTAACTTAAACCTTCAGACTGGGAAGTTCAATGATATACCTTCTCTGGCCACTATGACACTGGATACTGTGTCAGGTATACTGGTTCCAGCAGCCAAAAGAGTCAGTCCCATCACTGTATCTGGAATGCCAAGGGTTTCACCTGTAATGAAACAAATAATATATATTTACAATTGTGTTGACACAATAAAAGACAAGCTTCAAAGATTTGTTGCAGCTGAACAATTTTTTTTTAAAGTAGTTCCAGTTAACCATTTTAATGCAGTACATATCCAAAGCCAACTATTAATTCAAAGCACAACCACAAGGAAATCCTATAACACAATTGCTATTGACCACTCCAACCCAGGCTTAGCATTGCCTGCTCCTTCATAAAACCACCAGTACAGAAAGGGTTTCCCATGTGAGCCGGTCATGACGTCTATGGCATAATAATCCCTTTATACTACAGCAGGGTCTACCACCATCACATGATGAAGCTTCCCTTTCAGACAAATGCTATGTCAATTATAGTTTCTTTCTCTTGAGGAAGAACTTGGATCTGCCTGTGGGCTCCTCTGTGTAGTAACCTGGGTTCACATGACTTTCTTTGCAGGCAAAGTAGGCCTTAATCCTGCTCTGGCTGGCTTGGCTGATGTCTACACATGCCTCACTGGTGTTACACTACCACGTAACTCCACGACAATGGAATCCCAGGAATTAGCCAGCAGATCAGCATGTGATTCTCTAGAAGTTTTTTCTCTTAAGGTTTCAAATGCCGTGTATAATCCTAAAGTGAGGTCCCATGGCTTGGTATCAATATATTTGCTTACACAAAAGGGAAATTCAATAGGTAGGCCAACATACTACTATCTTTGACATTGACAAAAAGCTTCAGCAGCAGTGTCCCCACCCCCCTCAATGGACACAATGCTTGATTAAAAATATTTACCAACAATGGTCACCATCCACACCAGCACATAGGTGAAAGCTGAGATCCAGACAGCAGACATAAGGAAAGTTATCATGAACCACTGCTTCCAGAAGCCTCTCCTGCAGTCAGGGATGGTCAGGAACAGAAGAACGACCACAGGCAGAGACAGGACCCAGAAGACCCGCTTCAGGTCATTCTCTGGCATGGCAAACACACTTTTGTGCTCTTGGATACAGACAGACAGACCGACAAAACACAGGTTAGTTGTAACCTGTTGTTAGCATGTAATATCAGAGATCCACTCGCATGTATGTGGATTGTGGAACCATTGATACCTTCTGGAATCTCACTGAGGCCATGCAGGCTAAGAGAGAGGTGAGAGTATCCAGAATCGTCCTGGAAGATCCCACTGTCATTTCTGGAACGCCTGTGGACTCGGAGACTGTTGTCACTCCAACCAAACAGAGACTGGGTTTCAGTGCTGTCCTGGAACCCTTTGCCCAGACAGGTACAGCAGGGGCTCAGTTTCCTCAGGACAAACTCACTGATGTGAAGATCAAAACACAGAACTACAATGTAGATGGCATACACCAGCAGCAGACAGGCAGCCTCATACCTGCAAAGCATGCATGAAACAAACGATAACTCATTAAAAAGGGTTGCAGCTGGTGTCTTGTATTTGACTTAAATGTATACATGCTCTATATAGCAATAGATTTAAAGTGTAACTGCAAACTGTAATGGGTTTTTTGAGCTGTAAACAAAGTAAAAGGATTGATCTGTGATGAGACACAATGACACAATTCCCGTTTTTATAAAAATCTGCATTTTATGGGATGAAAACAGAACTACATTTCATTTCTGTTGACGTGACTGGGTTTCATCGGTACTTAGAAAGCTCATGGTGGATTCGAATGGCTGGCTGGACCTTATGACCTATATTAATTAGAGTTGTTATTAAAGATAAGCCACTGAAGTCCACTATTTGTTCCCCAGACTAATTGATCACCTGAGACATTTAATCTGATATTACTGTATTCCCATCCC
>JAODTR010000018.1:960148-988631 GCA_025399935.1 Amblyopsis rosae
GGTTGGAGGGTGTACCCAGCTGAATACTGCAGGGCAGGGGTACTTCTCCATAAGTCCCCCCCCCCCCCAAAGAAGATTGCAGATGCTTATCGCGGCTGAACTGTATTTGAGATATAAAGAAATAGCAGGAGGGGCTAAAATAGCAGAGGATATGGTGAAAGACACAGTGATATAAAACAGAGGGTAAAAAAGGATGGGCAGATAAGAAAAAGGGGTTTTGGGGGGGGGGGGGGATTGTGGCAGGAAGAAGACCATGAGATCGTCCCCTCGAGGAACTTCCTCTGCATTTAGGATGTGTCTCAGACTTGCAGTATTTTCCCTGCTAAATAAGAAACGCATGGTCTCTAACATCCCATACCCCCCCCCCCTTTCCACCACCATGCTTTCCGTCCCAACCGTTCACTCGGCAACAGTGCCTAACCTCCGCCAGGTACTTTAGCATCCGCATTAATACGCGGACGGCATTTTTCTTCTCCGTCTCTGTGCACTCCAGTACAAAGGGCCGTCGTCGTCTTAAAGGCTTTAAAGGCTGATAAGAAATTTTATCTTAAAACATTTGCAACTGGCTACCATTTTGAAAAATGGTTGCCATGGGCAATATATATTGAAAATTTGCGATGGCTCAATATATAACTTTTGTTGGAATGCCGTTCTCTACAAGTGTACCAAATTTTATGCTTTTATCAAAAAATTGTTATGACATTCTTAGCTAAGCCGCAAATAGTCTTACAGGCTTGGGGAAGATGCACGTGGAGCCCCCTTTATGCGGCTCCACAAATAAACCGCTGCCGCTGCCTACTTTGTTCTTCTTCGTGTGATTCAGGGATAAGACGGTAGCCAGGGTTCCTACCGGACCAGCGTAGTGGCTGAGGTGAGAATCAGCCGAGAGATATATATCAGTATAAATCTCTTCCTCTCCCGTCTCGGGAGACTGTAAGGGAGTAGAAGCTAATCACTCGGCAGGTGAGAGTCTTTCCGGAGAGTTCCCCCGCTGCGTCGGTGTGTCGGAGATAAGTGGCGCTGCCTTGTTGTCCTCGACGACACCAACAAAGGAAAAAACGTGGTGGGAGATCATGTCCCTGTTGGAAAGCATGTGCCATGTTTAGCCCTATTAGGCCTAGACACTGATTTGGGAAAGGGGAAGGGGGGGTAAGGCAGTTATCAAGCCTTAGTTATCAAGAGATATCAAGCCTCACCATAATCCCTTTCCTCCAGGAGATATGCCACGGGAGAGGAATGGCGGTGAGGGGAATTAACGATGAGACGGCGGGCGGCCAAGCCGTAGCGAGGCAGGGCGGGATCTTCCTCTAGGACCCATAGAGTCTATGGCTTGGGGAGGGGTGACAATGAATGAGTTCACAGGTGCAGTGGGTTGCTGCTGCTGCTGTTATTGGGGGGAAGGGGGGGGGGGCATTTTGACATCTTTGGAGCAATATGATGGCTGCATAGAGATGAACAGGGACCATTTTTATTTAATTTCTCCTCCTGGAGTTCCGTGGTTGCCAGGAATGATTCCCGTGGCAACAACACAACGGGAGTGGTGAAATGTAAAATTTCAAGTTACGCGTAAAGGGAAAGCTATCCTAATATGTCAGGATTCCAGAGATATTGCTGCAGTTTAGGATTACGTTTGCGGACATCTTCACCTGCGTTGTTTTCACGTTAAACGCTGCGGGCCTCAGCTGTAGCAGATAGCCTAGCCAAATTATCATTAGTTGCTAACCAGCCAGTAATGGATGCGGTGGGACCTTTTGAGGTCACGCCTGGCTGTCTTGGGACCCATTAGCCAGGCAGGTGAGCCCGACATCCTCCCTCCCTCTCTTCCTGCAGGCTTTATCTAGCTAAGTGGGCCCAGACGGGGACCCCCACCTCGGTCAACTCTCGTTTGTCCGGGCCATCGGCCAAGCGCCGCGGGCTATGTTAAAGGTGTACTCAGTCATTCTAGAGAAACCAAAAAATGCCTCCCCCTTCACCTGCCATGGGGTACTCTCACAGAAGCTCCACCCCACACATTGGAAACATTGTGAAGGCTGGGATATTGGTATGGTGTGCAGTCTGCACCACTTTGTTTGTGCTGGTATCTACGGAGCCAGGGCTGTGCAGAAACAACGGAAAACATTCCCTGCATGCACACAGAACGGTAAGGGTGGCAGATTTGACAAAAAGTGCATCAGCTCACAATCGCTGACTCCCCCTTTAAGCCTTGCTCTATGGTGCGGGTTGTTTCTCACTAACGTCCTGCCCTTGCTTTGGTTTTCAAAATCTTCCAGTCTGTGTCGTGAGCTGACGTCCTGTCTGAGCCATTCCTAAAAGGGTCCAAGGTGCTGTCAGCACTCACACGTTTATATTTCTGCCTCTCTCTCTCTCTCTCCTGTGTCTCTCCCTAGAACCGAACCCCCCCCCCCCCCCCACACACACCACACACACACACACACACACCTCTGTCTCTGTGGCAGGCCTGTCCACATGCCACTTTGCATGGGCCTTCCACTCGGAGGCCGAGGAGGAGATGCTGAACATGATTCCGGCCATGCAGAGAGGAGACCCCCAGTGGTCCGAGCTCAGAGCCGTGGGGGTGGGCTGGTGGATACGTAACATCAACACACTGCGCAAGATGGTGGAAAAGGTACATCCATGCAGTACTCATGGGAATGCTGTGATATGTAATGGTTGTTAGGTTACTTCATTTGTTGAGTATTCTTTGTATTTTAGCCACATTAAGTGTTCTGTTTGGGCAATACAATGTCCTTCCTGCACATTTCATGCACCTTAATGTCTTTGTACAGTCATTACTCCAGAAAGACTGAAGCAGTAGTTTTTGGCACCTGCTTTTAAGAATAAGACAAATAGTCAAGCAAGATGAGTCACTTTGTCCCAGAACATGTCTTGCTGTCCATTTATAATCACGTGACCGTTTACCTAGCCTTTGGCCTGTGCTGTGTGCCTAGCCAGGTATGCTAAGCACACAGCACAGTACCTTGTACACATGCTCCCAGATAGTATAATGTATTTAATTTGCTTGTGTAATCAGGTAGGTAAGGCTGCTTTCCAGAGAAACAACGACCCCTTAGATGCCGCTCTGTTCTACTTGGCGATGAAGAAGAAGGCGGTCCTCTGGGGCCTCTTCAGGTGGGCACACCCGCAAACAGCATTAAGCGCAGCTCGTTTTCACCCCTGCTGGAACGTACGTGACGACGAGCAGTATGCCCTTCTGCCCTCAGGTCGCAGCATGACGACAAGATGACTCAGTTCTTCAAGAACAACTTCAGCGAAGACCGCTGGCGAAAGGCGGCGCTGAAAAACGCCTTCTCCCTGATGGGAAAGCAGCGCTTCGAGCAGTCCGCAGGCTTTTTCCTCCTTGCCGGATCACTGAAAGATGCCATAGAGGTGTGTAGACATTCACACGCACATGCATTCACCCGTACAGCTAACCACACAACAGCCATGCAGTCCAACTAATAGATATTGAGTCTATAGTAGTATTTCCTTGTGTTGCCATAGCCTTGGCTTATGGAAATACAGCGGACGGTGCGGGAAAAAAAAAAAATCGCATGTGAGACACAGTGCCGACACAGTGTCAGCCATATTCTGTAGCTGACGGTGCTGGATTGTCTCCAGCCTCTGCATCATCAAGCACATGCAAGGAGTCTAAACCTGGCAGATAAGATATGGGAATTGCCTCCGCGGTTTGCCTTGGCCTGGGCCTTTCACACCACACAGTCAAAACACGCAGATAGGTGAACACCGGCTTTTACACGCAAATGCTGCTTTACTTCGGAGTCGCTGCCTCGAAATACCTTCCATTTCCCCATTAAATGTCACTCAATCAGCTTAGTATGACATCATTCCCCGTGTTATTTTGCTCTTGAGGTAAGACGTGTGTGTGTGTGTGTGTGTGTGTGTGTGTGATGTTTAGGTCATCATGGAGAAGATGGACGACCTTCAGTTAGCCATGATCGTGGCCAGGCTGTACGAGGCTGACTTTGAGAGCTCCTCCACATGCCAAGGTCTGCTCTATGAGAATGTGCTGGGCTGCAACAGAGACGGCAGTGGCTACCACAGCTCCAGGCTGCACCCTGACCCCTTCCTCCGCAGCATCGCCTTCTGGATCATGAAGGACTACACACGAGCTCTGGACACCCTGCTGGAGCGCATCCCCAAAGAGGACGACCAGAACCCTGGTGAGTTGACCAGAACCCTGGTGAGTTGACTAGACTCCTGGTGAGTTGACCAGAGCCCTGGTGAGTTGACCAGACTCCTGGTGAGTTGACCAGAACCCTGGTGAGTTGACCAGACTCCTTGTGAGTTGACCAGAGCCCTGGTGAGTTGACCAGAACCCAGAGGAAGCAGTGTTCATTCAAACGGAATGACTGTGAGTGATTCCATGTCGGTGGGCTGGCCCAAGTGATGAACCACTGTACTTATGTACTTAAGGAGGAGATGCTCCTTCCACCGACCATGGGTTTGGTCCCAGACAATTCCAGATATACATGGCTATACCTGTAAACATCTGTTGAGCAACATGTCTAACCCCCACCTTTACACTCATTGGAATAAATGATAAAAGTGCATAAATGTAGTCGTTACATTACACGCACACACACATAGCTACCATTGCAACGTTAGCTAATAGGGATCCTAATAAACAAACACACACACACACTAGCCAAGGTACATGATAATAATGTAAGCAATATGTAATGTATTTCATATCATATCATCTGTGTTCCCTGGCTCAGACATGATGGTGAAGTCGTGCAACCCCGTGGTGTTCAGCTTCTATAACTACCTGAGGACACACCCACTGATCATCCGCCGCCACTACGCCTGTCTGGAGGGCACGGCATCCACCGTGGGCCTCACCGCCGAGAGGAGCAGCGTGGACGAGATCAACCTCATCGAGCGCAAGCTCTTCTTCACCACCGCCAATGCACACTTCAAGGTGGGTGGGTGGATGAATGGATTAAAATAAATGCATTTTCTATAAGTTATGCAAAGGTAAGTCAATTTAACCTTGAGTACATTGATCAATCCTAATAAGTTGTAATAGGTTATAACCAGTAATAAGTGTTTTTATGTTTATAATATAAGAAGCTTAATATAATATTAGTGTATTATTACATGGGTATATATGGGTACTGTCCTCTGTAGGTGGGCTGTCCAGTCCTGGCTCTGGAGGTGCTTTCTAAGATCCCCAAGGTGACCAAGAAGTCTGGCTCTGTGCCGCTCAGTAAAGGCTCCTCCGTGGCCAATGTGAGCTCCAGCCAGCCCCTGGAGAATGGAACCCACGGAGGCATGGACCCTACACAGGCCTGGGGAGCCAGCGACAGTGCAGCTGCCCTGGACTGGAGCCAGGCCGTGGACAGTGTGGCGGATGATGGCCTGCAGCTGGACTGGGGAGAAGAGCAGGAGGAGGAGGAGGATGATGATGATGGAGGACTCACCATGAGACACCCAGAGGCTGAGCCCAAAGCAGAGGGGAACTACCCTAGCCTGCAGAAAGAGGACTCTCAGGTAGGGTGGCTTTTAACTACTGGGACTCAAAGCAGACGGGAGATGCTGCCAGCGTAGTTTTTATCCGTTATCGTACAATTTTAACAGTATTGTTCATTCTTTCATTCTTTTGTTGATCATTTATATGAATTATTAAATGTTATCGTTCATTCACATAATTTTTCTTTTTCTTTAATCAAACATATTTAGGATTAGTTTTGGTCCTGTAGCGTACATTTTTTGCGTTGTGTTTAATGGTCAGTATTTGGTGGTGAGAGAATCATTGGCCGTGGCTGTTCCAGGGTGAGTCGGAGGTTGACGTGATCGCTGAGCAGCTGAAGTTCCGCGCCTGTCTGAAGATCCTCATGACGGAGCTGCGCACCTTGGCCACGGGCTACGAGGTGGACGGAGGGAAGCTCCGCTTCCAGCTCTACAACTGGCTGGAGAAGGAGATCGGCGCCATGCACAAGATCTGCAACTACAAGGTGCTTGACGCCTCTTAATCTGTGTATGCGTGTGTGTGCGCGCACATCCTCAGGTCTCCAGCTCTAACCACTTGTTCCTGGCACCCAGGTGGAGGGGAAGGAGGAGAGCAAGGAGGTAGAGCGATGGGGGGAGCGGGCCGGCTCGGTGGACGTCCCGGAGGGAGCCCCGGAGCGAGCCCCGGAGCGTGCTGAGAGCGGCGCGTACGAGCGCCACCAGATGGAGCGCCGGCGCCTCCAGGCCAAGCAGCAGCACTCGGAGAGACGCAAGGCCTGGCTGAGGAAGAACCAGGCCCTGCTCAGGGTCTTCCTCTCCTACTGCAGCCTGCACGGGGCCAAGGGAGGAGGGGTTACCTCCGTACGCATGGAGCTCATCTTCCTGCTGCAGGAGAGCCAGCAGGTACGCGCGCACATACACAAGCACACACACACACACCTATACATACACCAACACGCGCAGGCAGCAATGTATGTAGGGAAGAATATGTTGCTAGGATACAATGCTCTGCCTGCTGCTTAACACTAGAACCGCCAATAATCTCTATGTACCTAAAACCGCCAACGGGTCAAATGTACCCATGCGCCTAGTTACTGTGTTTCTAGTTCCAAAATGTCATTGTATTAGTTGTCTTCTAAAATTAGGTTGTTCAATTGTCTGTGTTTTGGTGCTCTAGTTTTGTAATTATGGTCTAAAGGGCATCTTTAAGAACACGCAAATATAGGCTACTCATGAAAGCAAACATCCCACTTGTTAGGCATGTCAGCTAACTTAAGATAATGCTAGCGGCACTTCGCTGTATTCGAGAACAGCTGTTCATCCACGCCAGTATTGTCTGTAGTATAACACGCAGTTCTGTATGAATCTCGCCCACGCAAATCATGACTGAAGTGTCGCGCATCGTCTCCTCCTTATCATAAGTAGAAAGGAAGCCCAGAGTCTCCAGATATCAGTTAGTCCACAGAATTGAGATGAGAAATGTATTGAACCATTGCTCACACAGAAACTTTCCATCTCACTGTTATTTCTCTAGTATAAACCCCTCATAGAATCGCATTCAACTCGTGACAAGTGTCAAATCCGAGGATGCTCCGTACGCTACACGCTGTGCGTGCTTCAGCCAGTGTACACTTGCTGAGTGCTGTCAGCTGTTTCTTCAAATGTTACGCATTGTGTGTGGCCAGCTGACCCTGTGGGAGTCTACTGTTAAGAATTATGTAGATTTCGATCACACACTTGTATACCGTCGCCTAGCAACTAGAATGCGTAAACTTTTATTTTTTATACATTATTTAAACAGAGTTATGTACAATTGGAAAAACATCCACGGGTAAAATGTCCCCCGTGGCGGTTCTAGTGTTAAATGTATAGTAAGTGTATATGAGCTAATACACCTTTTTGCATGTTTGCATGTCAGACATGAAACTTACAGACTAGCAGAGTTTAGTGACTAAGGAACGTACATCAACTATAAAACCACAAGAACCACATGTGAACGTAAAGGGTGAATGAAAGGTCACAACTATTGATTTCATAAAAACTATAGGTCAAAGACAGGTTTCATTGGAACAAAATGTCAACAAGAGGTTATAATAGGTTCAGTGAAGTTCAACATTTTTCTACAGTTTTCTATGAAAAACTACTAATTTAAAACATCATCACAAGGTATAGTAAGTGATTGTAAGCTACGGTAATACACCTTTTGTGAAATTCGCCAAATGATTCCTCGCTGTCCGCTAGCTGCCTGTATGAGCATGCTAGAAAAATAATGAGGTGTTTCTATGCGGTTTGTAAGTAGGAACAAAAACAAAGTGGTGAAGATGGCGTCACACAACCCTATAATAAACCTTCTTTGATCCAATACAAAAATAAACAAGCTTTCTCCAGAATGAATTACTCTGAATACAATGACGTATTAAAGAAATGGTTAGTCAGAAGCATTTACATGATTAATATATTCAATATATTACAATTTAATAATGGTTTTCTAGAAATACATAAACATACCATCGGTGTATATTATGTTATTGTGATGACTGTTAATCACAGACTTGGAGTTGAAGAGCGGTGGTTGGTATGGGTTCCCTATCTCTCTCACTCACGCACAAAGCAGCCAGCTGTCATGAGAATGAAGCAGCGTGAAACTCTGTGACAGGCTACACCCGCTATTATTGTGATATTGGCCGGCTAACATGGAGGCAGTTTCTTCGAAGGCCTTTGTGTCAGTTCTCTGATGTAAACTGGATAGTCGTCACACATGTTTTGACTGTGATAGATACTACAAATCTGTCCTTGGCAGCTATTCCTGCTAGAAGGGTAGAGAAGGGTTGAGAATGACTTTCATATATTGTAGATTCATTATTAACATTATCAACATAGAGAGACCATAAACATTATTAAACAATTGAAAGGAGGGAAAAAAACATTGAATTCAATCAGTATAACATTGAGAGAAAAGGCTTCTGGCTTTAGTCTAAAATAGATTTGTAGTCAGTAAAGGACTCATTATGTAACATCCTCCTTCATGCAGACAGTCAAAGACACATGTCTGAGTGTGTGTGTGTGTGTGTGTGTGTGTGTGTGTGTGCGCGTGTGCACGCACAGGAGACCACCGTGAAGCAGCTCCAGTCTCCCCTGCCCCTGCCCACCACGCTGCCCCTGCTGTCTGCCAGTATCGCCCCCACCAAGACGGTCATCGCCAACCCCGTGCTCCACCTGAGCAACCACATCCACGACATCCTCCACACCATCACCCACATGGAGGCCCCTCCGCACCCCAGCACCACGGACGACCGGGTCAGGCTCCGCCCAGGCCTCACCCTGTCAATACAGGAAGACGTCGTCGTCGTTCTGTCTGACGCACTCAAAGGCTAATGTGAGTGTGTGTTCCCTTCAGGTGGCTGCCCTGCACACGCTGGCTGCATCTCTGTCAGCCTGCATATACCAAGCCCTGTGCGACAGCCACAGCTACAGGTACGTCCTGATATATCTGTCATACTGCACTGAAAACACATTCCCCCTTGACCGTCATGCTGGGCCGAGACCCATCGCTCACCATTGTTCTGTGCCGCTGCGCTGCCCTGCAGCAGTCAGGCGGAGGCCAACCAGTTCACAGGGATGGTGTACCAGGGCTTGTTGCTCAGCGAGAGGAAGAGGCTCCGCACGGAGAGCATCGAGGAGCACGTCACCCCCAGCTCTGCTCCCGCACAGTGGCCAGGTAACGGGGGGCCGACACGCATTGGAATGCCGTCAGCGCTGCTGGAAGTGTACTTCTGATTCAATATAGCAAAGATATATCAATTTAAATATGAATATAAACAACTGTTGAATTGGCTTGTACAAATCCAACTCACCAGAAAGAATAGCTGAGCATTAAAGCCGGGGTTCAGATGGAAATGGAGGGCCGAGGGAGACGGGGTAAAGCAGCCTGTGTTTACGCACGAGGCCAGCTGGTTTGCTATAATTGGTTGGTTTCATAGTCTGTGGGAAGGGCTCATCACGGCCGCTTGCTAATGCTCTGCAAACGAGCTGTGCACTGTCAAGCCACGCTAGCTACACAGTGTGAATGTCAAGGCAGGGCCCACGTCCTCACACCGCATGTTGTGTCCAGGAGTCTCCTCCCTGATCTCCCTGATGGCGTCGGCCAGAGAGGAGGACCAACCCAGGCTCAACGTGCTGCTGTGTGAGGCGGTGGTGGCCGTCTACCTGGCCCTGCTCATCCACGGCCTGGGCACGCACAACAGCAACGAGCTCTTCCGCCTGGCAGCGCACCCGCTCAACAACCGCATGTGGGCCGCCGTGTTTGGGGGAGGGGCCAAAATCGTCATCAGGCCAAAGAGGCCCGAAGCACCGCCAGGTAATACAGTTCAGCCGCATGCCCTGTTGACTAGGGTTGTCAAAATGTTGCGGTACTTTCGATTAATTAATTATATAAATAATAACTCAACATAGTAAAGTGCACTGATAGCTTCAACCCCTCAGTTACTTTTGTGGTCACGTGGTCGTACGCGAAGGCACATACGCAAATTAAAAATGGCAGACAATGGACTGCCGCCTTGCAATGCAAAATGCATGTGTTGTCATGCTGAAAGTGCAGGAGGGACTCTGTGTGAGCCAATGTTAGTCACACATACCATGAGCGGTTGTTGTTTTGTGGCGGGGAAATGTGTAGAGGGCAGTTTGCAGTTATCATTAGGAACATTGTACAAAACCAACTAGTTAGCCTAACCATTTCTATGGTAGACTGCAATAGTAGCCTCCATTTCATCCTGCCTCGCTAAGAAAACTCCATCCATCCGCGTCCTTGCTGTTGGTTGAGGCTGAACAAAACTGTTGTTGTCAGCAGTCGCTTTCAAAACTTTCCCAAGAGGCTGGACACTACCTTTGGAGACAGAAGGACCTGATTTTGTCTATCAAATGTTTTTGTGTTTTTTCACAATTTTTCACAATATGTTGAAAACTTTAAGTTGTATTTTTGTTAATGAGACTAAAACATTAGTGGTATAACTTAGCAAATTAATGAATGTATACATTTCAAACAGCTGCCTATGCATGATTGACCAATTTTAGATATAAAATGTGTGGGACAGATCCACAGAACACCGTCAGTCTTAAAAAGTAAAAAATAAAAAACAGCGCTAATCTGGATTCTTGACCTTAGTTTAATGTACAGTAGCTGGAGAGGCTGAAAATAATAATAACCAATAATTAAATAATTAAATAAGTGAAAATAACTTGTCATATTGTCATACTACCAGGCTAAAATAAAGGAGTGTTATTTGAAGGGAGCGTGACATCATTCTCTGCCAGGACACTATATATTTACATAAAAAATTGTTGCTTGCTATATTGGTTCAAATATTGTATTGTACCTTTAAAAAAGACACAATTCCGCAACATCATGTGACGTCCACATGGAGGAGCGCTGCTTCACTAGTCCACATCCCTGTCCGTTTGTCCTTCCTCTGTGCGCTAACCACGCAGCTGTGCATGGCCAGACACACAGCTGTGCACTGTGTGAGTGTGTGCCCTGTGCCCTGTGTCCCAGCGCCGTCTGACTCTGAGGCAGCAGGGCCACAAGAGGCTCCAGAACAAAGCAGGCCCACCCAAACCCCTGCCCCCACCCCCGCTGTCTCCCAGCCCCCTAAACGACCCCCTCCCCCCAGTCCGAGGGGAGAGAGGTTAGGCACTGGGCCTCCAGCCGCCATGGCCAGCTGTGAGTAAAAGAGCTGGTGGATTGCAGTGCGGTTTGTTTTTGGACTGCGGCGTTTGAATTGCTGGTTTGCAGGACTGCAGTGCATGCTCCTCTACTGCATATGCAGGTTTGCACTGTATCTCTCTCTCAGAGCTAATACTGAATGAAGCTTCATGAAAGACTATGTCTACATGTGTACCGGGGATGCAGTCATCTGTGTTCAGTGTTTCTTTGCGTGTGTGTGTGTGTGTGTGTGTGTGAGTGCATTGCAATGCATGTCCATGTTGTGGCGTCATGTATGCTTACTCAGTTGTGCTGTTTCTGTCGTGCTACTGAAGCTGCTATCCAGGAGCCGTCTGAGGCCTCTGAGGCAAAGGCTGAAGCTGGCTCTCAGGCTAAACCAGGTACACCTCAAGTAGATCTGACTGGGCTTGGATATTCCTGTCTAGTTTGGGTTACGGAGACAAGTACTTCAACAGAAGGAAACTAGTGTCCAGTGGGGGCCATCCGTTTCATCTCTAGCTTTGTTCCAGATGTAAGGATGAAATTTAAGACTGGCAGTCATTTGTCTTGCTAAATGTAATGCAGTGCTTTAGTGTTCTCTAGAAGCGCACTGCTGGGAGTGAAATGTACTCTGCTCATTCATATTCAGCAGAGCAGGCTGAATTAGACTGTGCTCACACTCTTATATTTGTGGGGGAGGAAGATAGCGGCTGGCTTTAAGAGTCCATATCTCTTTGAAGCCAGCGATAGTGCTCAGGGAGTGTTCTGAGCCAATCACCTTTTTGAGAGGGAGGGGATGTTTAATGTCAGCCTGACGATAGCAAGCCGTCCTCCAAACGTTAGGGCTCGGCCCTTTCTTTGAACAGCTGCGACTGCAAGCGCACACACAGTAAAAACTGCACATCTCCCTTTGCTAACACAGTCCCATTTTAATTAACACCCACAAACTTCAACCCTATTTTTTTTATTTTGTCCTGCACGCCAAAATATCAGCCATGCAGGTGCAGTGTGAATACAAGAGATTGTGGCTTTGATGTTTGCTTAAACAACCTCACAAATGCCTAATCTTTGCGTAAAATTGGTGTGTGTGTGTGTGCGTGTGTCCATATTTAACTGAGACAGCAGCCATTATGCTGTCTCAGTGTGTGTGTGTCTAACCGTGTTGTCATCTCTGGTGTCTGACTGTAGATGTGCCAGAGATAGTCTCCCAGGATATTGGTGCAGGTTTGTGCACACACACTAGTGTGTTCTGGCTTGTGATCGTCACTGTCCTATAAGAGTGTTTTGTGTGTGTGTGTGTTGTTGTTGTTGTTTGTCCTGTCCACTGTGCGTTCTTGCTTGGGTTGTGCTCTCCTCATTGTGAAGATCATATTCATATGGTATATTTCTGACAGTAGCATACAGCAGGCATCCTCCTGCCTTCCCTGGGCCTGGCAGAGCCCCAGCTTGTCCCTCATCTGCGTGGGGGGTGTGTGTGTGTGGGGGGGGGGGTGGAGCTCCAGCGGCATCCACAGAGTGCCTCACACAGACGACGTCCTCTGCATGCTAACGTCTGCTCTTCTCCCACGCGCGCAGCGGCGCCCGCGCCCAACCCGCCGGCGGAGGACGTGGACCGCTACCGGCGCCGGTTCAACATGCGGATGCTGGTGCCCGGGCGTCCTGTCAAGGAGACCCCCGCCACCCCGCCCCCGGTGCCCGCTGAGAGGCCCACCTACAGGGAGAAATTCATCCCCCCGGAGCTGAGCATGTGGGACTACTTCGTGGCCAAAGTAAGCCGCTCTCCTCCTCCGCAGCTGCTGCTGTGAGTCACGGCATCGTTACAGCGCCAAGGTTTCCTGAACATGTCTTCCCTTCCCTCTCCACCTCCACACCTGTCTCTCTCTCTCTCTCCCTCCCTCCTTCCCTCCCTCCCAGCCTTTCCTGCCTCTGTCAGACAGCGGCGCTCTCTATGACTCAGACGAGAGCGGGGCGGAGGAGGACGAAGACGACGATGACGCTTTCCTCTCCGACACGCAGATTACTGAGCATTCCGACCCCAACTCCTACAGGTGCCGTTCAGCTCCTCCTCCACCTCCTTCCCACCCAGTCTGTTCTCTGGGAATGTCCCTCTGCAATGTTCACCTGTGTGTGTGTGTGTGTGTGTGTGTGTGTGTGTCGTGTAGCTGGGTTCTGATCCGACTGGCTATGGTCAAACTGGCTCTGCACAACGTCAAGAACTTCCTGCCTCTCACTGGCCTTGAATTTGCAGGTACACACACACTTACTGTATTGTACACGTGCGTAAATAACATAAATAAATAACAAAATAGAAATAAGGTTGCAGCTTTGACAGATAATATCATTCTCTAAAAATGATCAAATATTTAATATGGTGTAGTCACTTTATTCCCTTACAGCACGGTCTCCATTGTTGATGTTATGATAGCGTGTTGAAATGGTGTTTCTAATGTGTGTGTGTCAGATCTCCCTGTGACCTCGCCTCTCTGCAATGCTGTGCTGAAGACCCTGGAGAACTGGGAGCAGCTGCTGCTAGAGAGGATGAACAGGTTTGACAGCCCCCCTCCCAACTACATCAACACCTTCCCCACCGACCTCAGCGCAGGTGGGGGACCCGCCATACTGCGACACAAGGCCATGCTGGAGCCAGACAACACACCCTTCAAGTACGTTCACATGCACACACACACGGGTTAGGGTGCAGTATATAGACTATGATAGATGCTGCAATGTCATTAATGTCGGTCTCTGGACATTTTCTGGAGTTTTCTTGTTAATGTCAACATTGCAGAGTGTTGTTTGTTTTAAGAAGCTCTTCAAAATTTTGTTTTAATTGTTGTCACAAAAATTAATTAAGTTTCAAATTTGTGTTTTTGTTATTCTTATGTAATGGTGGCTAGGCCTTTATATGTCCTCACTATATATTTTGTTTTCTTCCCTGCTGTTAGAACCAAGAACCACATGTCCTTTCCGGCTCGGCGTCTTTGGCACTTCCTGGTGAAACAGGAAGTTCTCCAGGATACTTTGATCCGTTACATCTTTACAAAGAAGAGGAAGCAGTGCGACGTGAGCATGACAAATACCTCTCTGCTGTGATTGATGTGCAGGCTGTATTAGCCAACGTGTTGTTGCTAATGCCATGCAAGCATATGTATTTGTTGTTCAGTTACTTAAAGGTAAAGTCAGCTATAGCAAGCTAAATATAAGATAATACATGTTTTGTCAAATTCAACGAATATCTCCTCGCATTTCGCTATCTTACTGTTCTCTGTGCTTGTTGAAAACATAATCTGATACTTCGACACAGCCCTGGCTTCGTTTATAGTAACACAAACAAAGTGGTGAACACCGCTTGTATCAACAAAGCCATACTGTAGCACTACGCTTTGCATTTCTGTGTGAGGTGCCGCAGCGGAGGACTGCGGTGCGATACCATTTTGATTTGAGCTGGAAGTTAGCCAGATTGACTGACCCTGCCTTTAAGAGTTTTCTTTGTGCTGTGTACAGTACCACATAGTTTTGACACAGTATCTGGGTTTAATGGCTTAATGGACAACCTTAATATGTTTCTCATTTTAATCGATGTCACTTCAGTTTGGCTGACATGTACAGTATAGTAGCTTGTCTGCCTTGAGCCACCAGCATTCTTCAAACCAACCATAGGCATTTTGTATATATGTGTCAGCATTGTGTTAAAGTATTAAAATAATATAAAAACATAAAAAGTATAAAATAGCTTGTTTAGTAACATTAATAATCAACCACCCTGTCTGGGGAAATGCTCACATAGGATCTTCTATGTAGTTAGTCAGTAATTTCTGTGACAGACGGCTATTATAAACATGTAAGACGTTATCTAAAGGTTAGAAGTATCTCTGACAATTCTATATATTTAGAAGGTTGTGTAAATAACACCTAAACCCAGTAACTGTCTGCATACCCAATATCCTTTCAACCCCATTCATTGTCTTATCACCCCATGTTTTGTTTTTGTGTTCTGTGCATGTGTTTTGTTTTGTGCTGCTGTGCCGTGTACATGTGCGTCCACATTGCCTGTGTGTGTGTGTGTGTGTATAGTCTGTAGACAACCACGTGGACCACCTAAGCCCTCACTGCATAGCAGGAGCTAGCAGTCCCAGCAAGGTAGTACCATTCACCCATTCATCATCGCACCGCTGTCTGTCTGTCTGAAGGAGTCACTAAGAGCTGTTTAAAGCTCGCCTTGCAGTTCAGGGTTAGCGGTGAATCAGATCGGCATCTGTCCAGCATGACCTGATAGTGACAGCTCCACCGAGGCTCTGGGATCAATCATCTCATCTCTACTTTTCTCACCTTTTAGACCTCTAATATACAGCTACCCGCCTCCTCATCATCTCACGTCTTACCTTGTTTCTCACTCCTTCCTTCTCCTTCCTTCTCATCCAAGCCAGCTAGGAGCCATGGCACATAAACCCACTAACGTGCGCTGGGGCTTTCCGACCGTGCACGTGTTTGACATGATGGATGTGTTTCATTCCAATGTGTTTTGCAGGTGGAGGCTGATCTGGGCTACCCAGGGGGGAAGGCTAAAATCATTCACAAGGAGTCGGATATAATCATGGCCTTCGCCATCAACAAGGTAGGTCTGGGCAGCATGGCGCCAACACGACGTCTATTCTTAAACCAAGTACACACTTTGTCCGCTTTATCGAGCTAGCATCAATGTCACCTTTTTTAAATGACAATACTGTCCATACCGTATGCTACGCTGAACCAAACGTCTTGGCACTGAATTCATCAAGTACTGTTGAGTTCAGTTGGAACAAATGTATGGCTCTATTCTAGTTGAAACTAGAATAGAGCCATTAATTACCCTGAAGACGGTGGTAGTGAAGTTACAGTTAGTGTTTCTGCGTATGGATTGTACCACTATCTGTTCCCCTCATTAAAAGAGCATTGCGGTGAGTATTCTGTATTGATCTTAGAGGCATAGTGGACACAAGGTGTGACTTTGTCACTGTCTTCAGATGACAGCAAAGGTCTCTCTCTCTCTCTCTGTCTCTCTCCTCTGCTTGCATCCTTGCTCAGGCTAACTCCAATGAGATCGTGTTGGCGTCTACCCACGATGTGCAGGAGGTGGATGTGGCCACGCTGGTAGCCGCCCAGCCCTACACCTGGATCGGAGAAGACTTTGACAAAGAGTCCCGCAGGTCAGATTGCTCTCCTTGCTAGCTAAGGGCTGTGTAGCCACGCTAGCGCTAACGGCGGTGTGTTTGCTCTCACAGCTCCGACGACGCGGACTACCGCTCATCTCACACAAACATCGCCCAGGCTAGCATGGCCCCATTCGCTCCACCGCAGATGTCCGTCTCTCCTTCCATGCCTTGGCTGGGCAGCGGTCAAACCATTATGGGGGCCAGCGTGGTAAGAAACCAAGCACCACTAGTTTAATAGGTAGCCAGACATAAAGTACATATGTAGTTGCCATCAGTTGCCAATAGGGGGAAACGGAGAGCTTTGTCTAGTTTTCCAAAAAGCTCTCTCTCTCTGGTCTTTAAATAGACTACAAAGCTAACTGCATGCTGTCCAGTTTGGTTAAACTAGATGTATCAAATGCCAAAATGTTCGAGAGGGACCCAACAAAGCAGCTCCCCACCGACATGCCTTTTATAAGAGCCCTGCTTAGAGAGACGTTTGTATTTGTATTGCTATCTGTTAAGCAATACTGAGCCTGGAGGACTAAACAGCTGGCCTGCTGAGTCTATGGAGGCTGATATAGACTGGAATAGACTGTGTTTGTGTGGCAGAGATTGGCCACTGTAAACACAGATAGGTTCAGCTGGCTACCCAAGGTACAGATTTGCGTCACACTCATACAGGCTGGGCTCTCTATGTCCCCGCACTGGTGATAAATGTTGAGCGCTATGCACACAGGGTGTATATGCGGCGGATTCTGAAGGCAGATTTCAGGGATACCACATCCCCTTCCCACCATGCTGGATAGAGTTCATTAGCTCTATTTGGGTTTACTATTTCAGCTATAGCTCGTCACACTACTACAGTACAGTAACTGTGTTGTGGGAGCAAGATGCTGGTTAGATTCAGGCTCACCAGCCTGCTAGTCTCACACTGATTGATTCAATCGAGGTGTGGTAACGTTTACAAATCTTGTGTGTGTCGACACGGACAGCCTGCTGACATTAGGGGACTAGGAGTCACAGTTGGCCGGGTGCAGAGTCAGCGTAGCACTACCACTTTTAAATAGATATGGGGTAGCATGCTGTGCAGAACCTTCACTTCGCAGCAGGGCTAATTAGTCTCCAATTAAAACAAAAGCCAAAATACCATCAGAGACATTAGCTCTGTTGTTTTGTCTGTTAATTATCACAGGCAGTGATGCTTAAAGATGTATTCAGCTATTGCAAGCTAATTGTAAGCTAATACACTTTTGAAATTCACCAAATATCTCCTCGTAGTTCGTTATCTCGCCGTTCTCTGCGTGCTGAAAAACGATTACGGTGCTTCAACACTGCCCTGGTTCCGTACATAGGAACATCAGAGGAACATAAACAATGCTCACAACAACAAAGCCCTAGTAGGACGCTTTGCTTCACACTGCGTTTCAATGTGTGAGGCGGAGGGATATTGTTTTGATTTGAGCCTTTAATTGCTAATGAGTACCTGGTGTGTTGCCAGTCAGTGATGGGAAGGTGTGTGTTTACTCACTAAGACCTCCCAGAACCTCATGTGACACACACCTTTTAGTTTGTGAGACTTTGTTGTTCCCTATCTTAGGTGTAACATCAAGGGAAATGAGCAGAGCTGTTCTTTTGGATTGATATTCTTTGCTTGGTTGAAAATACGCTGTTCTAACAGAAAGCGAGGGCAATTCGCCATGGAAACCGTTTGTTTTTTCCTCCAGATCATGAAGAGGAACTTGAATAACGTGAAGCGGATGACATCCCATCCCATATATCAGTATTGTAAGTACATACAGTACAGCGAGTCTCTCTTGCAAATGGCACAGAATAATGGATCCTACAGTATTATCTTGCTCTTTGTTCTCCTCTTTATACTGTCGTGTGTGTGTGTGCGTATGTGTGTGTGTGTGCGTACGCGTGCGTGCCTTTCAGACATGACTGGGGCACAGGACGGCAGCGTGAGGATGTTTGAGTGGAACAGACCCCAGCAGCTCATCTGTTTCAGACAAGCGGGGAATGCCAGGGTCACCCGCTTATACTTTAATTCCCAGGGCAACAAGGTACACAAGCACACGCACACATGCACACAGGCACACACCTGCTTGTGTTTAGGCTGTGACCGGTGTGTTCGCCTCCTGTGTGTGTGTGCGTGTGTGTGTGTGTGTGTGTGTGTGTGTGTGGGGTGCAGTGTGGCGTGGCAGATGGAGAGGGCTTTCTCAGCCTCTGGCAGATTAACCAGACATCATCCAACCCCAAGCCCTACCTGGTGAGAGCTGCACACAAGACACACCCACAGGACAACATGCAGTCCCCATCTCAGTAAATGAGTGAATGCATTTCAATTAGAGGCCTTGATTAGCATGTCCAAATGCACTTGGTTTGTATCATGGATGAGGCCCGGGAACATATTCTATGTATTATTATAATGACGTTGTTATTGTATGTGTGGCGTTAACAACAGAAAGGGCTTTGTGTGTGTGTGTGTGTGTGTGTGTGTGTGTGTGTGTGTGTGTGTGTGTGATGAATCCACGTTCCTATTGGCTGTTAATGACTCCTCCCCACGCTCTTCCCTACCGGGCACCAGAGCTGGCAGTGCCATAGCAAGGCCTGTAGTGACTTTGCCTTCGTCACCTCATCCAGCCTCATTGCCACTGCCGGGCAGTCCAACGACAGCAGGTCAGGACTAGCAGCTGACCCTTTTCTCCCTCCATAATCACAGGCTGGGCTTAGACACTCACACCGCACTCTTTCTTGCCTCCCCAGAAATGTCTGCCTGTGGGACACCCTGGTATCTCCCAGCAACACCATGGTCCACGGTAAGGAACTGCTGACACTCTCTCAATACCTTTTCCACTGTGTAACACTACTCCGTGCGGTCCTCACATCGGCTGTGTGTGTGTGTGTGTGTGTGTGTGTGTGTGCGTGCGTGCGGCCAGCGTTCCCCTGCCACGACAACGGGGCCACCGTGCTGCAGTACGCGCCAAAGCAGCAGCTGCTGATCACCGGGGGCAGGAACGGCTTCATGTGCGTGTTTGACATCCGCCAGAGGCAGCTGCTCCACACCTTCCAGGCCCACGACTCGGCCGTCAAGGCCCTGGCCCTGGACGCCTCAGAGGACTTCTTTGTCACCGGCTCAGCGGAGGGCAACGTCAAGGTGAGCCCACGCGACTCAAGGTCACCCGGCCGTTAGCCTTAACTCACACGGAGCCTATAATGTAGACTGCTGCCTTCACCGAAGCCTCATGATCAGAGTTGATCAACTCCATTACCTAGTCATTACACAGTTGTCTTTGTTTGTTGTGTATTTTGAATGCCTCCTATTTTGATGTGTGTTGACATGTTCATTTGAAAGGAACTATTTTAACTTCAGTTCACTTAATATAACCCCACGGTCCGATGGCTGTCTGCTCTGTGATCACTTAGAGAATCTGGTGTTTCTACTCAGCCCCGTGTCTGTAAATGGGAACACAAACAATGTAGTGCAGACCACACCATATGGCATGAAGGGAGAGAGGTTTATGTTTAGATTGAGGTTAAATATCAACATACGACTATATCTTTATACTTTATACATTTGGATCAACGGCGTAACAACGGGCCCCAATGCAGAGCAGCCCTTAACAATGATAGCCTATTTTGAAGCAAGTCGTTTCTAAATGTAACCAAATTTTAACAGCAACAGCGAAATGCACTGTACTAGCTTGATGCCAATTCCAAAAATCTCCAGGAGTTTATAAGCATTTTATGAGATCATGGGAGACATATGCATTGTCTTATCATCTCCCAAGTCAAACATCACAGATGAAAGCTGACATCCGAGCACAGTGACAGGTGAAAACATAAGTTAAAAGTGTGTTGGTTGATCAATAGACAAATAGTAGCCTATAAATACATTGGATGAAGTTAAACTTCGGGCTTGCTTTAGGCTGTGCTCTGATAGACTGCTACTTCCCATTGAGCGCCGTTAAGTTTTAATACACGTCATTCTGGAAGAGGATTACTTGCAAAGCAATAGGCTACGTACAAATTATCTATTCCTGGTAGCTTTTCATTTTCACTCCCTCTTTATTATCTGTGTCTTATGTCATCTTGTATGTTTATTATCCTTTGCTGGATTTTACGCTCTCTTGAAATTAAACAGGCTGCTCGTACGCATGTCATATCATGTCATATCATCATCATATCCCAGAATACCACTGGCCAACTCCACACATTCTAACATCAAATCGACCATTACTGGTAATCGTAATGTTTAACTAATGTGACTGAGGTAAGATAGGCTATGAGTGCTTTATGCATAGTAGATATTGTAAACTAAATCAAGAATGACACCATATTAGGAAATGCCTGTATATTAAGCACTGTATACATCTGCTGGCGGCTAGCATTAAAACAATGACCAGCTCGGTTGAAGGAAGAGTGGTACATTAGAGGGCCCAGCTGATCCTTAATAAGGACCTGCCACGGGCCCCTGGCAGATGCCGGGCCCCAATGTGGTTGCATTGTTTGCATTATGGGTAGTTACGCCCTTGGTTTGGATGGAATAATGCAAACATGAGAAGCCTGATTGGAAGACGCAGCCCATTATTGGTCTGCCCCGATTTAGCTAAACTTGTTCTGCTGCAGTGTTAACAGTGCAGTGTACATATATTACTAATTATACCAAAATATGAAACTGCCTGTCTTTCTGTGGACCAGAAGTACCTCCAAAATATTCTGTGCACGTTTACTGCGCATGTGTGACCGGCTGAAGCCTATAGACTGCAGTGGATGTCCTACTATGCTCACAAATGAGTGGTCTAAGCATATAACAAATATTTATTTCCAGTGAACCTGTTAGTTACGCCAATATTGTTCATGGGAGACACACGTGTGCACATACACATCGTAATTATCGCTAATCTCAAAAGCAAGTTTTTGTGTATACAGAAATATCTGACGCATCCGCATGAAGTATACTTTAAACAGCCCGAGCTCTTGTCCACGTTGCACGAGGCCATTTGGTAGTATACCCAATAACCCCCATCTTTCCCTGTCTTCTCTCCCCCTGTAGGTGTGGAAGCTAGCGGGTCACGGGCTCATGCACTCCTTCAGCACCGAGCACGCCAAGCAGTCCATCTTCCGCAACATTGGCGCCGGTGTCATGAAGGTGGAGACACAGCCCGGCAACCGCATCTTCACCTGCGGGGCCGACGGCACCCTGAAGATGAGGGTGCTGCCCGACCGCTACAACATTCCCAGTAGCATCTTTGACGTCCTGTGACGTCTGCTTCCACCGCTACAGGCCAGAGAGCAAACACTAACAGCTTAGTAATCACTTTGTAGATGCGGATGCTTTTAACGGGCAGGGAAGTGAAGAAAACGTTAGTGAGCAGATAACCATGCTTCCGGCAGCTTTCAGTGCGAGGACTGTTTCGTGGGTTTACCATTACAACGTAAATCATATCCAGAGGGAGAAATGGAGTTGCAAACATTTTGGATTTCTCACGCGAAGTCTTGAAAGCAATGAGTTTCAGGCAAAACGGTATCATACTTGATTTTAAAGCTAGATTTCTTGTAATTTTCTTGAAGAATCTCTACTCGTAGAGTGTGTCCATAGGGAAGCTATGCATGTCCCGTTGTCGTCACGCGGTGCAATCACAGGTCTACTGATAGTGCTCTGTAAAAGTGCTCAAGCAAACATTTTAAAAGTGTGTAACTGTCGTCATTCTGTGCCCACAGCTGCAATCTCTTAGCATATACTTTAACCAGCACTGTGGTTTGTTATTAAGTCAGTGGTTTCCAGTGTGAATCGAGTTGTCGGAATCTGCATTTTGTTTCAATGGTTTTCCCCCGTACCCTAGCCCAGCTTTTATGTACCCTTATGAAAGAATCGATGGTGAATTGCTCCTATTGCCCCTATTTCACTGGCTGCTCCCGGGCACACACTCTGGCTTAACCTGGTTTGGATTGATTCATCCCAGTTTGGTCATTTGTGTGTGTGTGTGTGTGTGTGTGTGTGTGTGTGTGTGTGCGCGTGTGTGTGTGTGCGTGCGTGCGTGTGCAAGTATGTTTGTGTGTGGGTTCAATGCTGTCTGCCATCTGAACCTCTGCCCTCCTGCCCTCAAATGCCTGTTTGTGTGGCAGGCCACCTGCTAGAACATTCCTGTTTGGAAGATGATGTTTTCCTGTGACTGTGGTTTCAGTGTCCCCATCATGTGTCTAGTCTAACACCCCAACACCTATCAGCCCTGAGCAGAAACACAAAGGTTCACTTTTTTTTAGGTTTTGCACAAGATGTAATGGTTTATCTTTCTTTTTTAGTATTTAAATTAAATTATTTCGATTTGTTTTGTGTTTGGTTGGTTGCTTTGTAAAACTGTATTGTTTTTAATGTATTGCCTTTTCTGTTAGGAATGTGAGAGGTCTTACTGTATCACTGGGAGATGCAACATGGTATGTGTGTTGCCTCGCAAGGTTTTATTCTTTTATCCATACGGAATAGATATTTGCACTCAGAATCTGGACACTACGAAGTTTCTTTCAAATGAATAGGCTATCAATGAAGAAACTGTTAAATACAAATGAATGTCTGGCTTTATTTGGCCTAGTAGTGAAATGTTTGAAATTGTTTTAATATATGAATTATATAAATACAGTATATATATAAAATATGACAATAGCTTGTACAAATATGAAAGCATTTTCTTTATTTTTTTTGTTTTGTTTGTATCATACCAGCTGGATTAGTTGTAATTTTTGTTAAGTGTATGTATGGTATTTATTAAAGAGATTTGTGTTTCTCTCCCTCTTTCCGTCCATTGTGTACTGTATGCATTCACACCAGTGGTCCTGTGTGTGTGTGTGTGTGTGTGTGTGTGTGTGTGTGTGTGTGTGTGTGTGTGTGTGTGTGTGTGTGTGTGTGTGTGTGCGTGCATGTGCATGTGAGCTAATGAAGATACAAATACTACATGGGAAGACAACACTCTAGGGCACGTCAATATGGGGGTTGAGAGAACAGGCTGTTATACAGTACATACTATATTGTAGGTCAGAGCTTTATCTTTGTAAAGTATAGTGAATAAATTATTTTTAATTAATCAGGAATGATTTCATTTTTGCCTTTTTTCTTTTCTACTTGAAATGGTAGCCTACCATATTTAGAGATACAAAAGGAGTTATTAGCTATACTCACTATACAAATGATTTTCATATTGTCAACATGCAATTACAAAGAATAATTTTGAACAAAGCATAACAGATCAATTTATAACTCAAATGATAACTTCAATAAATGATGCAAGTGATCAATACAAAACATAATGTAACACAGTTAGTCACTATGGCCATCCCGTTCACAAGGGGAATAATAAATAGGTCTACAGCACAAAGTTCACTTGTCACACCAGAGCTGAGTAATAATGTAATATAACAGTATATCATGTATATTCATATAAAGGTTATATATTGATTTGTAATGTGTGTATGTGAAGAGTTCAGATGCAAAAACCTCTAAGTCTGAAAAAAGTAGCAATTATTTATTAGGTTTCTATATTTGGGCTCACCAATTTCACCTTTTTCACAATTAAAATGTTAGTCACTGAATTAAAAGTAATATCCTCCAAAAACGTAACTAATTATTTAAATATTGCCAATTTCAAAGCAAACTATTTCAGATGGACTTGGAGGCTTTTGCATCTGAACTCTTTGTACAGTATTCAAAGGGCAGTGACCTCATATGTGAACGGTCATTTCTATTCAGTAGGCGTAAGAGCTCAGTCATCTGAGTTGTAGTGCACCACATAGAGCCTGACGTATCCATGGTCCCATACGTACAGGTGTCTGTCCTTGGCGCTATAGGACAGCATGGCTAGCACTCCTCCTGGTGGCCTCAGTTCAAAGGTCACATTGACGGGCTTACTCTTCAGCAGATCAAAGGCGAATGTAACTCTCGTGTCCTTGGTGTCGGTGACATACAAAACCCCACAGGCTATGAAAGCGTTGCCAGCCTTGGTGCGGGGATACGTGGTGTTGATGTAGGAGGTGACTGAGAAAGTCTTTTGGTCTAATTGGGCCACCATCATACTCTCATCCACGCTGGAGGCGAAGATCAACCACAGGCTGTTCTCATCCGCTGTTATTTTGAAGTAGGTCTTGGAGTTGTGGAGCAGATAGGAGAGGTTGTGGTACAACGCGTTGTCTATGGAGAGGGTGTAAAGCCTGTTGTTCTCCAGGTCAAATCTGGACACAAGGACAACAATGTATCTTAAAGGGACAAGAACAAAGTCCAGTGTCTAACTTCACACAAGTGATGTGTTACCTGGCAATACTAGAGGTGCCAGCAATGTGATAGTAGAAGAAACCGTTGTGAACTGTATGACCACAGCCCTGGAAGAACTTCCTGACATCGACCAGCTCGCTGCTACTGTTCTGGAAGGAGGCAATGCTTTTATACTCTTTTACCATGCGACCTGGAGAATGAGGAGATGGAGTGAAACCATTAATACTGTGGCAATCTGGAAAGAAGCTTCAGGATAATCATTAAGGCTATATACGCCAAATACCGGCAGCACATTAAATATAATGAATAGACTGAACATAGAGTGTTATCACCATCTGTCCTTTGCAGTTATAGCATACCAGAGAAGTGTTCTGCCACCCATATGCGCTCATCGTTCAGCAGAGCGTTGTCTTTCATCCATGTGCCAAATGTACTTTCCATCTTCGTCACATTCCTGGGATTGATCAGGGACTTGATCAGACACTCTGTGGTGGGGGAGAAAACATCACGTATCATCTTTGGGTTTCTGCATTATGCAATGTTTGTTCACATTTCTAGTAGATCCAAATCAAACCGTTCTTCTTTGAAGGCGTTTCTCTTTTCCTCGTGTCTGTTACAGTTGAGGTTTCGTCATTTGGAACAGCATGCGATGCTAAAATGTAAAAACAAACGTTAACTTGGATATACAAGACCAGACAGTACTTGTTTTAGTGTTAAAGGTCTCTCACTATGGGCATGGGCAGCTCGCAGATGGGCTTTTTGGCTCCTATTTCTGGGTGGTCCAGGAGGTCCTGGAGGTCCAGGTGGTCCCATGGGACCAGGAGGACCTGGGGGACCTTTTGAAGAGATCAAATAAATTATCAACATTATTACTTTATTATTATATTATAACTAACACTATAAAACTGTTCTTAATGTATTTCTTTAATCAATGGTCTAATTAAGGAAAATAAGGATGCAAAATGATTCACCAAGCAGCCTCAGTCATACTTGCCCTCTAGAATGACGTCATTGGACGGCTCTGACTTAGCTCCTGGAGGACCTGGCTCTCCCCTCTCTCCTCTCTCCCCTGGCTCCCCCCTTTCTCCTGGTTCTCCTCTTTCTCCTGGTTCTCCTCTCTCACCTAGTGGATGCACACAACCCATTCAACTATTCATTGATTGCACTCATGAATACGATGCAGTCAAGCTATTGTGAGAACTGTGATTCCTCTCTATTGACTTGATGAATCGTGGCATTAAGCCCTCCAGGAGCAGTCTGTGGGGTGAAGTCGGAGAATAAAAGGAAAAAGAGGCTTCCGGGCCATTGACATTCAGCTAAAAACCGCAAATATGAATAACATTAGCCTAGAATGTGAGAGGCTTTCAACCTCTGCTTCCAGCTCAGTAATGTTTGAATTACAGGAAACACTCATGTCATGATTTAGGTCTGACATCATTAAGACCCAAAAAGTGTCTAGATAAACACAGGGAATGTCAAGTGTGTTAGTATATTCTAATGGGTGTTTGTGTGTGTGCTGGTGTGGGCATAGGCGTAGATTTCAGGGGGGGTGAATATTTATAACAAGTGTATTTGTGTGCACATTGCACACCCCAGCCATACGGCTTTACGCCGGCATATTTTACGCTGACGCACAACTTTCACCTTCACCTTCATCAGTTCCGTGATATTGACTATGATTTTGATTATAGTCGAAGTCGACTATAACAAGGTCTCATTCTCCTTTTGATCAATGTATTATTCGGTTATAGCCAAAATGCGTATTATAGTTTTAAATCAGCAATTTCAGCCTAGATTATCCCATAACACGGATGTTTTGAATGCGAGGAAAGTTTTAAACATGATCATATGATCTATTAAAGTCCAGAAGTTAATACATGAATTAAAATGTATTCATTTATTATTGACATGAATATGTCACATGCATATTTACTTCCCCCGAAGAATAGAGGACAGAAGAGTAATGAAAGATATGATATGCTGTAAGCCTATGTCTACCAGCTAATTTGAAAGCAATACCTAATGTTTGATAACCCTTACTGCACTCCATTCCATTATATTTTGACTGTTCCCAGCTTTAAAAAATAGACATTTCCACCATACAGAAAAGGGACAACTTGTTCCATAATTCACAAGAATTCAGAAAATAATGTGTTTGCTCATATGCAGCTTGTTCATATTTGAGTGTACTTGTGTTGAGTATTAGTATAGCATATGTATTAAATATGCTTACTCTTTCTAGGGCCTGGGGCATACTGAACCATTTCATTGTACCATTAGCTCTTACCTAAATTGCCAACATTACTTGTGGCCCTATTAAAAATGGATGGCCGTGGTGTGCATAATAGTCTTGCGCTTTATTTACCTCTTTTTCCTCGTTTGCCATCAACCCCAGGCGGTCCATTGACTCCTGGGACGCCATCGGTTCCATTGAGGCCGGGCATTCCATCTGTACCCGCACTACCTGGCAAACCTAAAGTAACACAAATACACACATGGGCAGTGGAGCGTCACACTGGATAGCCCTGTGTACAGTATGTGGCCCCTCAGTCACATGACTTGAGCAAATCAACCTTTGCCAGTACAGACATGTTGACATGGTGTCCATGTCACCTGTCATGATGGACTCATTATGATAAAGTACATCTGAAATATGTAATGCTGATACGCTATCAACGGAAAACACACATCCAGCTTGGATACTCGCTAAAAATAAACGAATACAGTAACACATGGCTAGATTGGATTTTCTAGATGGCTAGATTTGATTTTCCAGATGGCTAGATTTGATTCGTCATCCACAATTCACATACAATGATATTACAACTCACCAGGATGTCCCGGGGGGCCTGCAATACAACACACAGGCTAGTTAGTATAATACAATTGTCTTGAGCTGTAATATAAGCTTTGTCATGCATGTTCAGTAGTAGCACATACCAGCTATGCAGACTCCCTTAGTGCTGTTGCAAATATCAATAAGCAGTTTGATCTGGACAGAGAAACCCAAGAAGTGCACAGAGATGAATGAATGGAAACTGAAGTATTGCTTGATTTGAAATAACACAGTAGCAAAACATACAGTTCAACCATTAAGGGTCACTACATTCACATCGTGCCAGCACTCCCATACACAAATACTCTCTCTCTCATAGGGTGGAAATAGGCCATCATCACGTGTGTTCATACTATCCATCATGGGGGTAGATTTCGATTGAACATTGGGGAGGGGGCATGTAAAGCGGGGGGTCTCGGGGTCCTCCCCCAGAAAAGTTTGAGAATCAAACACTTCATTTTCTGCATTCTGGTGAATTCTTATTGAACAAACAAAAGCATTTTCTGCTTCAATGTAGCGTGGAAATGTCTATTTGTTTAAAGGAACCCTGGCACAATTCAAAATATATGGAATCTAATGCAGTAAGGGTTGTCAACAACATATGTATGCTTTAGGCATACAGTAGGTCTATTTCCTATTTTTTAACAGGCATGATGAAGCCTATACTCTTTGGGGAAAGTAAATTATATTAACCCCTGGACTTTAATAGCTCATATATTCATGTTCAAAACTTTCTGCATATTCAAAACATCTGTGTTTTGAGATTATCTAGGATAAACTATAGCTGACTTAAAACAATAATAGTCTACTACACATTTTGGCCATGCCCTATTAAAACTACTACTGGAGAATTAGACTTTATTAAAGTCAAAATCATGGGGCGCACAATGTGCGCATTAAAATATCCAACTAGGACATAACAGACTGAGTAGTGTAGTAGGCCTATTCTAAATTACTGCTACACTGTCAAGCATATGGCTATTTTACAGTAAATCTCTCTCTCTCTCTCTCTCTCTCTCTCTCTCTCTCTCTCTCTCTCT
>JAODTR010000018.1:1005499-1022506 GCA_025399935.1 Amblyopsis rosae
CATTCTTTGTCTGGCCCCTCCCCTGAGACCACTTTGCCTTGGAGACCCTACCAGGAGCACAAGGCTCCAGACAACACATGTTATCAATATATCATGTTTGACAAATTATTCTAAGAGATAATGTAAAGGCCGCCCCCCCCCCCCCATGTCGGCGGGCCTGGCCCATATGAAATAGCAGTCTACCCGTGGATACTATACACTGGAGTTTCTCAAATGTCCCTGTTACACCACTAGATGATGCTGCTGACGATATTTAAACTCGTAGCCTATTATCTGATCGCTTTGCCCTGACTGCCAGTAACGTACTGCAGACAAGAGAAACTTGGCTGAGTGAGCCTATCGGTCGACTCCATTGTGTGTGCCATGGGCTATACAAAATCCTTCGCGGGATGTCCATGCAGTAGCTTATATTAGGCTACCAAAAAACACCAAAGTAGCCTACAATTAAATGTTTAGTGGTGGCTACGGAGATAGTTATGTGAAAGATAAATCGCCTATCAGGGGAAACCTAATCTACTTGGTTCAACTATTCTGAAAGGAACTGATTAAACTCAACTGTTTTTGTTTGTTTTTTTACAAACAAAAGACTGAATCTATTGATGGCTTGTTGAGGTGCAACGGGTTCCATTAGGTCTACTCTATCCTTGAAAAGTTCTAACTCGAATAGCCCAAGTTGATAAGAATGTGCTGTCGTAAGGGATAATGTTTCAGGGTGCTTTCTCTCAAGTCACGTTGCTCTCAACCTCTAGCGACCAATGATTTTAGAGGCACGTAGCCTACTCCTATAAAGTTGAGTGTTAGCTGAGTCGTCTCCGCTAATTTCTACGTGAGAAGTGGATTCTGTGCTGCTGCTAGTCGGTCTTTGACTTCATTCAATTACCTAACTGTAATTACTATTTTGGACAATGCTGCGAGTGAGGTGTCTCAGAGGAGGTAGCCGAGGTGCCGAGGCTGCCCATCTGATCGGAGCTATGGTTGGTATTGTGGTGGTTTCATGTTTTATTCACAATTGGAACATTTTGATTCGAATAAAGAGTGTGAAACGACTTTTCACTACACGTCTATTTCTATAGTTTTATTATCCACAAATTAGGCTACTTTTAATTCTTATTTTAAACTATAATTTCAGCAAATCATAGACTATAGCATCACAAGAAACATTATCAAATTTAAATAATAATCCCTGTTCTGGTAAGGGATGCCATACGTCAATTATATATCTACTTTTTTTTCTGAAAGGGGATTATGGCTGTGAACATTGAGTGACAGTGGGCAGCTGTTTGGCGCAGATGCACTTTCAAACTCACAAGGTCTTTTTTGACGAGTGTTGATAATGGTTACAGTGATTATACCCTACGTTGACACCAGTGTGACTACCTGGATTTTTCCATCCATAACTCGATGATTTCAATGACTCCATTGATTTCTGTTTTTTTATTTTTTGTAAAGTCAGAAACTAATCTCATTACACAAACATTTTCTATTGCTGTGACTACCAAATTAATTGTGTTACCAAATTACACTTCAGCACCGCTTTATTGTAATGTAATAAACAACTTGCAAACAGCAAGGGGAAATGTACTCTCAAAATTATTACAGTCTATGACACATTCTGTTGTACCCAAATGTCACCCCAGTTTGGCAGGGTTGTAACTGGATGGGTGCAAAGAGCTTTCCAGAGCACCTCTAGTGCAGCTGCCGCAAGGCCCCACCCTGCAATGGAAGAACCTGTTACAGAGTCTGTGCAGGAGGAATGCCCTGTCTGTGCTTACAATGAATGGGATCCACTGGAGGAGGTGATTGTGGGTCGTGCCGAAAATGCCCATGTGCCTCCCTTCACTGTGGAAGTCAAAGTAAGTGCTTGAAAAGACATATAGCAAGATGGTACATAGCCACATTGTGAATGAACTCCCACGTTGACATTGTTTATTGTGTACTGTTCATGACAGGCTAACACATATGAGAAGTATTGGCCCTTCTACCAGAAATATGGGGGCCAATGTTTTCCTAAGGACCACTTGAAAAAAGCTGTTGTTGAGATTGAGGAAATGTGCAATATTCTGCGTCTTGAGGGCGTTAATGTTCGGAGGCCAGAGCCCATCGACTGGTCATTTGAATATAAAACTCCAGACTTCTCATCAACAGGTGAATATGATTAAGTGTAATTCCTTTTTTAAATAGGGATCTGATATGAAGATGCTATCAACCTCATCACAAAATAACCATATATACACACACAAATGTACACACACAAATGTAAGACAAATAATAACCTGAATATAGTCTTATTTTAGTATTCCCCAGGTGATAAGACTGAATGATAGAGCGCTTAATTTTTTACACCTGTATAAGTCAAGTCAAGTGTATAGCCCTTAATCACATTAGTCTCAAAGGGCTGCACAGCCCCACATTTCACATGAAAACAAACAACACACTCTCATTTTTGACACCTGAAAGATCAAGTCAAGTTTATATAGCCCTTAATCACATTACAGTCTCAAAGGGCTGCACAGCCCCATTTCACATGAAAACAAACAACACACCCTTCACCTGATAATAAACATTACTTATGATGTTGTATATAAAGCAAACTGCATGCTTTTTATTTTGAATGAACCCAGGCATGTATGCTGCCATGCCAAGAGACATTCTTCTGGTCGTGGGCAATGAAATTATTGAGGCCCCCATGGCCTGGAGGGCCCGTTTCTTCGAGTATCGTGCATACAGACCATTGATCAAGGAGTACTTCAGTAAAGGGGCTAAGTGGACCACTGCTCCCAAACCCACCATGGCTGATGACCTGTATGATCAGGTGACCCTTTATCTTAGAATGTGCACTTTGACATGGTCTCAGCTGCTAAAGGCTTTCATCTTAATTCTTCAACATGACATTCCTTATCATAATGCAATTTCACAACTTCAATGAAAGACTAAAGATAATTGTGCCTCCCTGCCCCACCATACACACACATGCAGAACTACCCTATCCGCACTGTGGAGGACAGACACAAGCTGGCTGCTCAGGGAATGTTTGTGACCACAGAGCACGAGCCATGCTTCGATGCTGCCGACTTCATCAGAGCTGGAAGGGACCTGTTTGTCCAGAGAAGTCAGGTATATTATGAATTTGAACTTCATAAACTTAGGGAAAATGGTTATTCCTTATCAGACATGGCATGGCTCAGTGGCTGGGTAGCGTTCTCTGGAAGGAAGGATTGTAAAAGCAACATTTTGCTGCCCAGTTATACTATACCATTGTTATATTAATAGCAGATGGTATTAAACAAGGTCCAACAGTTTTTTATCGTGACTAGCCACATGAATTAAGGCAATTGACCCATCTCAAGCCCCGCCCCTTTCCCCTGTCCAACCTAGTTGCTGTAACTAGGTTGGACAAAACAGCATATTAGCAGAGAGGGTACAATTTAACAGAGAGGTTCCAATGGACGGCACTTCCACATTTCGTCTTTTTACCCTTTATGAATGACCCAGCGTTCCATGCAAGTCAATGGGGAGACACAAGGATGTCACCATACTATTGTCCATACATTATCTCTGGGGGCGTTAATGCATATTTTGTGTATATTGCATTAATTCCCAAGTACCTACGATCAATCTGAGGCCACAACAGTATTTCTACAGCGAACTGTTTTGAGATAAATTGATTTTGTTTAAGCTGTTTAGGTGCTGCTTACATCAGCCTCCACAGCAAAATGCCGTTGGTGACACGCCCACTAGAGACCAACAGGGTCCATTGTTGCTCCATTGAAAATCATTACAGTGCACTATCTTTCTATAAATTCAAACAGACAGTTGACAATTTCTGTCTGATTCAAAATATGCTCAACTGTTATTAGAGGACAGGTGAAAATGGGCGGGGCTTGGTATCTGTCAATTACATCAGGAGATGTAGAGGTCAAGGACCTTTATGTTGAGGAGTTATTTTCTCACAACAGCTCCATTGTTTTTATGCCTTCCTAGGTTACAAACTACTTGGGAATTGAGTGGATGCGTCGTCATTTGACTCCAGACTACAATGTCCACATCATCTCATTCAAGGACCCCAACCCAATGCATATTGATGCTACATTCAACATCATTGGGCCAGGCCTGGTTCTATCCAACCCAGATCGCCCTTGCCGCCAGGTACAATTCTGAAGATTGAAAAAGTCACGTGGAATTTTACCAGCTTTTATCAGTGTCTAGTGTTGTCACTCTGTAATTATGTAATTCGTTTATCATAAAAAAGTAGCATTTTCACATTTAAATTTATCTTGTTTCCTTTAGATTGACATGTTTAAAAAAGCTGGCTGGACTGTTGTGAAACCTCCACTGCCTTTGATTCCTGATGGTATGTATTAGAATGAATAATTGTATACACTGCTAGTGGAAAGTTTTGTTTATGTGTATGAACATATATGTCCACGCACTCTGTTTAGACCACCCACTCTGGATGTCGTCAAAGTGGCTCTCCATGAATGTACTGATGCTAGATGAGAAACGTGTGATGGTTGACGCCAATGAAATAACTATTCAGAAAATGTTTGAAAACCTTGGTGAGTCCATCAAGTATATTTCGTTTGTTACCTCTATTCTGCCGCCACCATTAACTCAACTGTCCTTATTAGTGGAAAAAAGGGCTCCAGCGGGCAGGAGAATTTTTGGCTTGTGCAGTAACAATGAATGACTAAACTGTTTTTCTGTATCCAAGGCATCAAGACCATAAAGGTGAACATTCGCCATGCCAACTCCCTGGGTGGCGGCTTCCACTGTTGGACCACTGATGTCCGTCGACGTGGTAGCCTGCAGTCTTACTTCCACTAGCCATGCCAGAAATAGGCAGTTTCTATTGAGCTTTATAGTTTAAAGCCTCAATCTGTATTTTTTGGGTCAATTGAAACCCAGCAACACTATTTAATAATAATATATAACACAAAGAATTATTGAGAAAATAAATAAAAATGCATTAAATGAAAATGACCTAGAAAGTAGTAAAATCACACGAATAATATTATCAAGAAAATAGTAAAAACACATGAATAAGAATTTCTCAAATATTTTGAAATCATCTTGCAATTTCCTCAAGCGATTATTGCTAATGAAATATTTTAAAAGAAATATTTGTAACCTTTGAGTCTTAAATTACAGAGACATTGTAGAAAAGCCAGACAAAATTTTACAACAAATATATGGGAGAAGATGGCGGTTGTATGCACATAGCTCTCCCCTCCCGTGTAGTACAAGTATAACCTTTGGGGAATTTAGGGGCAAAGTCACCAAACTTTTAAAGCATTTAAAAAAAATCTGACTTGATTGGTACATGCAGTTTTTATGTTCAGGTTATGGTTCCCTTCCCATTCATTTATATATGGGTTTGATCTTGTTAGAAATAACAAAGACGTTTTTCTATAAGGACTTTGGATACAGTAATGTTCAAATGTTTACATGCAATACTATCATAGCTCAGTGTTTTGCTGTTTAAACAAAACAACATCGATTTTTGTGATTTCAATGGGTTTTAAATCCTTTATCCGTTTTATAACTGAATCGGTATTTGTTCTTAATTGGGAGAAAAACAAAAGAGTAATATTAAGCCAGCAGTGATGCAATGTTGTCTTCATAGGTGGCACAATATGATTCAATTTCAGATTGAGACTTTAAGACTAAAATCAGCATGTGTAAATTGCAGTTTAAACAGTGCTGTGCATTACAGTGCTTTTGCATACAGCTTTCCAATGGTATACTGTACATTATATAAAGTATGCACTGTAACATACAATAATATAGTTATTTATATATAGGTTATAGCACAAATTATCACTACTTTCATTAATGCTAAAAAGATCAATCTCAATAGTAACTGCATTCTGGCCTGGCTATTGTAAAGATGCTATCTCAAACTGAAAGTCATAATGAGGGCAGGGTACAATTGGTATGTCAGTGTAATCAGACTTGGGCAAAATCTCTGAAGAAAATACCGCCTAAAGAATAACAGCAAAATTATTCTCTGTATTTACAATTAACACTTTCAAGGTTTTTTATATCTAAAAGCATGTCTAATCAATTTTGATTTCTTATCTCAGGTATGTTATTTTTTTAAATATGGAAATTAATTTTAGGAGCAAATTTGTATTTATATTTTTCATACATTTTATTGGACTATTTTCATTGTTTCCCATCAATTCGTGTTTTTATAAGTGTGACGTGTTCATATCAGATGTTGGATACCATTTGCCTGTGCTGTTTTCTCTTTCACAAAACTGGGCCAGTCATATGCGATTATACAGTTATAATACTATAGTCATTCTCACTTAACTGCGCTGCTTTTGATTGCATGGTCGAAAATGCCAACAGGATAAAAAATATATATGTCAGGTGAATTCATCAATACATATAAAGCCAAATGTAATATAACGTTATCCATTTTAGAAGCTTTTCATGTAATGTACTGTATGTATATACTGTATGGATTCAGCTGTGTTGGTAGCAGAACTTGCGTTGCTTTGTGCGACATTAATTAAAATATCCATTTAAAAAAGTCTATGAAGCTTTTATGTAAAATAATCATTACCATGCATTTGATACATTCATTGATTCTTTGTATGAATTGATTATTTATGAGCAACAATGGCGCTAATAATTGATTTATCATTAGCTTTTAAAAAAGTGACTTAAGTATGAACAGACAATACAGTGTAGTCTATTCAATTAGTAAACCTAAAATTTACAAAATGTATAATAAAATGACAAATGGTATCATACTGTACACTAAGAACACATTAGGGCACAGGTTTACTGCAGCTATTTGTAAAACATTAACCTTGCTGATATGTTAGAGGGAGAACTATTTAATCACATTTGCTCTGTAAGCTGTCACAGAGCTTCAAAGGGATACAAATTGAATTTCAAACACAATGCTAACGTCAGCAAGAGAGCCACTAACAAATGTGTGCAAAATGACGTAATGTACCCTGCCTTGTCCAATCAGAAACTACTTGATTGGATTACTTGAAGTGCGGGTCCTTAGTTTACTATAGATAGGAAGCTGGCACGAAGCGTGATATGGACAGTAGGTCTAATATGCCCTACAGGTTTTTGAAGGCTGGTTGGTCGATGTGGAAACCGCCTTGGTTGCTTGTAGACTTGCCTAGACTTACTCGTTGCCTGTATAGATTACGTCGGTGGCTGTATTTATTATTTTTAATTTAGGCCTATTTACTAGGCGCCCTATTTGTCGCAGACTATTATTAACGGCATTGTCTGGGAGTGCGGGAATTCTTCTTTGCTTATCTCCATGCCTCGGAGGAGCTTCCGCAGTGGCCGACGGGTTTATTTACTTGTAGCCTACGGGTCGGGCTTGCGGGTCGGTCCGTAGGCTACAGCTTGAGCACATTCATGAGGACTGGACCGTTTGGACATGCGATTTGATCGCAAACTACACTACAAGGGCTACAATCGGCCGCGATCATATTCGTCGCACAGTGTAGGCATATGCTGAAGCTGGAGTCGGCAAACACATTATTAACAATTTCCTATAGCCTAGTTCAGAAAAGATAAAACTTGTTTAAAATCAAATTTGTTTTAGTTGTGTCTAGTGTGTGGTTTATGTAATTAGGTCAACCATAAAATGCTCAAAGAAATGTTATAGGCTATCAGTTATCAGTTTGACTCCTGAGTGCCCTACTGCTCTCTGCATTATACTGCCATCTCAAGGAATATACACACCACTTCGGTGCTAGCCTACTGTAATGCTTTAGGAGTGCCAATAGTGTTTTGTAAATAATTAAATTGTTACGATTAAATGATAAAATAATATTATTTATTTAATTGTATTGTATTACAGAGTTGCCTATTTAATATAAAAATGTAGAAATTGTATACGGTAAAATAGGTATGTAGGAAGGAAACTTCACCTCACTCACTTCACCAGCATAATAGAATAACATAATTCCCGTTGTAATTGTTGTAACGGTGTGTAAAACTTATTTGTGTGTAAAATTCCTGCAAATTATACATATATAAAAAGCCCAAAAAAAAGTTATAGTAGATGCTATTGACTTAAAACTCTTCTTCCAGATATAGAAACACATAATTATATTGCCAAACGTAGTTTTGTCAAAAGTGATGACACAGATTAAGACATTTGTAGAGGGGGTTCGAAGATAATTGGTTGACATTGGGGCCAGAAGGTTCATGGCACATAAACAGTCCAAGCACAATTTGTGCAGACAATACCTGATGCCAGTGTAGTTGGTTACCTTGGTGAGAATACCACAGTTGCCATTCTCAGCTGTTGCATCTGAGGACCTTCAAGACACTCTGCTGTCTATGGAGAAGTCCCTGACACTCCCATTACCACATGAACTGTGTTGATTACATTATACTAGCTGAATTTGGTTTTAAAACATTCTATGATGTACATACTGTAAATAAATAATGAACGTATAAAAGCAGTAAATGTAATCACATAAATTATACATGTTGATTGTGTGATATTAGGCATGATATGAATGCATTATTAACTCTAAAATACTGTATATTCCTTGATTGTGTTATACAGAACTTCACATTTCTACCCCAGCTCACTGTTTATGTTTGAAACACAACAATGTGTGTAAGGGGAAGAGGAGTAAAGAGGAGTGTTAAGCACAAAGTGTCAAGCTTCAACAACAAACGCTAATTCCAAACACAAATAGCAATATTTCCTTTCAGGCATCAGCGTGTACAAAACCATATTTGCGTGAATTAGAAATGCCATTTGTGTTCATATTCAGTCCAGGAAGCTCCAATTATATTTGTGAAAATAAACAACTCCACAGCAAGGCAAGCCATCTCCCCCATGGCATGGGTGTCACGGCTGTCATGGAGAAGATATGAATGATAAATAGGACAGAGGTGAATGTGTTGCCATCTGTGTCCCTGGTGTCTTATATATTTGGTAATCCTGGAAAGGTTCCCCGGCAAAGTTTCAGACAGTTTTTCCTTTTTGTTTTTATATGGTTTTGCTTTTCTGTTGTTTATGCATATGATGCTCTTACAGTAGCTATGATAAACATACATGTGTAACTTGTGAGCAATTTTATCTCAATCAAAGACAAGTTGTGTCATATAACATTCAGCATTATATGTAATATGGCAATGAATTAATGCACAAATAGATGAGCAAAGTATTCATTCATGAGCTTATTTAAATTTGTAAAAAGAAATGCTCACTTCACCAGCATAATATAATTCTCACATATATTAATATTTACAAATGTTGGGTAGAACAATACCATAAAATGTTAATGAGCTTTATGTATGCACATCAGAAACTTTATTGGAATCAAATTTTACATTTGTTTTCATAGTTTATCTGCACACAAAGTTAAAGCACTATAGAACAATATTCAAACTTCAGTTGTACCTATCCAATGAGTTTATGTTGGCTCTAATTAAAACCATATGACATTACATTTAGCTTTACATTTAATATTAGATTGTCCAAAGCCTTATCTGCGTTCTTTTTCAAATATTGACTGTGTTGAGAAGTCTGCTGATGTCTGCATTCATCTTCAGTATTCCAGCTTTCAGCCCCTCTAGTGGCCATTTTAGGTACAACAAACAACACGATCTTGGAGGTTAATAAACAATACTGTATACTGTATAGCCCTGCTTAAGAAAATATAACGGTTGTTGAATCCGATGGTTTCAACAATAGTATTTTTCTTGGATTGTGATATTAAAGTAGCACTTAAAAGTGGCTATTCAAAGTTTAAAAACACCTTATCCAAATTAAAGTGTTTGATTTGAAAGTAGTGGTGACATTAGTGAGCAATTACTCCATGTAATATCTTCAGCTCAGTTAACTATTATGACAAATGAAATACAGCCTTTGGCCTACATCCTTACTAAAAGATTGTGTTATATGCCTATCTGTGTTAGGTGTGATACAATTTAGATTATAGCAGTCTTGTTGATTGTCATATATGGTCACCTATGTTATCATGTATGCTCATGTAGCCTATTTTGTGGTTGTAGGCCACCTATACTGTTTTCATCAGTTTAATATGTGAAGGTCAATCGTTTTCCCACAGTTCATAACCCACTAAATGTATTCAAGTATATGCAAACCGTTTTAGAAACACTTAGGTAAACCTGAGACTCTGAACAAACGTGGAATTCCGTGGCCTTTGTTTAACTATCTAACAGTTAGCTTAGTGGCCATTTGACCATGTATAATGGCAGATGTTCTGTAGGCCTATGCTATGAATGAGACTATAAAACATTGCTGAAATGATCAAGACATGACTAATTGAGCATGCTTTTCCATTCTGGTGCTGTGCTATTTTATTTTATTTTTAGCAACTATTAGTGAATACATTTTCATATGCCTATTAAAAACCTGTTACTACAAGTGACATTTTCTAATAAACCACCGCCAGGTTTCTGTTCTATACATTTTCAAAGTTCCCACGTAAAGCAAGGTCCACCCATTCTCGCCGAGGACTACGCTGATTGGTTGAATCGAGCTCATTTGCATTAACGTCAGTAAAGGCTGTAGGTCAATCCTTGCGGGTGCTTTTATTGGATGTGCTGCTGTCAAGCAGTGCTGAAGAATTGGAAGGGCAAACGTTAGAAATGCAGAGAAAATACAAACAGAAATCAGCATAATGTAGCTAATCTCTGCCTTAGCGCTCATAAACCTCAATCATATGCCTTCCTTTTTCATACCCGAAACTTGTTAATGCGGTGTGGTTTTGTTTTTTTCTCTCTCAAGCGATTGCATTCTCCCGAGGTGGTACCTCAAAATATGACAGGCTGTACATCTTTTTTTCAGAATGAGAGAAAACCGAGGGCCTGATAATATGTAGCATGTACACGGGTTTGTATCTCTTGCGGATCATCTTCGATCGGACAGCGGATGTCTCAATGAAGATATTTTGCGTTCCAGATATTTCTACGTTTCCTAACTGAACCATTTGGACTGATACATGGAGTGTTTTGACCGACTACATTGCATTATGTTGCCTGGAGGAGTCTTAACATCGGAGCCACTGACAAGAATACTCTGCAGTGTGAATATTTTAGCCTGTTGATGATGAACGGCTCAGGACTGGAGCAAACCGTGAGAACCGGTTTATGGCCGATGTCTTGAATTGAAGTGGGTAACCAGATTGTTAAAGGAAAAAGAACTCTCCAACAATGCTGGATGGTTTTGGGTGGAGGACGATTGTTGGCGATAAATTAATCCTCGGAAAAAAATTGATACAATTGAGGGCTAGCGTTTAGGCCTACTATAACATAAAAGTTTACATTAGAAAATGTTAATGTTGTACGAAAAGAAGATGAGCTAGAGTGAGGGATAAATCGCACATGGGTTTTGAATAGCTGAACGGAAGAATAACGGAATGACGTATTCGAGGATTATACAGTAGCCTACTCTGATAAAATATCTAATTAACTTCGAAAAACGGAGAGGAAATTAGCTTCCTGGTCGGGGGTGGGGACAGAAATATAGGATAAAAAATTGTATTTAGGCTAGATGCTTTATGTTAGTGAATTTGGAAAAGACGTTGTATTTAGGACTTAATACAAAACAAATTATCTTAGAAACAAAAGGTGGACATAAAAACACAAGGACAGAGCGAATGACAGTCGGGTAGCCTATGTAAAGCACTTGCGCAAAAAGAAAAAGGCTGAAGTGGGTTGAAGCATGGGCTGTGCTTCAAGTATTCATATCTCTGATAGGGTGGTCTACCACAGTGGAAAAGAGTCCGAGGATTCCCACTCACCCCAGCAGATAAATACCACTCGGCATCAGGGAAATCCTGCCTCGGGACTACCGATCAAACCAGTGAGCTGCAAGGTGAGGCATCTACTGTGCTCTTCATTCAGACACTTGAGAAAAAGTTGAATGTGTGAGCGTGTGCGTGCGTGTGTGCATGGAGTGTATAAGAACGCAACGTGGACAGGCAAACGTGAGATACTCAAATGCAATGTACTGTATTTAATATGAATTCCAAACTGTTGATTGTGAGGCCTGTGTTGAAGTTCCATAATGACTCAATGCAACCCATTCATTGGCATGCTAATCTGCAGTATGCTTACATACTGTTGCTTTTGGACATGCTATTTTTAAAAATATAGCAAATCTAGACATTGACACACGGGGCTCAACGCTCTCTTCACAAAACGGAGGCATTGTTCTCTCCTTAAGGTTAGGGCGTTTAAGGGCTGATTGTAGAAACACCGAGGATGTAGCATATCACTCGTACGTCACAGCTTCCCTCAATTTTCTAAAAGTGAATGGGCCAAATGTTAGAACTAGCAGTTTATTTTTCTAGCTGCTAGTTTCTTGATTGATATGTATTATCCAGAGGCTGCTGTGGGGCTAAACTGTAATCACATATATTCCCTTTTATTAAAAAAAACATGTTTAAGTCTTCTATAGCACTACAGCATAATCCTGCACATAGGACCTATGGTTTACAGGACAGGCCTTATTTCAGGGTTGAATACTTAGGCTAACCGGTGAATATATTATACTAAAGTGTGTCTGAGCAGCCTATAAAGTGTATTGTCACAACAACAAGCACTTTATACAGCCAAAACATCAAAAATGGCACTAATAATAAAACCAAACATTATATTACAGTATATTACAATTAATGCAGCCACTTCTGATGCTCAATTTTCTTTCCACAATTAACACTGACCCTTTTATCACAGCAGCAAATACTAATTAATCACTGCATCTTGCTTGGAATATTGTGGTGTATGCCTACAGTGTTTTGCAATTATCAGGTCTTAGCAGTCAGTAATGTGCCACTGGGTTCATTTTAGGTTCTTGGTGGTAAGGTGTCTGATAATTTTGCATTAAACTCCATGTGTCATCATTCCAACTCGGTAATGGCAGTGTCACTCTCAAATCCAAATAACTTTAATTTAGCACATACAGTATATGCAGTTAGTCGTTCACATGTCATCTGGTAGTTTTAAATGTTTTGTACATTTCAATGGACTGTGAGAGTTAATGTGTGGGACTACAAGTTAAGCCTATATGCTGTCAATATGCATGATGTACTTTTTGGCTTTGTGTAGGCTTTCACGTGTATGCATACTTTTTGTTTAAAGGCGGCCAGCTATTTGAGGACCTCTTCCAAAGTGAATTTTGTGTACAAATGTCACTATAGCATTCACTAAGCAGTCTGTGTGTGACAGTATGCCCCCACATCAAGACAACCACTGCACCTCTAAATTGACTTAGTGCCCTGATTGAGTTAGATGGATGACATGCGGATCTCCATCAGCTGGAGACAGTTGTCCATGTAGTGTGTGTCATGATCGACATTCACAGCACTGTTTCCCAGTGAGGCAGCAGTAAGAGCGTTAAAGAGGAGTTTGGGAGCATGATGATATGAGACAACCTTTGTCAAGGGTACGTTATACCATCTGAGCTGCTCTGGCTATGATAAGGCTCAAGTACAAGGTCTTGTGATAGTTGTGTTAGTCTTGCAGCAGCCTACATTTTTGCTATGTGTAGGGGGCAAATAAACAGACAGACAGACAGCAAGATCTCAGCCAAACATAGCAGCATTTATCTGGCCTTGACTTTCACAGCTAGGCAGTCCCACTTTTGCCCATGTCTATGAATATCAAATCTAGTCATTAAGTGTAAATTTAAGTAAATTAAAGTGGCTGGAGGATTATTTCAAATGTTATACAATCTTTATATTTATAATGTATGCCAGTTAAAATAAATTGGGCATACATTTTAGTATAGCTTGGCAAGCCACACTTGTTTTGTGGGGTCAAACCTGTTGTCTTACATGCTTTAATATGCAGTGTGCTCACTTAGGCAACGCCATAAGCAGCATGAGAAAGTGAAACCTGGCCTCTAGGTGGGGTAGCACTGACCAACCAGGCTTTACAAACCTTCTCAACCACGACCGCCCAGACACAACCATATATGTCAATAGCATTACATTGAATAAAAATATATTTATTAAAATCCACAAACACCATTGAAACATATACACAACACACTATTTGTAAAATAGATAATTTTACAATGAATGTGTATCTAAATGTGTAATCTATCTCGACATACACGTGTAAAACCATTACAGACTATAGCGAACATGTTTCTGAAGAGAGGCTATGCTGTACGCCTTGTAGGATAGTCCTTATGGGACCTACTGTAGTTTTCTGTTCTGCCTGTTACTCTGTTGACATTTCTCTGGCCAGAAGAATTTAGCTTGTTTGGTCTAAATTGAGAGAACCATTGACTAATATTCCAAAGCAATGTGAAAGGCATAGCTTGGTTATTAATTACTCCACTGTGTTTTATTTTTTTATTTTTTTGCAAGTGAGAATAGACATTTTAGTATCACTCTTTGTTGCACTGTTCATTCCCATGTTGTTATTGTTCAATTTCCCCCCCAGCAATACACTTTCACACTGAAATAACAACTGTCACCCCCATCACCACTATAATGTAATCCTATATTGTACAAGAATAGGGGTAATCCTGTTCTGTACAACCATAGAAATGCCATTTTCAATTGAATGTAATTGTCCTGTTGTCTTACACAGGACAGATAAAGAGAGACATTGAATTCTGTTGTATACTATATCAAATGGAGGTCCCATCTCTATTACATTGGTTTTGGTAAATTGCATGTTAGGGCAAATTCAGTTCAGTGAGACAACTTCTATATACCTGTGAATTCAAACTAGCCCATCACTGTGAAAACCTAGAAAAGTCACTTTAAATTATTACATTTTTTATATTTAGTGATTTAAAACGGTTATACAGTGATATAAACTGTTAAAAAAAATCTTATTACAGCTAGAAATAATCCCTATTACTGTGCTATGGGACAACTCATTTGTTTTTGTGTTGTATAATTTCAAATGAAAGGTGTATTTGATGTCCATCTAAATAACAGTTTACGGCACAGTATGTGAGGGGGAGCTCTGTGTGTGTGTGTTTAGTGCTAACTGGCATTAGACCGAATATCTCTGGTGGCAGTTGGAACACATTTTCTTCTTGTTTTCGCCAAGTCATACTAAGCTCTTTATCTCTGTTGACATAGCCTACTAGGAAGCAAGATGAGGCCATAGGCCCCTGAAGGTTGAATGCTAAATGATCAGTACCAGATATTGAATTCTATAACTACTTTTATAAAGCATAATGTATCCCTATTATTATTATTATTATTATTATTATTACTACTGTAATTGGGAACATAATGAAAGTGGTACAGACCGCACCCACCCAGCATGCCAAATGTAGGGGGCGGAGCTTCTGAGGGAGTGCCCTATATTGAAGGGAGAGATTTGTTTTGATTGCGTTAAAATATCAACAATCTTTCTCCAGGATACCGTAGCTGACTACACCTTTAACCAAGTAGTCTTATTATCAGACACATTTGAAGATGCTTTTATTTTTTAATGTTGTCAGCAAAATCAAGGTTTTATCAAGAAATAAGACATAAAATATGCCATAGTTGCTGTGATTCTGAATATTTATTAAACCTAGATGTAGAAGAATATATTCTAATATCTATTCTAATATAATTCAATCCAGTTCCAGATTGTACAGGGTAATATTAGTGTAATAAACATGTCTGTAAACTGTTTTAAGTCCTGTCTTTTAACTTATGAGGCTGTCAGTTAAGATGAGAGTGCTATTAAAAAAATAGACCCTCCATTTTTTTTGTCTCCACAAATGAAGCTACATTCAAAACTTGCTTGGTTTTGCCTCAAGGTTAGGAACTTTGTATCATAAGGTCAGCATATGATAGTTTCATAAGATAGTGGAAATGGTATTCTTTCACAACAAGACACTGAAATTGTTTACTTTGCAGCCAAGCTGTCGGCTCTGTTTCAGAAGCTGTCAGGAATGTGGATGAGAGCAGGCTTTTAGCTCCTTCACAGATACGTCGCTTGCAGTAAATTTGCCTTTTTTTTTTGTCTGGGAATTATAGGAGTGGAATTTGGGTATTGCTGCATGTACATTTTTATTATACTGTATGGATCTTCAGGACTAGTATTGACAATGGGAGGGCTCAGAATAGTCACTATCCCATGATACTAGAATAATAGAATGTCAAAGTTGAAAGTGATTATTCTCTGTCCTTTTAGTAGCAGATTATTGTCTTTGCTGACCCTGACTAATCTCTGCTAAAGTCCTAATAAGACAATTTACTTAAAGTGGGTTTAATGTTCACACACCACATCATCATATTGCAATCAAATTAGTAAATGTTTTGTAGAGCTATGTATTGGGAAGTAGGATGAATGTTTTACTGCGGCACAGAGTAACATCATTTTCAAAGATATATCACAAAAAATAAGTTGTTGTTGACCATTAAATGCACATTTATAGCCTACACGTATTTTCACATTATGCAGTTCCCTCTCAATGCCATACGTTTGCCAGACGTCGTCTACCATCAGTGTGCATGAGACAAAAAGACAACTGAAACTTCAAACTGACTTCTTTATCTTTGCTCATTCATCAGAAAGAGTATATGTGCATTGGAGTGGAATTCCTGTTTGAAGTTGGGGAAAAATATAACGTACTGTATACTTATTACGTCTTATAGTGATCATCAAAATGAACATCTCATATTTAGAGACATTTTTCTTCAATACCTTGTTTGTGGCATGCACACACACATTGATCATGTTGCATTGCTAATCTCTACCCGTTATCTCTATTTGTCTCATTCTATTTGTCTCATTACTACTATAGTGCTCACAGTCCTTTTTTTAATATATATATATATATATGTATGTATGTATGTATGTATATATATATATATGTATATATGTATATATGTGTATATATATGTGTATATATATACATACACATATATATATATGTGTGTGTGTGTGTGTGTGTATATATACATACACATATATATATATATGTGTGTGTGTGTGTATATATATATATATATATATACATGTGTGTGTGTGTGTATATATATATATATATATATATACACATATATA
>JAODTR010000018.1:1022606-1038903 GCA_025399935.1 Amblyopsis rosae
ATATATACACACACACACACACACACGGGACTCTTATACTGTACTCTACAGCTACTTCATTAGCTATTATAAATATTCTACATTTGAATAGTACAGTGAAGTGTAGTATTTGACACATTTCTATGCAGTAACTGCAATAACCAGACAACTTCAACCGGAGTCACGTTTATATTTATTTGTTTAATAGTAGGCTATATGGATAAATTGGCTTGAAACGGGAACAGAATGTTCTCATAATTTGAAAAGTTTACCTAAAATAGTCCTGACTGGATTTACACCTGCAGCTTGCTCGTTGTACGTAAACAGACAATGTGGTGACCTGCTGACGACCACAACAACTGCAATACTGTGTCCTGTGTGTTTATTTGACCGAACTTTGAGGGTTTGGGACTTCCAGTAACATGCCCTGCCAGTTTTACTTGCTAATGATGTGCCCTTATTGCTAGAACCCTCATTAACCAAGAATTTCATAAAAACACAGCCTTCCTTTTATGCAATGATGTCTAAGCAGACTATTTATTTATTTATTTATTGTAGCACAGTACCTCCTTGTGCCTGAATATAGCTACAAAGACACATTTGAATCTCAAAATTATCTCTGTCAAACTGCAAATAAAATGTAGATTATTATACTATTATGTATTCTCAGGTGTCAATAATTTGACTGAATATATACAGTACATTATGAATAGGTTGAAATTATTTGAGTTCATTGCTAGAACCAAATGAATAGTTTTCACCATTCACAATTTCACAATTTCAATTTCAATTGACAAGAAAAATTGTCTGTCAATATAAAATCTTGACTCATTATCTGTGTTTTTTCCCCTCCCCCCCCTAAAGAAAGCAGGCCTTCATGCATGATTGACAAAAAAAGCAAAGCGGTGCTTGTGTTGTGTGTGTTTATGTGGTGAGCAGGCCCTGCTCGGCTTGTGTCATTCACTGATCCCTCATGCCACAGTGACATCAGCGCTCCACTTTTAGCAGGTGATGAGAAGGGGAAGTCCACTGACTATCTAATGCTGTTCCTCAGCCAGCTGAACAGCCAAGAGGCCACTCCTGATGTTGACCAAAGGATTGTAGCTAGGTAGAGCCACACTGGCTGTAGATAGATAAAGATGGACAGGTGAGGTGATTTCTACACCTCTCTAAAGTCTACACGGCAGGTGTAGATATTAATTTGTTCAGCTGGCCATGGGTCAGGCGTCTTACTGGATCTAAATGGAGAATGACGTTCTTATGAGGCCAAATGATCTAAATGCCTTCTCTCCCATTCTCTGCCTTGATGGTGTTGGCAGGTCTGAAGAGAGCGGTTGCAGTTTCCTAGTAAGATTATGATGCAGTATAGTGAAACTGGACCAAGCAGGGTTCCAGTTGGATTTGCCTATACTATAACAGCCTTAGATGCGCTGTCTTAATGGCATCTGGCCTCACTGAGGACCTAGCAGACGAGGAATAGACGGGACACAGCATAGGACAAAAGGAGCTGTTGATATTAGGTATTTCTGTCTGTGTGTGTGCGTGTGTGTGCATGCCCCTTGATGTGTCAGACCTCAGCTGTAGTTTGTGGAGGAGCATCGTAAATGAAGGAGAAAACTCAGCAATCCTTGCAGTTTATAGGAGATGCTGCTGGGATGTGGTGGTAGGTGACTGGGTAAAAGAGTAGGCTTTAATGCAGGGCTGCCATAGAGCCCTGCATGGTTTAGGATTGTCCAGGTATTAGAGGGATTTCAGGGTAATCTGGAAAAGGACAGAAATACCTTGAAGGTGAACAGTGGAGAAAGCTGTTCCAGTGTACATTTAGTTATTTGTGTTGATGTGGCCTTGGACATGTACTAAAGCTTTCAGACTTTTAACTCATGACTCCCTATGATGGCTTCAAATAAAACATACTGCAGATGATGATATAATAATAATAATAATAATAATATAATAATAATTAGGGGCGGTCCTCCGAGTAATATCAGTACTTTCAACATATCGCTCAATGTCATCTTGGAGCATTCAGCCTCTTACAATTCTGGAATTCTCCAATAATCCACTTTCATTTCACAAACAAGCCTACAGATTTCACCTTTAATGCATGAAGATTCAGATGGCATTATCTTATTGCACATCATTTTGAAGGTCAAAGTTTACACATATATGCAGTATTGATCATTCTGACAAATAATGGATGTGTGCAGTTTCAGATCTCAAAGTATGGATTCAGTGTTATCGTGCAGTCATATATTATCCGAATATATGGACCGATATATTTTACATTATAATAATACCATACATTATTATCTCATTTAGCATACTATGCCTAAATTATCATTCAGATTGACTCAGTCAATCATTTCAATTGTGAAAGCTGTAATACATTGGTAGTTTATGTCTTGCAAGGAATGTGTATCTTTAATCACAGGAAATATTCCTTTTCACACTTTAAACAAGACATATTCCTGAATCTAATGTGCCCTGGGGCAAAATTATTGCATCAGCTGTTTAAGATATATGGAGCGTCAAACATGTAGCTTTCGTTAGCCTAAGGTGCAAAATTTGGGAGGGCGTGGCTAAGAATTAGATTTGTACAGCAAATGCTCAGACAAATATCAGATATATGTATGTCATGTTTCATGTGGATAAGAGGCTTGTGTCATGATCAAAAAAGTTTTAAAGCATTATTCCTGCATTAGCTTCAGCCAAAAAGCATGAAATGTATTTTAGTGTGTGTTTTACTCATATTTGTACATATCAATTAAATATTTCACATGGTCAGTCTAGGGCATGTCCTCTCTATGCACAATTAATGACATGGTCATATCTTGTTGCTATATGAAACTATGCATATGTATATCTTTTACCATCTTATGATCATTATCCATTATCTTCATTATCTTATACCATATCATTATTTCCCAAAACATACTTTGTTCAGAAATGCATTCTACACATATGTTGCAAATTTCGTGCTAATCTGAGTTAGGGTATATTTTAAGATTAATTTTAGATTTTGTCCACAATTGTCACTGTACAGAAAAATCTAGTTAGGTGAACTTTATGGGTTCAGTGGACTTATTTGTTCATTTTCATCAGTTATGCATTTGTAGAAAGTTTCAAGTTTCTATCTTTATAATGGTTTAAATGAAAATTATTTCAATAAAAAAAAATGTGGGCGTGTACTGTAGCGCCCCCTATCTACATATCATTATGAATTTCCATGGCATGGTATATACTATCATCATGCAAATTTGTAGCAATCGTTATCAGGTAGTTTTTATGGTATTCTTGTTTTTCTGTTACAAGAATAATAATTAAAAAACCAACAATAACAATAAGTTCTTCCTTCGGAGGACCTAAGTAAAATACATAAATAGAAAAATATTAAAATATATGTTTTATTTTAGTGATCTTTTTATCCTGAAAAACGTTTGAGTCATAAGGGGTCATTAAGGAACCACTGAGTGCTGCGTTGCTGCAGGGGGTTGAAGTTATGCAGTCTTATTGACCAGAAGGGGCAGAGCAGAGATCTTTACCACAAAACAATGGGGCATCATGTTCTCTAATAAAAAATATATAGTACTACATGCTCTTCCCAAAATATAGGGGTTTGAAGTACTTGTTGCATACTTGAAATAGTCATTGCATAATAACTATAACTATTTATCAACTAATTGATAATAATAATAATAATAATAATAAGCAGACTAATTTACCATCAATATAATCGATATTTGCTTGCAGTCCTATTACCTACAGCACCTGTCAATATAAAAATGGTAAGCCTAGAATTGCATGAAAATCAGATATAATGTACACGTTTTTTTCAAGTTGTGGTGATGGCATAGCTTGAGTTAAGGGTATAGCCAGCGATTTTAAAACATTTTGTCAAATTCATCAAACATCACGTGTGGTTATCTCGTAAACCAAGTCAAACAGACGTGTACAAAGTATACCTGTTGTTTTTTTGTCATTCAATCTGGAGGGAAGTAAGTCTAACATTATGACATTGCTTCATTGGTCTGTTGGGGGGGGGGGGGGGGGGTGCATTGTGAAGGAAATCCCACACTGTGGGTTAGTACTCAGAGATGATGACTTGTTACTTAGTAGATACGTGATATTATAGAGTGCCACAAGTGACATTAAGCAGAATCTATTTCCATTTAGAAGAAAGTTCAAAAGAGGCAATATTTATCATATTTCCACATAAGAAAAGGTCAGCGAAAGCAGAAGATGAGACAGGCATGTGAAAGTAATTCCCATGATAAGTCAGGTGTATTGCTGCTAGACCTCTCAAGAGTATTTAGACAAGTATTTTGATTGACATGCAGGGTGACCAACTAACTCAGTGACCAAGTCAGATGTTAAACTGTCTGGAAGCAACAGGACTCTGGATCTGTAAAATTAGTTGGCCATGGTTACTGCTTAAAATAAATGTTTAATTTAAAATGGGTAAACAGAGCAGTGCACTAGCATCACATAGGAAATTACATTATACATACTTGTAAGTGACAATGCTAACAGCCAATGAAAATCGACAGTATTACTTCCCGAAAGTCCAAGAGTTCCATGTCGAGCTTACACCCCTATAAACTCGACATGGAACTTGGACTTTCGGGAAGTAATACTGTCGATGTATCAGACGTTCAGCAGAGAGCTGCTTATGTGACGTAGTGCTAATGGACGGAAGAGGCTGAGGCTATATTGCTGGTAACTCCACGATACATATCAGGTTAGCCTGTATCCAGCTATTACTTCTCTGGACCTTCACAGCCATGGGGGTCATCAGGAGAACCTGGCATGGAATTTTCACCTGGTTCTATAGGCCTCTCCACTACCCCCGCAATTCGCTGTGCACAGTGGCTCAGGTTGGAGGCTCTTTGATCAACTCTTGAACACACTGCCATTGTCTATGTAGAATTCACCACCTATCCCCATGGTTTCTTTTAACAACGTTCTCCATGCTACTGTTTCTGTATTTGCCCTTCGGCAGGAAATAACAATAACAATCACAAATTTGGCACTTTCTAGAATGCCCAGAGGTCTTGATTCATTTGCAACATTTATCTGTAGACAGATAAGCTGTGAGTTTAGTTTTTTGAGGAGTGACATACAACCAGAGGCATAGAAATGGGGGATTTCCCAAACGGCTGTTTGAAAAAAATAACAAAAGAAAATATTAATTTGTTTAATCAGGCTGTTTTTTGCTTTGAGCACGGGCTGAATACAATGTAACTTACTGGACCATCCAAAATCCCAAAATGCTGGAGAAGGTTCCTTCTGAAACCTGAACAGGTAAATTCATTGTAGTGGGGTCAATGTCGTGTTTACAGTCGAGTGCAACCTAGGAATATTGAGCTCTTTATTTTACAATTTCTTTTTTCCCAAATAAATGTAGAGAAGGAAAAATTGAATAAATTAAGAGAAAAAACAAGCACTCCAAGCTAATGCTGTTAAATGTAAAATATGAAACATGTTTAGAGCAGATCACCATCAAAGCCAAGTGAGGGAGACCCAACAGCTCGGAGATGCAGCAGTACCGGGCTGTAAGCTAAGCCTACCAGAGACATCAGGTCAGCATTGTCAATGTTTAGAACATTTTAACATCATAAGTTTAAATTTTGGCATTACTGTTGGTTAATTAAGGTTAGCTTAATGTGGGATGACAAGCTGCACTCTGTCTGTTGCAGGCAGCTTGCATAGTTTATGTAAATCATCTTTTTCTCCCTTGAAACAGGTGAAATAAAAGCATTGATCTGTATTTACTGACACGAGTTGCTTAGCCAGAACTGCATAGCCTACAAGCCAGACCTGAAGAGGACTACCACCGCCAGTCATATACATACGTTTAGAACTTAAAACTAAAATGTTACATATAAACTGTATATGTTTAAATCTTTAAAATGTAAACTGCATGCTACCAGTTTTCATTTTTAATATTTTAACATATACAGTTTTTATATTATGTAGACCTAAAATATTATATAAGGTAATAAGTAACTTACATGTGCTCAGTGCCCAAACACATACATTTAACTAAAGAAACTCTGATGTTATAAAGTGGCTAACACTCAACTGTCACAAGGTCTTAGAAGTGTTTTAGATTTCAAATCAGATTTTTTTTAAAGCATTGTATTTCACAATATGTATATCGTAGTGGGAAGCTTGCAATATCAGGTTGTGGTACATAAAACTATAAATGTTTTGAAACCACTGTTCTAGATTTACCTTTTTGCACTAAGGTGAGTAAAATGTAATCCATAACCTTGTCCTGGCTCTCAATACACACTCCATTCAAAAAGCTGTTATTGGTTTAACTGCTATTTTCATAAAAATATTTTCTCTTCTCTCAGATGCCACAATTGGCTATGTTGCCTCAAAATATATTCGTGCTTATGTACACATATTCTTTCTAACAATTTCAATAGCCAGTTTGGATGCTTATTTTTCCTGACATAGTCCTATGCTTGAGCCTTCTGCTTGAGCCTTCTGCACCTGTCATGCACGAGCAACAGCTGGCCACAGCGAGTTCAGCACCTATGATAATTCTAATGCTATTTACTAAATCTAAAACAAAACACACCTAATTATAAAAATGATAGTCTTCAACATGCAATTCTACGGAGAGCATTCACAAGGCTTGAGATCTTGAGAGGCTTGAGAACTCCAGCCTCGCAGGATGTGACTTATTCTTCCAGTTGTACTGCGTATGCGGCATTAGAACTCTCTTTCGCAACGGCGAGGCAGCTAACCTCGATTCACCTGCCTCCCTGCGCCCAATGAACAAAGCCTTTTTTAAGTACAACCTGACATTCTCCTGTCTCTATTTATATGCATATGGGTCAAAATAAAAGGCCACTCTAAAATGTGCAGTTCTATCTTGACAAGGTATTTATTAGGCATTGAACTATGGCTGTTTCACACAGGGCTACATAGAGGATGTTTTTGTGGGGATGGGAAGGGTAGAAAGCTAGTCAGTATCTTCATGATACAACCACCAAATGCCTCATGCAGGAATTGTTTCCACACCCTTGCAACATGGGATGACAAATGGATCTTGTCACGGTGCATTCCAATTGATCTCAATTAAATGCACCTACGTTTGTTGTCTGTAGCTTATGCCTGCCCATACTGTAACTCCATCACCAATATCACCGTTGTGAACAGAGGTGGCGTTCACATGACGTCAGCAAACCCCATAACACCCGGTAAAGTGTAACTCATCCGTTATCATCTGGTATTCGTCCGTGAAGAGCACACTGCTCCAAAGTGCCAGACGCCATAGAAGGTGAGCATTTGCCCACCCAAGTTGGCGACAACGACCAACTGCAGTCAGGTCACGACCCCGGTGAGGATGAAGAGCACTCAGATGAGCTTTCCTTGGATGGTTTCTGACCATTTGTGCAAATCAACTGTTGCGTCAGCTGTTTGGGTGGCTGGTCTCTGATGATCTCTCAAGCCAGATGTGGAGCCCCTGGGCTGCCATGGTTACACACGGTCTGTGGTTGTAAAGGCGGTTGGATGTACTGTAAAATAGGTTGGAAGTGGCCTATGGTAGTGATGAACATTGCATTCATGGGTAACTGCTCCAGTGGACATTCCAGCAGTCAGCATTCCAAATACATATGCCGTCATAACTTGTGACATCTGTTGTATTGTTGTGTGATGAAACAGCACATATTACAGTGGCCTTTTATTGTGTCAAATCCAAGGCACACCTGTGCAGTAAAGGTGTAGTCAGCTATTGCAAGCTATATGTAAGCTAATACACTTTTTGTCTAACTAACAAAAAAATTTCAAAAAGTTATGCTCGCATTATTTTCTCTCTCACTCACTCCTCGCATTTCACTATCTTACCGTTCTCTGTGCGTGTTGAAAAATAATGAGATACTTCTACACAGCCCTGGCTCCGTACATAGGAACATAAACAAAGTGGGGAAACACCACTCTTATTAACAAAGCCGTAGCGCTACGCTTTCTTCACAATGCATTTCGCCGCGGAGGACCGCAGAGCGACCTTTTTTGATTTGAACTCGAAGTTAGCAAGAATGACTGACCATACCTTTAGTCCTGCTGTATAATCAGCATCTTGATATGTCACACCTGTCAGAGGTGAAATGCTGAATAACAGATTTAATTTCAAAATCCTATCCATTTTATCTAATGCCTGAGTGTACACCAAATATGTCTGCGCAGAGTGCTCCAGAAGCTATGGTGTGCACTGTGCGGGTAAATAGGATTTAATCCAATCAGGAACAAGTAGGCTATTTTTCCACAACCTTTCTCACGACCAATGAGTGGAACAACAGGATAGTAACACGCGGAAGCCTTTCATTGATATTCTTCATTCATTCAAGCTTGCGAGTTACACGACCCGCTCACTCCCACTCAGTGACCCGCAGTTTGAAAACCGCCGCTTTATGGTATCATGCAGCTGGTCCTATTTGAAAATGAATGTTGTTTGTTTTTTCTGACAACTGGCTTTAGATAAGCACACACTGTTATGAACACAATTAGGATAATAACAAAGTTACATGGTCCCAACCTGAATGTTCTAATGTTATTCATATCAGATAATGGCATAGGCCCTTTTGTTTGATCTACTGACTTAGTTTGAAGTTTATTTATATTTTGCATCATTCAGACCAAAGTGCATTGTAGTATATTTTATAGTTGACTACAATAGGTTCAAGTGTTATCTTAATGTGTAAGCATATGCATATTTTAGCCAGGGCCAAGTGAAGTCTGGGTTGCTGACCACAGGCCATTGATTGCTTTAGCACAGTTCTAGGGACTAGTGTTAGTGACATCGACGTGAATTATTGTCTTTGATATGAAACAGACAGCATCTCGATCAGCCTTGCAACAAGGCGGGTTGTTACTCAATGTTGTTAAGTCCGTCATAACTCTGTATTTGTATGTCTGTCTGGAACATAGTCTGTATCCCACACCTGTGTCTGGGACTGAACCCCCTAATCGGGCCTAATGAGGAACATTGATTCATCCACATTTGGTCCACACATTGTTGTACAACACACATGGAAGCACTGCAATAGGCACACAGACGTTCACACAGATGTGCGCACTCGCGCGCACGCATGCACGCACACACCATTACCAGTTATGAGACCTACACTAGCTCATGGCTTAAGTAGTTATTACTTATTATAGTAGTTCTCCTTTATACTGACATGTGGCCCTGAAAGCTTACTACAGCTTAAGGAAACCCATGCAAATCATCAATTTGACAACACATGTGCAGAAATCATTCAGAAAACACGCTGCAAATTGACGTGACGCACAACATAATACAATACAGAAACGCACTGCAATTACACCATACTATAACGCAAATGTTTCCAGAGGACACTTGGCCTAAAGTGAAGCACGACTGGGTACACTTGTTGCCACTGTTTGTGACTCATGAATGACTGTTATTGAAGTCAGCAATTCTTGGTGTTGGAAAATGAGCTCAAATGTAAACATGTTTTTTGGTCTTTCTGGAGAACGCTTGTTGATATGTGAACTTGAACTGGATCAAAACAAAACCTCACCTCCCTTCAATGCCACCAGTTGCTCCCTCAGAAGCTCTGCCCTCCCAAATTGGACATGCATGGCCAAGACTAGGATATATAGTTGTGTCTGCGCCCCTTTTGATTGTATAATTGATTGTATTTACAGAGCCTTCTTCTTCAACGCGCACACGCAACGGGCTACTTGTGGACATTGAGGAGATATCCACTGAATTAGACAAGTGTATTAGCCTACAAGCGCTAACTCTGCCTTTTTAATTGACCTGTGTTTCACCGTGCGTGGACCTCTGAGGGCCACTGCGTTGCATACAATACTATCGTATTCAGTCCAGTCAAACGTGTGAGTGACAGGTTGCAGGGTGGAGGGTGTCAAACCAGGGACGACTGTTGGTGAAGCAGGCACGTGGACCTGCCGTTCCCAGAGTCCCTGCATCCTGGTTCCAGCTCTGGGGCGGAGGAAGCTGTTTACTCTTTCTATCTCTCACCGCTGACGTGCGCGCACCGAACAATGTCATCCCATTTCCTGTTTTTCACTTGGACCTCTGTGTGGAAAGGCACTCTGCGAGTGTGAATGGCGTTGGGTGTGTGTGTGTGTGTGTGTGTGTGTTGGGGGTGCACACACATAAAGATCCGCAGGAGCGGATGCACAAGCAGCAGGATGCAGGGTCACAGGCAGCGCTGCTATGTAAATATGCTAGGTGTGCATAACGGCAGCGTGAGAGGGGGCACGCACGGCAATGTGCTGGCACTCGCTGACACGGGAGGAGGGGAAAGCCTCTACGACGGGGTGGATGAACAGTGATCCACTGGGTTAGTGCTGGCTGTGGTGATGTCATAGCTGCATGTCAGAGAGAGAGAGAGAGAGAGAGAGAGAGAGTGCATATATGATAGCGGGAAAGAGAGATATGCTTGGGTAACATATTTGTGTGTTCACTGTTAGCTTGTGCATTCGCAGTGCAAGAGGAGCGTACTCCCCGAGGAGACTGGTAGAATAGCTTTTTCTGTGTTGGCAGGCCGGCTCTTCCAGTTCCACAACCTCTGCTGGGGCTGCGGTGGTTGTGTCAGTGTATGTCAGAGAGGTAACCCTCCCTGGACACAGCACCTCTTCCTGTTCCTCTAACTGAAAGCCCTGTGGCCAAATAACTGCAGCCCTGTCACACACAGAGAGTGTGTGTGTGCGTCTACTGTATGCATTCACACATGCACGCTCCTTTCATAGAAGTGAATAGATTGCTTGGGAGTGACTTTGTTTCTTGTGACACGTGGTAATTAAAGTAATAATAAGTAAGCAATTAAAATCACAGCTGACGCATAGCAGAGGCAGCAGCATAACATTGTTATTGCATCACTGTAGTTAGCCAACCGTGGATGGAGACACTTCCTGTGGACAGCAGCTGTGTAAAACTACACAACTACAAAACTACGCTTACCATGCGACTGGGTTCTCGTGTCCGTGAGAGATCTCATTATAGCACAGGCCATTGGATGTTGGCCGGCCTGATGTCGTACACTGTTTGTGAACAAGAAATCTAGCCCAGGGCTGCGGTGACGTCAAATAGGCTACTACTTAGAGCTCATTTCCCTTTGGTTCCCACCTGCACCCATTGGTCTTCATGTTACTTTAATAAGGCTTAAAGTCCAGTGGGAGGTGATTTGCTGATGCCCAGTGTGCCTTGAAATTCCTCTCTGTGTGTTTCTCATCCTCACATGTGTGGATTTGTTTACGGAGACCAGGAATTCTAGAGGGATGGTGGTCCGCAAGGGGCTTTGTTGCTATGGTTACAAACCCCTGCACTGGGTTCCATTTAGCAGGAAGGAAACGGGATTATTTGCAGACAGATGAGAACACTAGTGAAGTGAGTGCAATGAGTTGTAAGGGGGCGTCTTCATTTCCCACACCCTTTTAGTGCCCATCAATAATATTATTAAGTAAATTGATTTATCAATTGGTGCTTGAGGTTTAGGTTTAAATTAGGACTGAACTAGGCAGGGGATTGTTTGAACCCCTTTGAACGTGTTTACTCATTCTGAATTTAAAATGTCTCTTGTTTTTCAGACCACATTAACAGAGGTGCAATTCGGACCAATGAAGTTATTTAAAGACCAGCTTCAGGTATTGTACACAACTTCCAAATCTAATCCACAAATGCTGCTAATGGTGATGAAAACAGGCTTTGCACTAAATAAGAGAAGTGTCTGTCTATTATTTATGTATGTCATGGTTTGAAGAGTTATTCAGATTATTACAGTAGAATCTTTTTATTTTTTGGTGGAGTTACAAGAAATCACAGTCTGGAGTTTAAAAGTAATCTGAGAAGTAGTGGGGGGAAAAAAACTGACTGATCCAATAGCCTATAACGAGTCCGGTCAAAAATAAAATAAATGCCCTGTTATATTGTGTGTGATGATGTAGTCTGTCGTCAAGACAACAAGGCCAAACATTGATGACCATGAACATGCCATAATGAACAATGCAGAACTGCACAAAAGGGATACTATACAGTGGCGTTCTTGGGGTCAAATGGGACATTCTGACGATTCTGGGTTCATTACGTAGCAATTGCAGACAATATTTTTATTTTTTATAAAATAATTTGCAAAGATAATGTAAAAGTATGCATTGCGGCTAGCAAAGTGACTTTGCTATTTCCAGAGTCGTGTATGAGGGCTTCATTACCATTCCAGTCGCGGTGTGCACCAGTGAGACCACAGTAGGAAAGCGACAGAGATATATCCCCTTCCTGTTTGTGTCACTCACAGCTGATCATGCCACGCCCTCCTCCACACCTCTCTCCTCCCCTTTCCTCTTGGCTCACACTGTCTGGCTAGCCACCAGTCAGCCCCCTAAGCTCACCCTGTGAGAACTAGTTGCCTCTCACTCTGTGTCTATCTATACAGAATGTCATTGCAGATCCTAAGTGTGTTACTTATCAATATTGCTATGCTGTGAGGTTTCCGTTGTAACTGGGTATGTTGGCGCCCAAGTGCTGTCTGCCTACCCAGAAATAACTGATACTGGTCCATTATTTCATTCTGTTCCTTCACCTGTGCAGGAATGTTGACCTTCTAGCACCAATATCCCAATGTGGAATTTAGATCTAATTCCCTGTGCTTACCGAACATACCGACAGAATGTCCTGATGATATAATTACAGACACTTTTGCAGCAGTGAGTGGTTTGTGTCCGCAGTATCGCTTTAATCCTTAAATGCACTTCAGACAAGGGACTCACTTTAAATAGAGGGCAGACCAATGTGTACGACACTTCCCAACCGTAAATCCCGAGTCGACAGATTATTGTATGCAGTTTGCTGGCTGTAGTTTACAGAACAGAGACAAGTCTTTGTATCCAGCCTTAAATTTACAGATGTGATTTCAAAGTGCAAAGCTGCAGCACAAAACTTTCCGTCTTTACATTCATTCTGCCTGCTGCCAAGTGACGTCTGTTCGAGAGAGTGACTCATGAATTTACTTCTTAGTGCGGCAGTGCTCTTGGAGGTGGGCCTAAATTTATGGTCCTGTATTTACACAAGTATGTGTATTATATGAGAAGCATGCTGGCAGGAGAGAGTGCGATCTAAAAGGCTGCTCAGCTGTAGCACCTCCTACCACAGCGCTGCCAGCTCAGTAAAGGGTGTGTGGCCTGTCAAGGCCAACACAGCCAATGGCATCATAGATCAAGCCTGCCTGCCTGCCTGTCTGTCTGCCTGGGACCTGTGGTTCAAGTCAAGCCCTCCCTGAAGGAACATTAGTGCCATAAGCCCGAATGAGCATGAATGCACTTTTGAACACTTGGAAGGCTCAATCTTGTAAGGCTTGTCCCTCCTGTCTTCCACTATTTGAATTGGGTCTGTGGCTCATGGGAAGAGCAGGCACATCCTCTGTGTTTAAAATAGATGAGGCTAAGTGTGTCAGGTTTCACAGTCTTTGGACTGTATTGTATGTCTGCCTGTCATATATCCGTATGTGTTTGTTCAGCGGATGATGTGACTGAGCTGTGTTTTCCCACACGTGTGTGATGCGGCAACAAGCCAGTCAGTGAGATGACAGAGAAATAGCTGTAGCTAGTAATACCTTCCTTTTGTTTTTTCCAGGTACTTTTAGTATTTGCCAAAGACGACAGCCAGAGCAACAGCTTCTGCTGGGCGTGTGAGAAGGCCAACTTGCGGTGCAGCGTAGCGCGAACGCCAGAATTGGCTCTGGACTGTTTCCAGGAGAAGCATCATGATCTTGTCATCATTGACCACAGACATTCCAGACACTTTGATGCTGAAGCATTATGCCGGTAGGTCCATAACCTAGTAAAATATCAAATAAAAAAGTTTCAATTGCTTTTGAATTTTAATGTTCGTGTGTTTGTCCCATGGGTGAGCCTCCAGTCAGGTTTGAATCTTCAAAGGGAAGTCTGTAGAAGCACACTCATCATTTTTATTACACTAAATATACATGTATAACATCTAGCTTCATTCACATTCCACCTGAAGGGTGAAGTCATGTCCCTAAGAAAATGAACCTTGCTGCCTGCCCACACCGCGCTCTATCTTTAGCCTTCCCCCAAACCGAGAACAAGTTTAAAAACATTAATTTACCCTGCCTGGCATGTATGTTAACCCTATTCATTTTGGTCACATCCATACGTTCAGTGTGTACACGCACAGCCTCTCCCCCTTCCAGAGGAGAACTAAAGGGCCTTTTATAACCGCTGGCTGGGGAAAACCACAAGCCCATGAGCTGCACTGTACACTGTACATTCTTTCAGAGGTCTAGCCTCGCTCATAGAGCCGCACCAATGGTCTCTGCCTGCCTGGGAGAATCGGAGCGTGAAAAAAAAACAACAGCATTGATTTGATGCCATGGGCTTTTCCATCAGCCTGCTCCCTGGCTAAATGGCTCCCTCTGTTTACATGCAGGTCAATTAGAGCGGTCAGCTCCTCAGAAAACACTGTGATAGTTGCTGTTGTGAAAAGGTATGTACAACTCACTGCCCCTGTCTCCATTTTGCTGGCCGTCTTGCTGTGTTCATCACAGGGTTGTTGTTAGTGTAAATGATTAGTCCTGGGATCAGAATGCCTGATTCAGCAGTGGCCTGCAGCGACGTCATGTGATTCTTGGTGTGGGGAATGTTGGGTTGCTCACACGTGTTCTCTTTTTGAAGGCCAGACAGGGAGGAGGCCTCTGTGATGCCTCTGATTAATGCTGGCTTTAATAGGGTGAGTAACTGCGTCTGTTTGCATGCGTGCTCCCCTTGCCAATACGAATCTTTTCTATTCCAACGGTCAACACTTCTATCAAGATGTTGTGTTTGCTTAGAACACACGCACACGCACACATGGAGCTCGCCTGAACCACTATCGGCACATACTGTAACCTCTGTTAGCATCCATTTGAAACGCTGCTTGGTGTTGTCCTCTGACATACAGAGATATGTGGAAAATGCCAATATGATGGCCTGCTACAATGAGCTGCTACAGCTAGAACACGGAGAATTGCGGGCTCAGTTTAAACTGAGGTAAGAAGCAAACGCAGACCCCAAACCCAGAGCGCATATGTTCTGTTCATTAACTCGTTATTGTCACAAATAGTTACTGTTTCAAAGCTGATCTACTATATGTCCAGCTTTATGTTTAATTTGTTTGGTGATAATCAAATGTGTGTTCTCCATTTCTACCTGTTCAAGGGCTGGCAATGCCATTTTCACAGCTCTGGAACAAAGTCAAGAGGCCATAGAGATCAGTTCTGAAGATCAGGTCATTCAGGTGCGGACTCCATAGACTTTGCAACATTTAGCCTGCATTATCTGCCTGCCTGTCTGTCTGTTTGATATATTCTAGACCAGTAGGCGCTAAAAAAAGGAGAGGTCTAGAAGACATCAGTGCTGATGTCTTGTGATCTTTATCTCTGTGATGATAGCAGTATGCTTTCGTTCTCAATGGCTCCTTTTTTTCAGCAGACCGCAAAGCATTTTAGGCTGCGTTAGCATCACATTCTGTTAGCATCACATTCTGTTCTCACATATAAAAGGCATCTGTCTGTGAGTTCCATGCCGTATGTGCTAAATGTCCCAAAGCCATTGGGATAGGCATTGGGCTTGCATTAGAGGGGTCACCATAACAAACCGTAAGGACCCCGACAGCCTTCTCTCCTCTCCCCTGCAGTATGTGAACCCTGCATACGAGTCCACCATGGGCTACCAGCAAAGAGAGATGATTGGGAAGGAGATTGTAGAAGTGCCTAAAAGTGAAAAGAATAAGCCAGACCTCCTTGAAACGATAAACACCTGCATACGGAAAGGAAAGGTAGGGGCACCACCATTGTTTTTGACTGGTGCAGTGGTTGTGAGCCTTTTGAGCCTTAACCCCCGTGTTAAAAGTCATAGTTCATAGTTTGCATCTGTGCGGGAGGAGGCAAGCAAACGACTGCCTTATTAGGGCATTGTAAATACATTTGCAGTTGAAACAGGCATTAGAAGAACAACACATTTCCTTTGTCTTTTGGTCCCAACCCATGCCATGAAAAGGACAGGGCTAATAAATTGGCCCTAGGACATTGTGTGTGTGTGTGTGTGTGTGTGTGTGTGCGCGCGCGCGTGTGCGCGCGCGTGTGCCTACGTGTGCACGTGCATTGCATGAAATGCACACTGGTCCATCCGGCAGCTCTGTTTCATGTTGGACAGATCCCGGTGTGCTGCGCCGTGATGCAGGCCACACACACACACACACACACACACACACAGAGCGAAGGTCACCCCCCGACACACCAACAGCAGGAGAGGCCTTTTA
>JAODTR010000018.1:1045115-1056210 GCA_025399935.1 Amblyopsis rosae
GTGCTGCGCCGTGATGCAGGCCACACACACACACACACACACACACACACACACACAGAGCGAAGGTCACCCCCATACACACCAACAGCAGGAGAGGCCTTTTAATGCTGCTGCAATCCATGGGTGGGGTGGACATGAAAAAAGGCATGCCACACACCAGTAGTGTTTCACCTACCCATTAAAGCCACTGGCTGCTGTCTGAATCTTGCGGCATACCCCCGACCAGCACTATAAAACACTCCATATTCTTTACCCCCCCCCACCCCGATATATAGCACCTGTTTGGCTGATGATCTGTTTTAATATGATTGTGGCTTTATGCAGGATTACATTCAGACATATTTAGAAGCGTTTTGCTGCTCTGAAAATTCCCTCTCTTTGTGTTGTGTGTTCAGGAGTGGCAGGGAATGTATTATGCCAAAAAGAAGAATGGAGAAAGCATTCAGCAAAATGTGAAGATCACACCTGTGATCGGACAGGGAGGGTAAGCCGTGCGTGTATTCTGAGCTTTGCTCCAGCTGCTTCCGTGACCTTTAGCTAGCAGCCGTTAGCTGTGGGTGACCACGCACTTAGCTTGCATTTGAACCCCTTTCTTTTTTCAACTGTCCTTAGGTACTAAATATCTGTTGTCATTCACAGAAAGATCAGACACTATGTGTCTATTAGCAGGCCGTTAAATGATAATAACAAGGTAAGAGGACTGTTGATAGTATTAATGGTACATAGCATACATTTTCTAACCCATATATTGTATGTGAAGTGTGTTTTTTCTTTATTCAACTGCACAGAGCACTGATAAAGCCACTGAGCGCGTGCAGGCAGAGTCTCAGACAGGTATGTTCTGCCCAGGGTTTCTTTCTGTGGGACTGTAAATGCACAAGTGAGACTGGAACTACATTTTATTACTGTATTTTATATTTTAGTATGTGTCTGTGACGCTGTATGTAGTTGACCCTTGCCTAGTCATAAGAATTCCATTGTTAAAATGACCCTGTGTTGTACTGTACTCTGCTAATTTGAAAAAGGGTGTGAATCCAATCAGTGTTGACAATAATGAGAGATATGCTCCTCTCCCCAGACATCCAATCAAGTAAGCACAAGGACCGGAGGAAAGGCTCTCTGGACGTCAGATCCACAACGTCCAGAGGGAGCGATGGTAAGAGGGACAGGTGATAAGTGGTGGAGAATCTGGGTGTCTCCGGTTAGCTTAACAGGACTCTCTGTTTACATCAAGTGTTGATTGGGCACATAGGCTCACACGCAACAACCTAATGGAAAATGCAAAAACTGTTAAACCAATCCATATTAATATTGGAAATGGATATTTTAAAATTGACTGTATATATTTCTCTTATATTAACTTTTTTGATAGCTTGTATTTTTATAAATTGGCATTCAAAGTGGAAGTTAAGGGAATAATTTAATTGTATAGGGAAACTGTATTTAAATGTATAGTCAACTATTGCAAGCTAATTGTAAGATAATAAACTTTTTCTCAAATTCACCAAATATATCCTCGCATTTCGCTAGCTTTCCATTCTCAATGCATGTTGAAAAAATAATGAGATACTTCTACACAGCCCTGGCTGCGTAAATAGGAACACAAACAAAGTGGCAAACACCGCTCACATCAACAAAGCCGTAGTAATACGCTGCGGAGGGATTGTTTGAATTTGAGCTCGAAGTTAGCAAGCGTTCTCGAGATTGACTGATCCGTCCTTTAACTATGCATATGCAGTATGACAATAAATACTTTTGACATTTGACCTTGAACAATGTCATCCAGGTGTAAACATACATTCTTTCCCCTCTCCCTTTCTCCTGCAAGGGAGCTCCCAGCGACGACACTCCTCCATGGCCAGAATCCACTCCATGACAATAGAAGCTCCCATCACCAAGGTGGGCGAGCGCCAATCGCATGCTTATTAGCTTGCATCGATGTATGCGTCCTATGACTGAATTCTTGGGTCATGCACATACCTGAACAGCCACAAGCACTTTTCTTTTATGTTCAAGAGGCTTAAACTCTATACTATGTAACGTGTCGGGAGAGCATAGGCTGATGTACTGCACTGACGTCACATTTTATTGCCATTTCAAACAAGTGTATTCGGTGTGTAGAATGCAGCCTGCTGCTCACATGTGGTGACCGTCTAGGCTTGGGTCAAATGATGCCCTGTAGATCCTCCAGATGACTGTGTTGTCACAGCGCATATACATTGTGTCCAGAATAAATATAGGGATGACTTCCCCTGTATGTCTGTGTGTGTGTGTGGTTGTTAATGAGGGGTCCAGCACATATGGTTGCAGTGCTGTAACTCTGTGTTGTGAATCTCCATCCAGGTGATCAACATCATCAATGCAGCGCAGGAGAGCAGTCCCATGCCTGTAGCAGAGGCTTTGGACCGGGTTCTTGAGATCCTGAGGACCACGGAATTGTATTCTCCACAGCTGGGCACCAAGGACGAAGACCCTCATACAAACGACCTTGTTGGGGGCCTAATGACGGTAAGAACAAGGCAGACTTGACACCTTAGATTTGAGAAGAATCCCATTGTTGGATATTTGCTTTGTTTATTTTGGGGAAAAAACTAAACAAATGTGCATTTAGTATAGTCTGTAGTCTAATTTTAGTCTAATTTCAGTTTAATTTCAATTTTTCAATTAATTTTAGGCAGTTACCGTAGCCTACTTATCTATCCCACAAGACCTGTAAACAGCCCGCTTTGTGTCTTTACGTTTCCCAACTAATTCCTCAGTGTACGTTTACCATCAGAGTTATGTAGTTGGTCATCGTGCATGTCAATCAAAATACCTCTCGTGTCAAGTAGGCGGGTCTTTCCGCAGTTGGCCAGCGCTGTGTCCCAGACTACGCAACTAAAGGCTGGTTCTGCGATATTAGGTGAGGGATAGAAGAAGTCCAAATATGTTTTTACTAATGATACACCCCCTGAGAATATGGAGACCTCTCCCGTTCAATTTGATTTCAGTCAAAGACTTTACAATGGCACAGTGTCCCCAAATGTGCTGTACAGTCCAGGACACATACATTGGCAAACCCAACCCCAAGCGGCCTCATGTAATTCATATGGTTTAACAGTTGCTTTTGCAATACTAGCAGCAACTACAAGTTGATATTTTATGGCTAAAGCTGTAACCTAGACCGCCTTATAGTGTAAGGGTTAATATAATCAGTGGTTGCATGTGGTTCTTACTGTACATATACAGTACTGTTTACAATACATGCCGTGGGGAGAGAAAAGTACAAGGAAAGGGAGATATTAACAGACAGCCGTGGTGAAGTTAGACAGAGTGCCAAGTTGGCAGTCTTGGCAACAACCCCAAAGGAAGTGTTAGATTGTCCTTTGTGCTCCGGTAGGCTGGAGTGGAAAACCTACAATTCCCTCCCCTCTCTCTCTCTCTCTCTCTCTCTCTCTCTCTCCTACCACAACATTCACACGAATGTTTTCCTCTCAAATACACAAGCCTGGAAACATCCTGCTCTTTGGATCTGAAGAATAAGTGTGACTTCACTTACGGCGTGGACAGAAAATGTACAAAGACATAGCACTGCTAGACTTATGAAAGATTTGTATTGGGGCTGTTCTTGTGAGTGTTCACATGGGATAATGGAAGCTTAGCCATGAGTTCAATTTCTGAGCGGGCGGGTTGGTGTGCTTTCTTCTCCAGACCAGATGATTATGTATGTAGGATCAAAGATGTGCTTGCACTTCCAGCCTTTTTCGCATGTACTGAGTGGATCCAATGGACGTCTTCCTGGGGTGAAAGTCTTAAAATAGCCAGTGTGTACAGCGACAACGGCGCGATGAGACAGTGCTCAGGTCAAGGATGAGGCTGTCTGTTCTTGCTTTCTTACTCCTCGTGAAGTAAACCTACAAACCACACAGTTTTGCACCTGTTAGTTGAGCACCTCCTCTAAAATGTATATCAAGGCAGTATTATCTTTCTCTTGACCTGTGTATTTAACATGCAGTACCATATACAAAATGATACATTCATTTCATTAGCAAGGATGTCTCACCCCAATGAGGCCCATAATTATATACTGAACCCTGAGCAGGCAAAACAATAGAGATGCCTGAGAGATAGATAATAACCTGGTCCAAAACATAAACAGAAGCTCTGCCTCTGCCTCTGATTTGCTTTGCATATGTCATCAGTGGCGCAAATACATGTCAATCAAATATTATCAGGAGATTGGGTTACATGTTCTGAAGCTGAAAACGGCATATTTGACTTCTGACACATCCCCACTGTCCCCAGGGACTCTTCAATATAATATTTTTCTTGTCTTTCTCTGCTGCAGGATGGCTTACGAAGATTGTCAGGAAATGAGTACATCTTTTCTACAAAGCGTAGGTCACCTCACAGGGCTAACAATGCTGTGGGTGGTGGTAGTAGTAGCTATTTTGATGCAGTATGTTAGAAGATATTTTGATGTTCTTCCTTGAATGTATTAGGAACCAAAATAGTTGGGGTCTAAAAATGTTCAGACATTCTGTACAGTTCTCTCTCTAGTCCTTAAATCACACGTTTTTATTTTTGTTTTTACAGAAACGCATCTCCCGAGCCACATGACCACTCCCCTCTCGCTAAATGACATCCCGCCTGGTATAGCCCAGACCATGGAGAACGAGGACTCGTGGGACTTTGACATCTTCAAACTGGAGGGGGCTACCATGAAACGGTGAAGCCTCAAAACATTTCTTTGAAAGTTCTCAATGTTATGGCACTTCATCATTGACATGGAGAGATACGCTGTAGTGTTAAACCCCTGTGCCATATCCTCCCACAGGCCGTTGACTTACTTGGGCCTGAAGACCTTCTCCCGCTTTGGGGTCTGTGAGTTCCTGAACTGTCCAGAGGCCACACTGCGCTCCTGGCTACAAGTGATCGAAGCCAACTATCACTCCAGCAACTCCTACCACAACTCCTCTCACGCGGCAGACGTCCTGCACGCAACCGCATATTTCCTGTGCAAGGAGAGGGTCAAGGTAAAATTACTGAGAACAGCACGCAGAGCTTGTGGAGAAAAGACACATTTCTTTTTTACATATTTTACACTTTTCTTTCTCGGCTTTGAGAACACTGTCATCTAACTCTTAGGTCAAAGGTTGTGCAGCCAGTATTGAGTCACTCACTTGCCCTTTGTTTAATGGGTTATGGAAATAAATGGACAGTGTGGCTGGGAAACATTCCCATTTATTTCTAATGGGCTTATTAGTGTAGGTATTGTTATTTGGTTACCCATGTACAAGTAGAGCAACAATTTGGCATGCTATTTTGTTGAGCCATGATCCAATTGTAAGGTATCCTTCCTTAACATTGTCTTTCATATGGGTGCAGCCAGTGTGTGTCAGTGTGTGTCAGTGGCTCAGTAAGTAGTTGAGCATGTGCGTCACCTTAGATGACTACCAAACTATTTCTATTGTATTTCTGACCTTTGGGAACTGATCTTTCATATAGCTTAGGCAGGGTATTCTGTGGTTAGTTAGACTTGGCCACTTAGATAAGCATCCCCAGACAGCAAGGAGCTCGGTTGTATTGCTAAATTAATAATGTTATAATGACTCCACAGACTCATGTTCATGGTCAATCTAGAAATAATGAAAATGGTGAACTCGTAAAAACTCATTTAAATGTTTGTGAATACATTTCAATGGTTAATTAAGTGATTAATTTACTAATGAATTAATCACTCCATCTGCATGACATTTGTTGTAATAGCAAAGCCTAGACCCCATTGATGAGGTGGCGGCACTCATTGCTGCTACGGTCCATGATATCGATCACCCAGGCCGCACCAACAGCTTCCTATGCAATGCAGGAAGTGAGCTTGCTATCCTGTACAATGACACAGCTGTGCTAGAGAGCCACCATGCAGCGCTGGCCTTCCAGATCACCACGCGAGACGATAAGTGCAACATCTTCAAGAATATGGAGAGGTAGGCATGGTACTGTTGACGGTTTACTTGTTGTTATTGTTAACTCAATGTGATTTCCACCCGCTACAATACCCATACTAGCTTTGTTCTTCATGAGCAATTTCATTGTTGTAATCACTCACTATCTAAACTTGTACTTTGTGCCCTAAGCTTTCAGTGTGTTCTGTTTTTGATAAACTGCAGAATCAATTTTAAGATGTAATGTTCATTTTTGGTTATTGACACATTTATAATACTGACCTGAATAGCACATGTAGAATACATTATTGTGGATGACGATAGCGTGTATGTAGATGTGTGTGTGTGTGTCTGTGTGTCTGCCTGTGTATGGTTATGTGATTTGAGTCCCAAAGCAGAATGGTTTGCATGCACTGTTATCCTCAGTGGGGGTAGGTGAACAATGCCACCATTCATCTACATTGTCACTGCACTCAGAAGAGAATCTTTCATTAAGGCCTCAATGCTATTTACTACACTGTCATCTGCACTGCCTTAGTTTCCCTCTCTTTTTCTGTTAAGTATATTTTTTATATCTTTTTCCAGCCTCTAACCAGTTGATTTCTGTTTGTCTCTGTTGGCAATTCTAGGAATGAATACCGTACCCTGCGACAAGCCATCATTGATATGGTGCTTGCAACTGAGATGACCAAACACTTTGAACATGTCAACAAATTTGTCAACAGCATCAACAAGCCACTGGCTGCACTGGAGGAAAATGGGGTGAGATAGAGTTTAATCATTTAAATGAATTGGCATTTTATTACATATTATACGCACAGCACATTTTAGAAATACACATATATATAATGTACTTAAGATAAACAAGCCTCCCTTTGCCAAATACACATTCTATTCCCAAATAAGCAACGGTAACATGTTTGCTTGAGGGAATATACTCATTTAGGAGACTTGTTAACTATTGTAGCCTGGGCATGGAGATCTGTGGATAGAGAATTTTACAAGTTGGTACCATCTTTCTCATCTACGTGTGGAATGCTCAACATGGTCGTATCAAAGATGTCTTGTGTTTTTAAGGCATATATAGGATTAGAATAAACTAAAGACACACTAGTTTTTGAGTTTGTGAATATCTTTTCAGAAAGACGACTATAGTTATATTTGTAATTATTTTCAGGGAAATGGCGATGAAGAATCTGTTAAAGGTATCCTGACTTCCCCAGAGAATCGGATCCTTGTTAAGCGGATGCTGATAAAGTGTGCAGACATCTCCAATCCATGCAGACCACTGGAGCTTTGCATAGAGTGGGCTGGTCGCATTTCCGAGGAATATTTTGCACAGGTGATTAGAGAAACAAACATGATTCTCTGACCTGGATGGATTGTGCAGGCAGTGGCAGTGGGTTTGTTGTTATCTGTATATTGAGTGTTGACGTTTACATTTTATCCAAGCTACTTTACAATAAGCACAGTTTACATCACAGTAAGTAAGTACTTTTAAAATGAATAGCATATCATAATAGTATTGTTTGTTTATGTATGTACTGTATGTAAGTGATGCAGTATACATACAGTACTGTATGAAGAGATCTGATGCATATACCTCTAAATCCATCTGAAAAAAAGTAGCAATACAGCATTATTTATTAGGTTTATATATTTGGATGAACTAATTTCACCTTTATTACAATTAAAAGGTCAACACTGAATAAAAAGTAATATCTTCCAAAAGTGTAACAGATATTTTGTAATATTGCCAATTTAAAACCAAATGTACTTTTTGGGTTTTTGCATCTGAGCTCCTCGTATATAGATATATGTGAGAGCCAGGAAAGGATGTGTTGTGGGAGTGGCTGCTGAGGCACCCTGGTGCATTCTGGTTAGGTGAGTGTAGTCACAGCTGTCTTGACGGCGGGTGGAAGCTCATGATCCTTTATGCTGTCTTTGGTACAGACTGATGAGGAGAAGAGGCAGGGTTTACCGGTCGTCATGCCCGTGTTTGACAGAAACACCTGTAGCATCCCCAAGTCCCAGATTTCCTTCATAGATTACTTCATTACAGACATGTTTGACGCATGGGATGGTAAGCGTGGACGCTGTAAACACAATATATGGCATAATGTAAGTCAGCAGCTCAAGCTAATAAGAAGCCTTCTAACTCCATTGTGTTTGTTGTAGCTTTTGCAGACCTGCCCAACCTTATGCAGCACCTGGACAATAACTTCAAGTACTGGAAAGGCCTGGATGAAAGAAAGCTGCACAGTTTGCGACCTCCCCCGGAGTAGCAGCTGTTTGTACGTGTTCAGTCCTGGGCTCTGGGACTATGCCACAGCTCTCCTGTCCTCTCTCCTGGGTCGCTTTTCCCCCCACCAACGCAGCGGCCTTCTAGCCTTCACTCTTCTGCTTTTGTAGCATGCCGACTCTTCATGACAGTCTATACAGATACAAATGACATCCTGATTACCAGCTGACACTGTCACATGGGTACTGCAACAAGCAGAGGAACGGATGGCTAAAAAGGACACAACACATCCTTATAAACTTCTAGTGGCTATTTGGCCATTGGCAGTGTAGCCAGTCAAGTGATATGACTGAGACAAGGTCCTTAGAGGCCTCCAGGCAAAAACAAACCTCTCTATCAGTGTAGCTGATGATGCTGTCTGACTAAAACTTTGCTCACTGATAGTAACTGAAAAAAAACTAGTTTTTCGCTCTGCTCTGTGCTCTGGGTTCTCCTCGAACCTTGAAAACTCTATGGAGGCGTGGTCCTAGGATACAGAAGTTTAATCCACGTCTGACACAACAAGACCAGCTTGGGCCTCTGTCCTACTGCTAATAGCAAAGCAGACATGTTTCTCTTTTGCCCCTTTGCACCATGTAACAACACTCGACCGGTTTTTTTGTTTGTTTGTCTGTCCTTCAGAAACACATCCACTATTCTTGGCAAGGAAGATGTTTAGTGACACAAGGCTATCATATGAGATAAATGGGTTGAGATATTTTCTTGCTGGTTCAGGGAGTGGAAATTTATTAAGGCCACTGGTGAGAGATAACAAACCTCAACGTCATAATAATAGGTAACTAATAGATATATTAATTTAGTCTTATGTTACCTATGTTCTGTAATAAAATATATACATGACTTAGTAAATAAATAAATAAATAAACAAACAATATGAAGTTAAGAGAGAAAAGCCAAAGCTGATTAAGAAAAAAATACTACAACTCTTGTTTTGTCCACAGTTGTTATTCACATAAAGCAATGTTATGAAAACATTTTTATCAAACGTACAGTAACAGTTTGAATGAACACCTTTTTATTGCACTGTAAACAATATTAGAAACATATTTGTCTCAGTGATTGGATGGGATGTTACATTGGAGAATAAGCTGCGCTATTGCTGATCACCGGGAGTGTGTGTGTGTGTGCGCGCGTGCGTGCGTGCGCGAGCGCATCTGTCTGTCTGTGCTTGAGTGTATGTGGGTGTATCCATTGTTGCGGCAATCCCTCACTCTTGGTTTAATGCTGTAAACCGCTTCACATTTGACAACAGCAGAAATATGTGAAAACATTTTGGACTTGAAAGATATTTTTTTTTCTCCCAGAAATGTTTGTATCTGGTTTGTCCTAATGAAAAGACTGCCTTATTTTATAAAATATTTATACAGTACATCCCACTGTGCAACTGCAACGGACATCTGGAGTTTTTATTATAACATAATCAAAAGTTGTGTTCAAGTAAATCTCAATATTTTTATAGACAATGAATTTTACACTGGATTTACAACGAATGAGATCAGCCAATTATAGTTATCTGAATACCTGTGAATTAGATGTTCCTGAAGAGGTATATGACATGTATGCAGAAAACTAAATGGTTTAAAATAATGTGGATTATAGAATTGTCTATCACTGTCTAAAACCAGTCTCCTAGGCCAGCTTGCTTTGATTTTAGCAAACATCATTCTATTTTGGCCACATGTTCAAGATCATTATGCACAGACCCAGGGAACAACTTCTGTCCAAGGTTGGTTTCAGATTAGGATACTAATATATGTTTAACATATGCTTATTAAGAATATTTCCTATTTAAGCAGTATATAAAATGCCATAACAACTAAGAAAATAGTGGTTGGTTGATAAGGTATTGACCATGTTATTTTTTTCTCTTATGACAAATGTACACTCAATCAGGGGAATTGTTTATTTTCTTCTGATTCACTTCTTGCTCTGAAGGAATGAGGAAAAAAATCAAATCTAGAAATTCTTCAGTGGAAAATAAAATATTGTCAATTATGAGTTGGCAATTTATTTCATTTCCCTTGTGCTTGTTTGTATTTTTACCTATACCTATAGCTACTCAGCTATATGCCTAGCTGTTTAAGTAGACGGTCGAGTTGACTTGTCGACCTCTGTAATGAGCCTGATTTTTAGACTAAATGTAATACTGAAAATGAAGTAGGCTACAAGATTCAGGGGTTCAGTTTTGAAACGTAATGTGATAACATATCCTAGCATTGGGCCTTTTAGGCATTATACATTTTTGATGTAAACGTTCAATGTTTACAGGATGCATCGATGATCCATCCACCCATCCATCGTCAACTGCTTATCCGTGGTTGGGTCGCAGCTCAAGCAGAGGAACATCCCTTTCCCAAGCAACATTAACCCACTCTGAGGGATTCTGAGACTGAGACATTCTGAGGCTAGTGTGGAGACCATCTCTTCACCTATCCTGGGTCTTCCCATGGCATAGAATAGAATCTCTCTTATTGCCACAACGGTGCAGTCAAATGAATGCAGTACCGCCCCAGCTGCTCTGATTCCAGCCAATCTCCGGGGTCTTGCTCACAAGTGAGGGGACAATGGAGTGGGTTACAGGATATAATAGCATTAGTACATGAAAAAAGAATAGGCCTATATATATATATATATATATATATATACTGTGTAAATGTGTGTGTGTATATATATATATATATATATATATACTGTGTAAATATGCTGATAAAATAATCCAGTGTTTCTACAGTACACATTTAATTCATCTTAAAAAAGTCCTAAATGAAATATATAAATAAAACAACATACTAGATGGTTCCTCTCCGGGAACCATCACCTTATCGTGGTGGAGAGGTTTGTGTGTCCCTATGATCCTGAGAGCTGTGTT
>JAODTR010000018.1:1065156-1079144 GCA_025399935.1 Amblyopsis rosae
ATGTTGCCTTGCTCCAACACAGCTGATTCAAATGAATGACTTGTTAGAATCCTGATAACGAGCTAGTCGTTTGAATCCAATGACAGTCTTATCCATTTATTGTCTCAATCGGGTGCACACAGGCATATGCACAATGACTAACACTAAGTTAGTCATTGTGTCAAGTTATTGTTGAAATACAGTAGTTCAAGGTACAATGTTGTAAAATTATTTGGAAAGATAATAGTTTTGTATATAATAAGGCCAAATCTTTTGTTTTGATAAATATATATTGTTTTGTACTGTAACAATGTGCACCATGTGTATATGTATTCCATCATTTTCTGCCTAAAATTATTCTGAAATAGTTGTGCTCACTGCTCACCATTAAACAACTTACCTATAAGACAATGTTTTCAGAATAACCGCTGTATGTTCACATTCTAATTGCAGAATTATTAATTTTCTGAACATTTCAGAACCATGCTCAAACAATTATTTTCTGTCATTCTGCATTTTCACACCACTGTTCTTAGTTATGAAGCTTATACTTGAATTGTAGAACTCAGGTTTTAAGCTTTGTTGTTTGCAAGTATGTTTTTATATTGGTAGCATTTTGTCTTATTAATTGCAAAATAATTACTACACAATCAGCATAATGTTAATCTCTAAAAATGTTGCATAGACATCTACAGCATCATGTGTATATGAATATATATATATATATGTCTGTGACTTTTTTTACTGAGTTAAAGACGGATGTTTGTTAAATATGCTTGATAATGATAATGCATATACACAATTAAACATTTGTTAACATTATTTAAGTCTTTCAGAAGGCCACCGTGGTAGTTGTGATCGGTCTATAGAGGGGGTGGATGACCTTCAGACCCTTTGAATCATGTCATTGTTTGAACCATGCTGCTTTTTAGACTTTGTGCACCATCAGGCTTTGCATCTCATATATTTCAATGACTAAAGAAAGAATGTGACACACAATCCAGTTAATCCAATTCAATAGAAGCGTTGATGTCTTCCTTAAAGAGTGACAGCAGGAATCTTGCATCATAGATAAATACTCAGAAAACTACCACACCAACAGAACTGTGGACACAACCTTTACCAACATTTATTCTACTTTGTAAGAAAATCTTTTTTTTTTTTTTTATCTTTGTTCAATCAGTTTTCTATCTGAACATTGACACAAACTATTTTATTTAACACAAATATGTGTTGGTATTATTTTTCCCCAAAAACGCAATAACTTGGAGAACACCTAACTTTAATAGAGAGGAAGACTGAGAATCTATTACCATCTAGTGGCAAGATCTCGCATCACATTTACTGAATATTTTCAATATTATGAATATTAACAAGACAGATGGAAACCATTTCAATGCAATTACATTTATTGTTTTTAATTTTTTTTTCTATGCACGGTTACAAAGCCTGATGTTAAAATGGATTGGGTATAGAATTATGGAATCTTCACAATGTTGTAACCCCAGAAAATAAATACATGACTAAATGTGTTACACAGCTCAAAAATATACAAAGGCTTGGAATTAATCATGTAAACTTTTAAAAACCATTGTCTCTCTTATCTTTTTCCTTTTTTTTTTTTTTTTACAAAAAGATTTGCAACTTTCTTTTATTTAAAACATATTTACAAGTTTATACAAAAATACAAAAGTGATTCAAATCTGTATAGCTATTCTTAAACACAGAGTTATTTTTTTTTTAAATAGACAGTTACATTGCCTTGAAGTATTGATCCACATCTTTGCCCCCAATCCCTTTTTTAAAATTGATTTAGTGTTAATCTGTAATGTACACTTTGGAAAAATTAAATATGTTTGTTCTCACACCGTGGCGGATGAACCAAACTATAAGCAGATGCCTTGTTTACCTCCCCAGTAGCTTTAATTATAAACTGAACAAGAATAAATGGGGACCCTATATTTAGTCTGTCCTCATCAAATTGTATTAAAAAAATCTCCTGTTTGGAAATAAAATAATACATCTCACAGAGTAAGGGAAAACCACACTAAATCTTTTCAATAAGTGCTTTTTTCTAGAATTAAAAAAATAACATGGTTGTTTTTCCTTTTTCTTACCTCAGACATAGAAGATTGATTTATTTTTAGCAATAATAAAAGTGATGTGACACAATTATGTAGTTAGTAAAGTCTAAGGAAAAGTAGTTTATGGTTCCACAAGGTCTTACTGTTTGGATGCGTAAATGGATTTCCCTGTTTAATTGGTATTTTGTTTGTACATGTTATTACATCAGTAATCCCATACTGATTTTTCCAGGTATGCACTTAATCGCCATCAGATTCTCCTGGAAATGTTTGGATTTCCAACGTTTTGGTCCAACATAACTTCCAGCACCACAGGTTCAACTGTATTTTCCAAAACGAAAGTTCATAAACACTCTATGTGATTGTCCAGTGAGTGGCTATACAGTACAAGATAAACCCGTTTGTCATCGCGACTATACAGAACAGAATCGACAGTTTGTACATCTATAGAGCACACTATTAAACTTGACATTTGAACTGAGAATGCAATATCTTTTCTCATGGTATGGAGACATCCCTCAGATAAAATAAGGTGCAATCCTTATCTCTTTTTTTCCCTTACTTATTGCATGCGATAGAAATACAACAAAAAAAACAATGAACAGGAACAGGTGCGCTTCAGCAATATGGGTATATGATGAATGTAAAATTGTAATAGTTCACAGCTTTTTCTCTCCCCGTCTTACACAGTGTCAGTTCTGCAATTAATATTCGCTGAGTTGTGATTTTGTTATCTAACTATCAGTTTCTGTCTCTATACATCAGATTTACATTTAAACAGTAATATGCTTGTTAAGGTATTCACAGAATACAGTGAATTAATTCCATAGAAGTTCAGTCCCTGTCTGAATGCCATGTGTGCAACAACTGCCATTTGTATAGCCATGGATATTATACACATACACTTCTGGGATGAAACTGGCTGAGATCAGTCCACTCCGTTATTCTAATGCTGTACTGAAATAGAAACATCTAGATAATGGTGTCATTGTGTTCTTGTCTCCCATCTCCTCTAATGTTGAGTGATATTGAGGGAATAACGGTTGGTGAACACCAACTACCGAGATGAGCTTTCATCTGTCTAATGCTACTGGGTTAGTGCAAATGAGAGAGGCGAGGATGAAAATAGACATTTTGGACTGAGTTGAGATTTACATGTAATGTCATCATTGAGACATGTTCTTCTTTGCTACACTCTTAAGCTGATCCCCTTATATAGATATGACTTTATATTCAGTACAAATATACATATACAGTTTCATAGAATATATTTTCTTTTTTTCCCCAAGGAACAACTTTAAGAATTATTATGAAGTGCAAAAGATACGTTTTGGAAATATTATCCAAATGAACCTCCAGTCAAGCTGATTGATGACCCTCTAGAGCATTATATGTCTATATTCAATAAAGTTACAACTGCTTTAAATTACACCCTTCCACTTAAATCCATGTATTCAATTATGGCAGGATTGGCCAGGAGCTGAAATAACTTTGACCGATCATATCATACTGGTGTCACGGTTGGGTTTACAGTCAGTGAGCATGTTATTAGAATAGGTTGCAACATGGTCTAAGTCCATGCATATGTGTGAGGACTGCTAATTGCCATTCTAACTTTCACCTCTAATAGAGAAAGGCCACTGTGCGATTGTCCTAAAATAACCTGTATCTTTGAAAAATGGGCCTTATCTAGAAAACAGCTCCTGCTGTTCAGACTCTAAGATCAAAGACACATCTATCTAGAATACCGACAATGTGGCACAAATGTTGCCATAACCTTTCACAGTGAAAGATTGTTCTTATGATAAAAAAAACAAAACACAATTATATCTATGAAAACCATGGTGAAGACAATGGTTGCATAATGGATCATGCAATATGTTAAACCTCCATCATCCATGATACTCTTTTATAAAAATACATGCATCATGTTATGTGATTTCATATGTGTAATACTATATTCCCTAAAGTTTAGGGGTGCCCAACCCTGGTCCTGGAGAGCTACCGCCTTGCATGTTTTGGATGTCTCCCTGCTCCAACACACCTGATTCTAATGAATAGCTCGTTATCAGTCTCTGCAGAAGCCCATTGATTTGAGTCAGGTGTGTTGGAGCAGAGAGACATCTAATACAAGCTGGATAGGGGCCCTCCAGGACCGGAGTTGGGCACCCCTGCTAAACCAATGTGGATTTCAGATTGAGACACAATAGTTTATTAAGGGTTTGTAAAGACCGACAGGTGTTTGAGATAACAGGCTGATTAGACCTTTTCTCATTGGCCCCTTACTGCAATTCATGTTAGTGATGTAATCACGTCAACCAATCAAAGATGTCTGCTGTCCTCTCCACACTGGTACAAGATATTATCAGCAGTCAAAAAGGTACTATCAGCCAACCTATACAACTGTCTGGGTTTACATTCCCTTTACAGTTGTGGTCCATTGGAAATTGCCCAACAAACCTCACAATCTGTTATTTGCAGGAATGTGGACTATAGCAAATCTGACCATGGCATTGGGTATGAAAATTTGAGATAATTATTTTTTAATTATAAAAATTAGTTTTTCATGGATACAACCCCCCCAAAACACACACACACACACACACACACATATGGAAGTAGAAATACCATTGTTTCATCTGCTCCTACATGCACACGCTAATTGTCCATATTCCAAGTTTCTTTTGTTGTCATAATTTACCAAACATTTGGGAATTACAGTAAAAAAAGACAGGTTACTCAAAATAGGTGTTCCTCTTTTAAATAACATTCTTTGATATCATTTTGAACATGACAGTAAGTAGGTATGATAGCCTTGAGGTTCTCAGACTCATCCGTTTAGGGTGATATCTCACAACAGCTTATTCATTCCTGTAGGAGTAAACCCCATCCATTTTATAGACAATAGTCTTAATCTGCTGTGGCGCTTGTATACCATATCTGTTCTGCTGTCCTGTGTCACCTATTAGGTGAAGGCTAAGCATATTGAGCCTTCTCTCCTCCCTTTATGAGGACCTGTCATCGTGGGGGCTCCCATCCGAGTTTTCCGTCTCACCTTCGGAGATGGCCTGCATGGGGGCTGTGTAGAGGCGGCTACGAGTACTGTAGCGGCTGCTATTGGCTACGGGCGGGATCCGCGATCGACCCTGTCTGGAGGCAGCCGACATGGGAAGAGTTTTGGGTGTGAAGCTTTCAGCATTTGCCCTGGGAAACAGGCCCGGGATGTGGACGGGTTCCAGGCCAGACAGAGAGGGCTCCTGGTGAAGGCAGGGGAACTCCTCCGCCTGCCTGACGGCACCCTCCTGGAGAGGGTCCCCAGTGGACTTGGGGGTAATGGGGCTCTTGAGGATCTCGGTGGCAGACATGCGGTAGCTGGAGTCCGACCGACTGCCCTTCTTGAGCAGCAGGAGCTTGAACTCCTCATTGGAAGTGCTCGACTTCCTGGCGCTACGGTAGATGGGCACGGGGGCACGGTAAGACCCTGTCTGGATGCCCGCAGCCGGCTGGACGTTCAGGGGAGGGGCTGGTGGGATGGCGTTGGTGGGGGCAGCACCAGTGGCGACCGGGGTTGCAGGGCACAGACGGGACTTGGCATTAATATCCCCGGAATCCTTCCGTCCCAGTACCTTTCTCTTGGATCTGAAGGGAGAAAACATATGGCAGTGAATCACACAGACCATAACTGGCCTGTCAGCGGATTAGGAGTGTGCAAAAATGGGCAAGGTACCTGTGTATCATGGCGAACAAATCCTCGGTTGTGCGCGACTTGTTAGGCGATGTGAAAATGATGTCCTCTTCTATTTTGGTGTCGTCCAGCATAGGGGAGAGGGAGTTGTCACTGGGCGTTGAATCTGCAACATACAACAGCCCTATCGTATGTCATCTGGCTGCCTGGTCTCCAGGTATATGATCCAGAACATTAACAAACTATGTGATGTGGTGTAAAGAGAATAAAAGACTTTAAAAGGCCATTCATTACATAGTACATTACTAGAAATTATGAAATTGTGTTGTAAATTGATGATATCAGTAATATTCCAGTATTATACCCAGAGAAGATATCTCACTGTGTATACAATAAATAGTACTCTACATCAATTTAAGTGTATTTCATGTACTGTATGTATTTTGTTGGGGGCAACTAACTTTCACACGATATAAAAGCTACACAAGCAGATAATACAATAGCAAGCATGGACAAAGTATTGTGCATGTAAACTGCTATTGCTCTTCAGTATAAATGTGATGCTAATAGGTAGGCCTAATACACAATTTGTAATTTTACTGTACCTTACTCAGTAATATTATTCTCTGATGACCTATAATTCAAAGTGTCAGAAACAGTTTTTTTTCTTCATCATAATGTAAGAAACGACTGTAATTGGTAAATGTCTATATATGTGTGTTAAAGGTATAGTCAGCTATTGCAAGCTAATTGTAAGCCAATATTTCCTCGCAATTCGCTAGCTTACCGTTCTCTGTGCTTAAAAAAATTGTCTACTTCTACAGAACCCTGGCTCTGTAAATAGGAATATAAACAAAGTGGCGAACACCGCTTTGCTTCACAATGGCCCTCATTTACCAAGCTAACGTTTAAACCAGTGCAGATCCGTGTGCAGAATTCATCTTACAATAGCGCTCACTTGTGATTTATGAAACTATTCGTATCTCGCCAAACAAGCGTAAGAATGATCGCACGTTGATAAATGTGGCGGTGGAAAACAAGCGTTATTTAAATACCACGCCCTTAAATATTATAGATTTAGAGGCCTTGCCCCTCGAGTTTACGACATGGAGAGTTGTAATAAATTCAAGAACAGAAGAATAGGCCAAAATTATGTTGCTTTCTCTGGCATGCAGGCTATAGGCTTCCTCCCGCGGAGTACACGTCTTACGAAATATAATATTTTGCCATCATATACTTCAATTAATGTCTACTTTTAAATGCCTGTCAGAAGCAGAATATGGTCTAAAAACACCTCACAGATAATTATCCCCCACTTCCACTATGCTGCGCCGCAAGAACACGAGTACACGCGTTGAGACTTGACGTGAGATTTCGTCGTTGCCACCGCTCACGTCCAAATCGGTCCAGATTGACAAATGCCAACCTTTGCGTGGAAATAATCGTACGCACAGATTTCTTCCATACGCACGTTTCATAAATGAGGACCATTGCATTTCGATGTGTGGGGCGGCGCTGCGGAGGAATATTGTTTTGATTTGAGCTTGAAGTTAGCAAGCGTTCTCGAGAATGAATAACCTGCCTTTAATAATGTTGCTGTGTTGTTACCCTCCTATTGCTACGAATGAGGCAACAAGGGGTGGCGAGGCTTACCTTTACTGAAGTAGTCTTCAGTGTCAGGAGTGGTGGAGTCGTCCTTGCTCTCCTGTGGCTGATGGGCACTTCTGGTTGCACCTGATGTGACTTCCTCTTGCTCCTCCTCCTCCTCATCATCATCATCATCATCATCATCATCCCTCTCATCATTGCGTCCTCCTAACCGCACATCGCTGATTGGATAAGGGTGCGATGTGTCTGCTGTGGAGCCAGGCACTTTGATTGGACTAGCCCATGGACCTGAGTCTGAGTAGGATCCCCCCGCAAACTCATATGCCGGGGGAGGAGGGTGGGTCGACCGGGGGCCGCCTCTGGAGCATCCAGCGGTCCTGGGAGGCTCCCTCGCCACCCGCTGCTCCTCCTCCCCTCCCTCCTCTTCATCCTCCTCCTCCTCATCCTCCTCTTCGTCCTCGTCATCGTCGTCCAATGAGAACGCGCGCTCCCCCAGCACCCTGAACTCTGAGTGTGTGTGCGTGCAGCGCGCCAGCCCCCTGATCTCTGCGTGCGAGTGGATGTGTGTGTGCAGGTCCACAGGGGAGGGGTGGGGGGCGCGTGGCACGGGCCGGTGCAGGGGGGAAGAGCCACCGCTGCCGCCATCGTCGTCGTAGAGACGTGCGGACGCCGGCTCCGAAGCCCGGCTCCTGAAAGCGGTCATGGCCCAGAAGGTGCCGGGCCCGTAGCGGTCCTGCCGGTGCAGCAGGCTCTCGTACGGGGGAGGGCCGTCCGGGTGGCGGCCAGGGGGTGCCAGGGGCGGAGCTTGGGGGGGCGGGGGATGGGAGCGGGAGGGCGAGAACGTGTGCTCCGGAGGTTGGGGCCTCTGGGGTAGGGGTCTGCGCGGGGGGAGTGGCCTGGTGTGCACGGGAGGCGGGTCTAGCGGCGCCGCGCTCGGGGGGAATTTGGGCCTGGTGGTGCTCTCCGTTGCCGGAGTCACTGCGGAGAGCGGCGTCGCCGCGGCAGCGGAGACAATGGCGCTCTCCGCCCGCCGGCTGACGGAGCGTAGCTGCACGGAGCGCAGCGCCGACGGGGTGATGGCCAGCAGGTTGGAGCTGGGGATGAGGGGCATGGGCTGGGGCGTCAGGGGGTTGTTGGAGCTCCTGCTGGAGACTGAGCAGGGCGGGACCCTGTGATGCTGGTGGTGCTGGTGGTGCTGGTGGTGGTGGAGCGCGTGCACGTGGTGCGGTGTCCTGTGGGCGAGGGCGTGTCTGACGTGCGCTCCCTGCAGCGCGCTCAGGTCCAGCTGGGACGGAGTGAAGTCGGGCTCCCGCTTAAACAGCGACGACGCCAGAGGAGGCGGAGCCTCTCTGGGGAAGTTCTGCAGGGAGGCGAGCGACGACTTCCTCTCGGGAACTTTGGGCTTCCTCTTGCCGCTGGTGGGCGACAGCGGGCCTGGGAAGAATGCCGCCGCCGAGGACGACGGGATGGTGGACGTCGGCGTCTCCGACTGGCTGGAGTAGCCGCTGGAGGGGGAGGCCAAGCCCGCCAGCTTCTCGGGGGACCCCGGTTTGAAGTCGCCGTCCCCGGGCGGCAGAGGGGGGCTCACCTCCGTGGCGGGCTCCGACGCCTGAGGCAGACCCTGGGCTTGGGTGTCGGAGGACGTGGAGGAGGAGGTGGAAGAGGAAGAAGAGCTGTCGGGGGACTTCATGCACTCCATGACGGTGGTGCCTGTCGCCGTGCTTGAGTTTGACATGGACGTGTACTCGCCATTGCCGGACTTGAGCTCGTTGTTGTGAAGCCACAGATCTGCATAGTCGGACTGGACAGCACCGTCGTCTTTAAAGGAGTGCGTGTCCGCCGAGCTGAACGACATAGGCTCCACTATGTCCACCACCGTCTCCCTCAAGCCCATCCCCCAGGCTCCCAGGGGCTCTGCCACCAGGCAAGACGTCTCTGACGCATCGGGGGCTGCTCCTAGCTCCAGCTCTAGCTTCATATCTCTGGAAGACAAGGTGAGGTCTTGTTTGCTATCCGTCTTTGGTTGCTCCTGCTCTGCCTGCGGGTCTGTTCCCACGTCGACGCCGCTGCTACTGGCCTCTCGTAGCGACGAGCTCCGTTTTGGCGGCGGAGGTTTGACTTTTGGTTTCCTCAGTGGACGGCAGGGCCTCCCCAGGGTCATAGTGCCTGCTCTGAGCCCAGCCTGGGCCTGGCTGTACGCTGCATGGGCCAGCGGAGCCGCCACAGTGTTCGATTGGCCGCAGTCAGGCCCAGTGTCTGCATAGTTGTACAGGTATTCCCTGTAAGTCTTATCACACTCACCGAAATGCACGGGGGGGTAGTAGAAGCCCTTGGTGTCAGAGGGGTAATGACGGACAGGCTCTTCGTTGTGGGCGCTGCTGGGTTTGCCGTCAGCGAAGCCGTCTTCGAGACCTTGGGAGAGCCCGTAGCTCTGACTTTGGGTTTGGTGCTGCTCCGGGTGCCGGACCGGGTCGGCGTGGTCTGGGTCGGTGGGGTAGGTCCACTCCCCCTCGCTGGCCGTGCTCACTCCGGCATCGTCCAGCTGGTCGGTGGCCGAGGACGTGAAAGAGCTCGACCTGTGGCCCTGGCCTTGGGCTCTGAGGTCCGAGTGGTAGGAGGGGTCCGGGCTGAAGCCCTCGTCAAGGGCGTTGGGCACAGTGTTGAGTGACAGCTCAGAGTCACATTGGGAGGAGCCCGTCAGGGGCGGCGACGAGGCCGGCGGGATGGTTTCCGACGTCTGCGAGGGGCACGTGGAGCTGGAGCCGCTCCAGTTCCCGCTGGACGACTGGTGGTCCTCCTTGCTGTCGCCGTGGCTGCCGAGGACCCCAGTGGTGGACGCCGAGTGGATGGGGCTGCTGAAGGTGTCCGAGCTGGACGAGATCTCGCAGCTGCCCATGTCGGCCTTGCGGGGCAGACGGGAGCGGCCCCGCTCTAGCCAGCCGTTCTCGGGGGCCCCGCCCCCTCCTCCTCCGCAACCCCCGCCGCCCCGGTCCCTCTCCCCGGACCTCTGCAGCCTTTTCAGGCTGCCCAGCTGCAGGGGCTCGGGGGCGGCCTGGTCATCTGTGCTCTCTTCCTCGTCCTTCAACATCAGCATCATCATCCTGGGGCTGTGCCCGCCGGGCAAGAAGCCCTCCGCCTCGTACGGCGACAGCTCCTCCTCATCTTCCTCCTCGTAGTCGTCCTCTTCGTCCTCTTCGTCGCTGTCCATAAGGCGGCCGCCCTCGCGCGGGAGGCTGCGGGAGCGCAAGCGTCCGCCGTTAACGGTGGTGGCGCCGCCGCCGTATGCCGAGTCCGACTGGTCGCCCAACAAGGAGATGTTGCCCGTGGAGTGAGAGAGTGAGGCGGGGACGCCCTGGTGGCCGCCGCGCTGTGCTCGGATTCGCCGCCTGGACGGAGCGGCGGTGGCTGCAGGAGGAGGGACAGATTGAGACATGTGCGAATGCAGCTTAAAGGTGTAGTCATCGATGGTAAGCTAATACGCTTTTTGTCAAATTCACTAAATATCTCCCCGCCGGTTCGCTAGTTTAATAAATGATCATTGTACACAGCCCTGGCTACGTAAATAGGAACACACAAAATGTGGTGCAGACTGCACACAACAACAATATCCTAGCCTTCACTATGAGTTTCCAATGTGTGGGGCGGAGCTTCTGAGGAAGCACCCTTCAGCTTCTTTAGGTGTGCTTGTTTTTAATTCAGTTCAAATATCAACAAGCGTTCAGAATGACTTACATTCATTCTACAGTCTACAGCATCTGCCACTAGATGTCACACTAAGCGCCAGCATCTTAGACCAACACAAATGCTCCGTGGACTACGCACACACACATGCACTGACATGCACGTGCGTTGTTGAAAACAAAGAATAGCGAAGCTATGATTAAAACACAGAGAGATTGAGATGTCATTCTGTGCACAGGATGCGCTATATCCTTACCTAGGAAATAGTGTATTGCTGCTATATTTAACATTTCAAATAATCTGCAAATAACTTAATTGCACGTCAAATTTAAACCACAGCCCTAAGTACACACATTTGTCATCAGCAGTTTCTTGAGATGCATAATCAGCTGCATTCATTCAGAACACCTGTGTGGTTTCATTGTGACTTTATTATGGTTAATAGGTCTTATTAAATGAAAACAATATTACTGTAAAACACTAACATTGATGTAGCACCCTACATCAATGTATATGTGAGGGATTTTGTGCTTTCACTTGAATCCTCACACAAGCTTCTACTACGACATTAAATTAAATGTTTCCACAATATATCGTCAGTTATTAGAAGATCACTGAAACCTTAAAGAGGCAGCAGTGGCTATTGTAGGGAGGTTTTAACTTCTTCAAGCCCTATAAAAGGATGCTATTGCACGACAGAAGCTTCCTGCGTCTCTTACATGCTATGAGGAAGTCATCGGTCTGGCAGCCTGAGTCACGCGTGTGATGGAGACGCCCACAGAGGGAGAGCTCCTCCTGGCACAGAGACAGCTGGTGAGGGTTGGCATGGATGATCACCGTCCGCTCCCTCGCCACTGGTGACTCGTCAGAATCTGGGCGCAAAGAGAAACACTCCAGTCACATCAGCACATACTGACACAGGGGCTGGATACCTGTCCAGTCACCACGCACCAATCATATAGCCTGGACCTACTGCTTGCCTGCGATTGGCGGGATCTGGATGGAGCCCAGACTCCACCAATCAAAGGTGCCAAAGTAAATATTTAGCACAAGTGGCCTACAAACCAGTTAAAACCAGATCTGGAAAGTAACCATGCTAACTAGCTACTGCACTCCCTCCCCCCATATACTGTAGAAAAATGGTTTCACTGTTTCCCTTGCACTTAGTGGATCACTGTGTTTCCACATTATAGCAAATATGCTTTCCTGACCCATTGCAAGTAATTAAACACTGACTATACAAAAGCATTTCTGACATACCTTACACAAACAACAAGCTAACATGTCTGTCAACTAGGTTTATACTTTGTGCCACCACCAATATCAGGTTCATGAGACTGCACATGACATACCCATGTCCTGATGTACTCTCTTCGGTATTCCAGTGATGGTTTTTCTCCTCCTTAGCTTTCGTCTCCTCTGCAGAACCGACTGGGAATGAACCAGAGAGCACCGAGCACTCGCCTCCCTGTCAAAGCCAACCCCTGACAAACCACCACCAACGCATCGAGACACAGATATTTAAGGTTAACATGGCAGCCTGTTTATCAGTATAGAAAAACAGGTTAACATTAACATTAACACACATACAGAACAAGGACCAAGACATTATTTGTTACCTGTGACGTTGATGGGGATGATGCAGGATGAAATGGCATTAGGGTCTGTCGTCGTCTTTGGATCGGAGGCGGGAAGAGATTGGTCCTTAGACCAGTTAGTCTGCTTGTCTTGGGTAGAAGGGGTGCTTGAATCAGGACCTTTGGCCTTGTGGGATACAACTGGCTCGCTTCCCTCACCATCCGTTGTTGAGATAGCCTAGGTGGCAAAGAAATGCAGTAGTGGTTTCATTTGTTTCCATTCGTAAACCTGAAGATATTTGCCAAATTCATATTTCTCTATAAGGTGTCAGAATCAACAGAATCAACAGAATCAAAGCACAACATGCTTTTTTGGGGCCATTATATTATTTCCTATTTTGGAAATTATCGTTATTATTTCCTTAAACTAAAACTTTTTATATTGTTATGTGTGATTGCGTTGACCAATGTGTGTGACTACTTTCATGAGTCACGACTAAGTTTTATTGGGACTTTACAACAAAAGGACAGCTTTGATGAAATGATGAATTGGATGCTAAAACTACAAATGCACACTTACAAACAGATACCTTTCTACTCCATGGAATGGAGAAGCAACATTCAGTATGTTGGGGTGAGCAAATGCAGTCAAACTACAGTGCACAAAAACAAAAGCAATGGAGTTTTGATTAACAATGAATAGAACAAAAGCATAGCATGTGAGAAAATACAACAAATGGTAAAGATGTTAAGGCACACATACTGTATGTGATATACAGTAACCAACATGTGATATCTGTGAATATGCGACAACATAAATAATATTTCAAAATGAAAAAAAAAAAGACTAGTCAGCTGTTGCCTCTAGTAATTTTCTTAACATGTAAGAAATAATAGATTTGTAGCATAAAGTTTAATAGATGTGCCCTCTTAGATTGTTTGTCCAGAGACAGAAAACTTGCAGACTCTTATGAACACTGCCAGAGTATGGTATGTTTTGTGCATAGTGGTCTGGTATGTTGGGGCTCTCATAACCTTTCTTTGGATGGTCAGTATATCTGCTTCTCTTCCGGGCCTCTCCTACAACACAAGAGTGATACACACATGCACACACGTACGCACACACACACACACACACACAGCATGACACAGCATATGAAGACTTTTAGTATTCAGTACTTACTTATTATGGCAACACCATTCTGGAAATTATTTTATTAAGCATTGTTTATCATTTATACTTTATTTTCCATCCATCCATCCATCTTCTCCCGTTTATCCGGAGTCGGGTCGCGGGGGCAGCAGCTTCAGCAAGGGACCCAAACTTCCCTTTCCCGAGCAACATCAGCAAGCTCTGACTGGGGGATCCCGAGA
>JAODTR010000018.1:1079244-1104390 GCA_025399935.1 Amblyopsis rosae
ATGTATGTAAAAATAATTAAATAAATAAATGTAGAAATGCACAAATAAATAAATACAAGTAAAAATACAGAAATAGCTTGTTTTTAATACAAAAATGTAATTATTTTTTCAATTATGTTTATATTTATTTAATTATTTATAAATTTCTTTATTTATTTATACTTTTATATATTTATTTATTTTTTATTATGGCAGTCCTGGTCCTCCATAGTAAACAGCTCATTCATTTATGATAAAATGTAAAACAAAATACATTGTAAATAAACAAACAATATTTAAATTCATATTTTTATAACTTAAGTCAAGATCTGGCATGAACTGAGTATGATGGCACAATACTCCCTGGTTCTGTCACAGCTTGTGGTGGCATGGATATTCTTTGAAGTCTTAAAATATATGTTTAAATCCAGCACCAATCCATTACAGACTAATTAAACTGTTGAAATGCATTGTGTTTTTACACTAATCCTTTATAATTAAATCGACATTTTAATGTTTTGTTGTAATTATCCTTGCATATTTATTTTCCTAAACACACATCCGTTGTCTGTGTCTGGTCTCTGGTAGAGACTTGAAGCCCACTAATGTGCTGTTGGATGAAGATGATAGGCCACTACTGATGGATTTAGGCTCTATGAACAGAGCCAGAATTGAGGTTAGAAACTAGAATCAATTACAACATTTTGCATAATGGATAAAATCACTTCTTAATACTCACTTTTATAGACTTTATATAACATTGCTTTTCCCATTGTTTTAGTTTTCTAATGGATACACGTCTGTACATTGATTTTAGGTGAGAGGAACCAGGGAAGCAATGACCATTCAGGATTGGGCAGCCCAACGGTGTACTATTTCTTATAGGGCTCCTGAACTCTTCAATGTAGAGAGCCATTGCATCATTGATGAGCGCACTGATGTCTGGGTAAATGTCTATATTACTCAGGAGGACATAGTAATAAGTAGGTTTAAGTGTGTCTTTTTATTTTTCGTGGGCGTGATACGGTTGGGCCGATAGACGGTGCCACCGTCCATTGCCGCTGGCTGACAGCCATCACAATGTTGAGCAGGCATCGTGATTAAAAAAAGCAAAAAAAAGGTGGACATTAAGTGGCAAAGCAGCTTCCGACTAAGTTATAAATATCTACTGAAACATTGCATGCCATACGCTATCTGTCCGGCTTTCCAAATTGCTGTGATATGGCCACTTGCCTTATCTTCCCCTCATACTTAAAACTTTCTTGCACAACTCGGTACGGGCCCGGGGAACAGACAATTTTAACGTATCCGGAGAGCGCAGGCCATATTTACTTTGGCTTTTAAAGAGAAAAGTGCATTAATAAAAGGTAAGCAACCCAAGGAGAGTCTTATAAATAAAACTCAACCAATGAGTGCGCATGCGTACATACAAGGATGTCCACTCAGCTTTAGCATATAGATTACAATGGTGCGTTAAGTATTTACAACCTGTGATGAAATGCAGGGCAGAGGTTTACTGTGTCCAGTGATTGCAAACACGATGCATTCATATACAGCAGACCTTGCGGACAAAATATATTTTCTAACTCTAATTGAAAAGCACTATTTCTATAATAGAAAACAAGTTTCCATTTGAGTTTAGAGACCAGATTTATAATGTGCTGTATAATTAAAAGATAACTGGCAATCAATATGGATACCCAAGTACTTATAACTGGTAACCATTTCAATACCTTTACCTTTTAAAAAGGTAAAATGCCAGATACATTGTATGATACATCTCTCATGTTTGAAAATAACATGCATTTAGTTTTTTTCAGCATTAAATACCATTTTATCTTGTAGTAGCTTCTAGACCCAGACGCTATTAGGTGAGATAGGCAATGGAACAATGTATTATGCTAACGTAATGCAAAATAAAACAAGGAATTAGTTTACTACTGACTCACTTTGCTGTACTTAGTAGTATGTGCATAAAAAGTAGTAATTCATTATTTACTAGTTTTACTAATAATAGTTCCAACTACATTTGTGGTTTTATAGTGTGTCCTTGAGTCTTTAACCATGTTTACTAATACTAGTTCCAACCACATTTGTGGTTTTATAGTGTCATTGAGTAACAATTCTGTTCTTGGTGTGCTTCAGCTTTGAAGAAACTTGCTTTCTACCCCTGTCATGTACCTAGTCGCTTGGCTGTGTCCTCTACTGCATGATGATCCTAGAGGGGCCATATGACCTGGTGTTTCAGAAGGGGGATAGTGTCGCCTTGGCGGTCCAAAATCCTGTAGCCATCCCACAGTCCTGCTGGTCAGTTCAGACTTTATTTTGCACTGTATACACCTTTGCATGAATACTGTGTTGCTATGGGAAACTCTAATGTGTTTTAAATTAATGCTTTAATGCTTGATAATCGGAGAAACATGTTTACTTTATTTGTGGGCTGTGTTGGGGAAAAATATTAGATTAAATAATTGCTTTTACCTTAACAGTCAGTTTCCATTTGAAGTATCAGTTCTATTTCTTCTTCGGTATGCTGGGAAAAACTCCCACTGGTTTTCTCCTTCTCTCATTATGAGTAATGAGCATATCAGGTTTTCCTTAGTCCTGTGCATTGTAAGTGGGTGCAGCCAGAAGTTTATTCTTTGCAACACAAGAACGTTTTAGGCAGTTATTTAGACCCTTACCATCTGAGCTGGCTCTGTCAACCTTTCCTCTTATGGTAGCGAATAAGATAATTGATATGATGTCGATGTATAGCATAAACCGCATGTGTATATAAATAATGAGTTTCCTTACAACCCTCATACAAACACGAGTTCAAAAGCATCATATGACTGAATGTTTGTTTTATGTCCAGTTATTCTGAGGGCCTACAGATGCTGCTTAGTTCCATTATGGTATCCAACCCACAAGAGAGGCCCAACGTCAGCTGGGTCCTCGATCAGGTCAAGGACCTACAGAGTCGCAGCCCTGATACTCAAACCAACATGGTGTGAAAGCCTGACAGGCATAGATATCGGTCAAAACGGCCTTGAAATGAGAACTTTGCACACACATACTTCTTTTTTAAGAGTTTGGAGTCAACTTTTTTTTTGGAAAGAAAACCACACTCTTTGTCCATTAAAATAACATTGAATTGATCAGAAATAAGATGTAGACATTATTAATGTTTTAAATGACTATTGAATCTGGAAATGGATGGTTTTAATGATCTACTGTGCATGAGGCTCATTTTCAGCAACCTTGACTTTTGTGTTTCAATGACTTTGTCATGAGCTTTTATCATTGGAAATATGCTATAATTATATAATAGGAAAAACCGTTTGCAATTATGATGGTACCTGAAAATAGTTTTTCTATAGGCTAGTTGAGTGTCTGGAGCATCAGCAACTGTTCGATTATAGGCTCAAAATGTCCAGAAACAAACAACTTTCTTTAGAAACTCCTTGTCAGTCTGTTCTGAAGAAGTCAAGTGCCATGCAGGGTATGGCATGGGTGCAATATGGAGTGATAGATCTCCAGCATTATTTTATTTGGTCTGTGTCTCATGGATGAGGTTCTTTGCTGTGTGACCTGGACACTTAAGGCAAATGGTCTGCCTATAATCCACTCTTCCTCTGTCCAGTGTATGTGTTCTTTTGTCTATCTTAATCTCTTCAATTTGGCAGTGTGAGATATGGCTTTTTCTTTGCGTTCCAGGGTTGCCTGTTTACTGTTGGCATTGAGACTGGTGTGGATACTTTATTGTACTTTTCCGCTCAGTTGTGCACAAGTTTGAGAGCAAGTTTTGCTCTGTTCAGTGAAGGGGGTTGTATACAGTGACGGGCTTCTGCATGCCTATGTAGATATTCCTTTAAAAATCTGCAGTTTCCAGCTACAAGTCATTAAACTTGTTTTCTTTTTAATTTGATGTTATTTTAATGGACAAAGAATGCTCTCCCAAACTTTTGAACAGTAGTGTTTATGGAACTTGTCTGTATTTGATCTTGAACATGTATATATGATATTTATTTAATTCTTATTCATTTACAAAATGCAGTGGTTTTGGTTCAGTCTTGAGCCAGTGAGGAAACCCTGGAAAGCTGACTGTTTTCAAATATCAAGCCTGATGAATCCCATGACAGAATGGGATTTTCTATTCAAGGTAGGCTTACTAAATCTATGTAGGGAAGGCACTTTGGTACACATCGGTACAACTGTCACGGAGATAGTTACGATGCCTTGTTGTTGGCCTATTGAAGTCTGGATCCTTCAGTAAAGATGCACATGTCTGGCTTCTGAGATAGAACTCAACAGTTGCCTAAAAATGCAGTCCAACTTTTAGATGAGAGGTACAAATACAGAAGTACAATGAGTACAAATAAATAACGTTCACAACTTTTCAAGATTGAAGAGACCTAATGCATACCCACTATGCACACCAGACTGGAAGACAAAATTGGGGCTTGTGTGTGAGAATTAAACAATATTCCAGGTCTACTACATTCCGACATTAATTTGCACCACATGCTGGAAAAAATTGGCAAAAATGCATAAATGCGCCTCATCTGCAATGCTGCATTTGAACACACAGGGGTGCTCTACCATCACAGTCCCATTCTTTGTATGGATGGGTTAATTTGTCCCCCTCCCCCCACCTGAATAAAATATTATATATAGAAATTAGTGAAACACAGAATATATTACCTGATATAGTGTGCAGAACAACTTGTTAAAGGGATGTTGAACTTTTGTCAAAACGTTTGATTCCTTATCTCACTGATCGGAATTTAAAAAAATGATTGAATTGAACATATTTTTCTGTGCTATTACATCTTCATTACATAAAATGTATAGTTCTTACACTGGTTGCAGTGTACTGGTATGGGTTCTCAGGTTATGGTGGTTTGCCAAATGGAGAGTTTAAGTTGAGATATGCAAGCTACAGAGTAATAGATTCAGTTTCCCTTCTGCCTTCTAATTTTCTTTTTATTTCCATCTTTTTTTCAATTGTATTTTTGGTTAGAATTATTTGTTTCAATGTAAAACTTTTTTTTTGTCTCAGGTTTCATTTGTAGTTTTCTATTTGATGTTCCGGAAGTGCTAGGTATGTTTTTAAATAATATTTTTGGGCATTTTCATGAAGTTTGAACCTTTTGTTGTAATTTAGTATATTTGGCTTGAAAGTACAAATATCTTATTTCGATGTTTTGGGATACAGTTTTATTTTTCATACTTTTGATTCATCAAGTGATGGTATACATTTGCACAGCTGCATCGTATCAGTTTGACAGGTGTTGTTGATGTAGGAGCATCTATATTTAACGGAATTACTAGTGTACTGTAAGATGTGCAGAGAGTTCATTAGAAACATTCAATATATTGAAAACATACGTAGACTTTTGTAAATCTGTAAGGCCATTCTGAAATGTGTCAGTAAAAACATTTTTTACATGAAGACCAAATTAGTCTCTGTATAGGAGCAAACACATTAAGCATTACATGTGCTGCTAAAACAGATTATAACTGAGCTGGTGTATGACAAACAAATACATTGTAATCTTTTTTTTTAAGGGAGTGTTTTTTTCTTTCTTGTAGGCATGTTTGACTTTATACATGTTTTTCTTTTAATTCAGAAGCTATAGCATTTCACAGGCAAACATGTATGTCTTGATTTGTTTACCATTAAACTGGTAAATTAATACATGTTTATTGTATTAGCCTATTAGGTCACTGATTAAAAAGTATATTTTAGCCAATAGACTCATGCTTGTGTATATTGGCAAAAATATAGTCTTATTTATTCTTTTCTTTTTTCTGAGATACAGTTTATAAATGGGCCAAAACAAAATAGTTTGTCAACTCTTTTCCCAACCTAACTCAAAGTAATCTGAGATTGAGGTCAGTGTGGCGATGCTGTTTATACTTTAAATATGTGTATGGCTGCGCACAACCCACCTACAGCATTTAGTCTATATCTCTATAGTTCTCAGCGAACACAAATTAAAGGTGGGTGAAGCGTGACAGTTTAAATCAAATCTTTTTGGAATGATTACCCAAATCGTTGTGATGTTCAAAGCAACGCCGCGAACGTTAGCCAATTCTGAACACACCTTAGGCTTTGTGCAACTGGCGGATAGAGTATATACGTTTATATCCTTCGCCTGAAATTATGTCATGCAAGTAAATTCAACTCAAAGTTAATATATATTTGGCAACTAATTCCAGATGATTTTCCATTGTCACTCATTAGGGTACAAAATAGATGTGATTGTGTGTGTGTGTGATAGGCATAATTTCCAACGCCTTCAAGTCTCTCACACACGTTAGCTATTATACTATAAAACAATTGTAAATGGTAGAATTCTGCTGCATTTAGCCTTGCATTATGGGTCAGTGCTGAGCTTCTGCTACTGTATGCCTGCAGTGTGTTTGGGTTTCTTTAAATCATTATACAAATGCTATAATCATGCAGTGCTGGCATGCTAATATATTTGTGGAGATGTACATGTGCCTATAATTTATTGTTTTATATGTGTCTTTCCTCTGAAACTTCATGTATACAGACCTTAAACCTGTGTTGTTGCAGTCCAAATTAGCCTAGGCTGTGTTTTAAGAGAGAAGGAAATATTGACATTCCAAGTCCAAGTCATTGAGTAGATGAGTTATGATTTCTGCTTATTATTGAGGCTTTTATGTAAGAGCTTTCATTGTGCTCATTAATTCTGAGAAGTGTTTGGGTTAAAATGCATAATTAGTTCATTAAGGGGTATTGGTGTAATCAGAAAAGGTATTGCCTTAATTACTGGCACAAGGCCAGAGCTATCCATCCTCTGTCAGAATGGCAACCTACCCTGTATGCACTGCCTGCTAATTTAATTAAGTGTACAAAATGCTACACACTAACGTCGCCCTCGGGGACAATTATGGCCCTTGAGATTGAAAGATCTCCACCGGGGGTATTTTACTTACTGGCAGGAGATTGCCAGTGTCAGTTAGCTGATTGCATTGATTATATTGATTTGTAACAGCTTTTCGGGTAATTTCATCTGCAAAGGTGAGAGCAACACGTTGGTCCAATGACGTTTTATTTATCCTGTCTTTATTTAGACCCCGGGTTGTTTTGCCAAGTGATTAGATGAAAGTGGAACTCAACAATAAGTCTTTTAAAGTGGGAGATGAAGATGAGGTGAGGCACAGGTTAGATGTTATTCATTTTTTTAAAGCGCATATCAACTTTTTCAACAACAAAGTTTTGCCTGCTATTTAGACCACAATAGTGAGCATATTTCTATGATTAATCATATAGATTAATTTGTTGCTGCAGTGGCAGCATCTACAATAACATCTTTATAACTTTTCAATCTACCTTTACTTCCCTAAATTACATGCTAAAGCTTATAGGCCTATATTCCTATTTCTCTGCTGTTAATAATCAAATTGATAAATACTTCATTCATTTCTATGTGGGAGGCATATAGTTGTGATAATATATTCTTAAACCTTGTATTACAAGTGGCTACAGTTTGAATTAGTAGAAGACATTAACCTAAATAAACAGTTCATCACCAGGACAATGTCAGTCAGGCTAATAGTTTGATGAGCAGTTTATCAGTGGAGATTAAGAGCAGCGAATGACAACATAATCCAGAGGTGCTGTGGCCATTAATGAGTGAACCAAGGAAAGCAAATTATCTTATTAAACATGTTCCCGCCTAGCCAATAGGAAACAGGCAATGGGGAGGGGCCTTTTGAATAATGGCTAAACAGGAGTGTTTATGTAGCCGCCAGTGGAGCTGTCACCGAATGACTGAAATGTCATCATCAATTTGGATCCATTATCATGTCAAAAGGAGAGTGCAGTGCTTAAAGGAGGGGGCTGGCGGGCATCTGCATATACAAGCTTGTTCACTTTGAATAACACCCCTTGCCTCTTCCCCCCCACCACCACCACACACACACACACACACTCCCCCCCCCCGCCCCCAAGCGAGCCAGCTTACCGTAAGGCTGTTTAATTTTCCTGAAATAGGCCCGTGACAGCTGTGTCATGCTGATGAGGTGCTGAGAAGAATGGCGGCCTGTCACATCTCATCCGTCTAAACTGCTGCTGGCCCGCCTTCTTCTCCTCCTCCACCTCTCCTCTGCCCCTCATCCCTCTCTTCCTACATCTCAAAACCTCCTCAAAATGCATCCGGTGGTCTACATTACTGTGTGTGTGTGTGTATGTATGTATGTATGAGGACGCAATATGTTTTTGTTAGGTGTAAGTTACAGCATGTGTGTTGGCACGTGAAATGAAGCAGATAGAACGGTTGAAAAAGGACAAAAGTAATAACTAAGCACTATGGGGATGCTTTATCATCTGTCCTGGTGCAATTATTCCAATTGTGTGTGTGTGTGTGTGTGTGAGAGAGAGAGACCAGAATTCTGAGTGACTGGGTGTGACAGAAACATCGACCTCGTGAGAGGGGTGCAGATCAGTTAGGATGAAGTCACTTGGGGCGCGAATGGCCAGTTGCATCTCAGACTATAGCGACTGACCACAATGGCAATGCTCGTGATGTCATTTCCCCGCTGTCAGTCATGTTGCGTTGAAATAAACACGTGGCCATTACATAAATTAGATGATGTTTACCCTCTATGCATGGATGTGCACAATCACAGCCTCTCTCAGTTCTTATGTAAATCACCAATAACCTCCAAGACGGCTACACATCCCATCAATGACCCAAGGCTTACATCATCTGAAAGTGATGTTTACACACACAGATCGCCTTGATATATGAAGAACATAGTACTACATTCAGGCCTTTCTGCGTGTGCGCATGTGTATGTGCGTGCATGTTATATTGCTGTATATGCATGTCAGTGCTTAAAACACTTGCAATGGTACTTAAATATTTTGGAATTACTTTATTTGAATTTAGTTTTAAAGAAACATAGTGCATTGCATCATAGAACACATATGTATTTGTCTTTTTTAAATACAATTTATATTTTTAATGTTGGGGATACAGTGGGCAATCCGATCCATCAGCCATGGTGACAATTGATTGGAAATATGCAGGCTAATAAATCAATTTGCAAATCAATACTATTGGAGTGAGCTAGACTTTTTCAAATCACTTGTGAAGCTATTCATATTTACAGTATGTGAGTATATTCATGATTATAGCCTCATCTCAATAATGGAAATTCACTGCAATATAATTAGTATTTCTATCCTGATAAACGATATCTCATATATGGTCCCGTCCCACTTGAAGCAAACAGAGTCTGTATTAATGATGCCAGCCCCTTTGATGCTATCAGCCGTACAGATTGCCTGCCTCTTTCTTAACCCACTGTGAACCCGCTGTGTCATACAAACCAGCTGCACACCTTCACACCAGTGCAAACACATTAATGCCACTTCATGTATTGTTGTTACCAGCAGTGCACTAAACGCATTCAATGTGAACACACCCTGGATTAAGGAATATCAACAGTTTAGTGAATACTTAAAGGCTATGAATATCATTATCATAAATGCTGATTATCTTTACAGTGTCAGTGATGGTAAAAGACTGCTTCACTTTTCAACAAGGAACCAAATCTCTGTGTCTGTGTCCCCTGATGTGGGCCATGCCGAGGAATAAACAGGTAGAAAGCTCTGGCGGTGGTTGGTGTCTTTATGCCTGTGGGGGCAGGGCGGGGGATTTCATTAGAGCGAGTGGCTGTGCCCAGGTTCCTTGCTCCACATTACAACCTGCTGCCAGGGGTTAACTGGCCTGATAAATGGGATCAGGCACATAATAAGCACACACACACATTCACACCCATATATGAACGTTGTGTGAATGCATATATTGTGTAACCAACACAATGGGCGAACACATACAGTAGATACAGGAGTGACATTGATATGTGTGTTTTATGTGTATTCTGACACACAATACAGTAGCTCGTAATTGTGTGCTAAGAAGTCAGCCTAAACAGTGAAAAGAAACATTACCTGTATAGCTGGGCATTAAACATCGCTTTAAGCTTTGATGTGTTTGCTCTGATTCCTACTCCTACTATCAAATCAGTTTTACAAGCCGCATTCTTATCTTCTACTCAGAGACATGTCTGGGAGTCTGTATTTCTGTCTGACCTCAGCTCAACAAATACCTCAAAGTCTGTTGGATGATCTGGTAATAAAATATGTTAAAGTAAGTAAACAAATGCAAATGTGAAATTAATCTAAATTGAATTAATTTCATATTGCTGTCATCGGAAATAAAACAACTCTGTTTGTGCATGACGGACACTTTTTTGGTGACCTTGTTATAGGTCAAATTCTATTATGTTAATGTCAATATATGTGTGAGAGATGGGGAAAATGTAATGTGTATTGAAAGGTGACATGCCCCTGCTGTGCATTCATAAATCGTGTCTCTTAATCAAAGCAAGACGTACATTAATAATAAACCAGGGTTGCTGTCTTGACGACAATACTCAATGCGTCTCATATGGAACAATTTATTTCCATATTGCTTGTCACCACAACATTATTGTTACAAGGCGGAGAAACCTTGAGCACAGGAAACAGTGTGAACATGTAAAACGATGAAGTCGGTTGCCATTTTATTTCCATTATGGAGTTGTTGATTTTTTTATCACCTGTAATTATTTTTGTACAAAATGAATTCATTGATATTTAATGTAAAAATTACAGGGATTTTCTTTTGTTTTACAGATTCAGTCTAGAACTATAAGGTACTTTAGTTAAATTTAAAATTGTGTTTTTTGCTCCAGAGTTCTTAGTGACCGAAGTTCTGTGTTGGGAACAGTGCAAGACGGGGCCGCAGATAAATCAACGCTGCTCCAACCACTCGTCTTGTCAGAACCTCTGACAGAACGGCCAATTATTGTATTGCTAATTCCTCAGTTAGCCCACTCTGGGTCCGACCACCTGGCACCGCACTGAAGCAGTTTCTTCAGAGTGAAAACAACAAATCTCTATACAGCAATGGGAAAATGTGTGCCATTATGGGTCATCTCTGTTTCTGGTCCATGTAGTAGGCAGGATTAACCAGTTGGTCAGGCCTGGGCAAAGTCAGGCCCGGGGGCCGGATGCGGCCGTTTGATACATTCTACCCGGCCCGCCCGGGTACAGCAAACATTAAAAACAAATTACAGTATAACAACATAAAATTACTTGACGAGCTCTGCAGAATGTTACTTTATTTTCTGCTGCATGAAAAAAAATACATAGTTAAAGTTACATTATGAAAATGGTTGCATAGGAATAGGCTATTATGCAAAATATGCAAGTTAACGTTTCTTTATGTTCAAGCTGTTGGTTAAAAATGTAATGTGACCCGCAAAGTTCTCTGACATGTTCAGTGTGGCCCCCAAGTGAAAGTAATCACCCACCCCTGGAAGAGGGACCGCCTCCAATCTCATCCTAAACATATTAGACTCATTGACAAAGAGGAATGATCTCCCTGACCTCTGTACTCTTGTAAGATGTAAAACTAGGAAATACAATAAAGGAGGAGCATAGATAAAAACATGAATGCTGAATATTTTTGTATTTTGTAAAATAATTGCAACTATGCATGTGTGCATTATGTTATAATTCATATTGCGTAAAAGTATTTGTCTGAAGTGTACATAAACTGATCTCATCACACACCCACACACACATATATTCTGTACAATGTGTGCATGTGTATATATATTTATATAGATAAGTTATACCCCAGTTTGTTACATCTTTGGGGACATTTTGGTCACTAGAAAGCTACACCAAAACATGAAATTGTTATGATTTATCACCAGAAGTTTTATAGATGATAGATATTTACAGCGCACTATTCACATACTGACGATTAATTACAATTATGGATATTGATCCTGTGTCCTTATCTTATGACAAAATATTTAGTAAATATTGGCATGCTTATTTCACAGACAGTATAACAGTAAGTTGTTAATACCCATTTCATAACTTTTAACCTATTCTCTTTACCCTTAATTCCCTCTTCTGCCCTATTCTCACTGAAGCTTTTTTCTGTGTGAGCATAATTCATTCATTGTATTCCCATCCTGATAACACTTCAGTGGGTAGAACAATGGTGCAATAATGTGACCCTTTGCCTCATAGTATTTGCGAGCCAAAGGTCATTGTCTGTATCATAACTTGATTTCATTTTCCAGTTAAGGTGGGGTTTGACTGACATGCATGTCTATGTTTGGTGGGATCTGACAAAATAGTTGTGTGACCTTGTGGTTGAATAAACAGGTATACAGGGATCAATTGCTCTCTTTATGTGTATGTAATTTAATTAATTGGGTAATAAGAATCCATTAACTAAACATGCTAACAACCCTCACCTTTATTTACAGATTGAAATATCAGTTGAGAGATGCAAGTTATACAGAAAGAGAAGAAGGAAGGTGAATAACGATTGTAGAATTAAATGAGCTGTGTTTAATCAGTGTATTGTTCATGTGTGGAGAGAGGCTGTCCAGCGGAGATCTTCAAAGCACTTGATGGTTCTGAATATGCTCATAAGTGGCCAGATAATGCATTAGAGGCCACTGAGATAGCAGGGTGAAAGTAATGATGTCTTGCTGTGGCTGATAAGATGTGTTTATCTTCAATCATGCTTGGCTGTGCACAATAGAACCCTTGTAGGTAGGACAGTAAAACACAGGGCCGTTAGATCGAAGGAACCATTAAATGGTCATAAAACTCACACTAGACCAGATTACATTGAAAGGGAGCTTTTGTTACCATGGAAAAAATAAACAGGTGAGCCTTTAATTGTGATGGAGGAGAGAAGACTTGCAGGTCTGGAATGTCCTAATTTTAAACAAACTATTGTTATAGTTTCAGATTTTCTTCAAAAACACTATTTGTCCCCAAAAGGCAATTCGGGAAAAAAACTAATGTTTTAGTTTCAATTTGAAGATATATTTCAATGTTTTGTCTTTAGTTTAAGTGTAGTTGTAGTTTTTATGTTTTAAATTTTGTTTTATGCTTTTATTATTTAGTAAGAAAATATTGTGGTATACAAAGAGATATGTAGACATGTTAATGACATCCAATGCCAATAGAATACAGTTTTTTCCAGTAGCCATTCCATCTAATCTATTATCTCTCCAGTGGATCTGGATGAAAAAATGAAAAATAACAAAACCTACAAATAGTGTATGCTATCTCAGTTTCGTATATATCAAACCTTAATTAGTAGTTTATTTTATTTTATTATTCTTTCAGATTTCAGTTTACAAAAATATTTCTGGAGAACTTTTTATTTATCAACTGTCTTTAAGTAAATTAAACACATCTAACTACAACACCTATAATAATTAATATAACAATACTGTATTAATAGTATGTATTACATTTATTAATACTTTAAATCTCGAACAATGCAAGCGAGAGAGAGGGAGATTCACATCCACCTGGGCAAGATGTCATGTGGCAAAGCTCAATATTAGTTAATAAGTAATGGGGATGGGGCTATGCGAGGCTGAGAATATTGTTGAAACGCTAATAAATTACCTTTATCTCTTTAATGAGTCGACATTAATTTCAGCCTCAAGGTCTGGCGGAGAGCAAGTTGATTTATCATCTGGATCTAACCGTGTGGGAATTAGTCTAATTACCTGAGAGAGAGAGAGAGCTGGTTCTCAATTCATAGGAAGACTATTGTGTGCCCATGACCATTTGTCAGGGCCATCAAGGTCTGATGGGAAAGATCAGGTGCAGATCCACAAGAGCCCCATGCAGCAGCCACAGGTGTGGCTGATGCATGGGACTGCTTTATAATAGAAAGACACGAAATCAGCAACGTGAACAGACTTCCATCTGTGTGAAAGCACACAATTACCAGATTTTTACAAAGAACGTTATAACCATGCACACAGGAATTCATTTTTGTTCAGTGCAGGCTGTTCATTTCTCATAAACATCCCCTGAACATCTTATTGTGGTTTGAAAAAACTAATGACAAGCAGAGTCCCAGACAGGCCAATAAAATGCTGACTACCCCTTCATCAAGCCTTGGGAGAACACATATTATATCATGACGCATTATATGACATGGAGAGCGGTCTCAAAGCTGTGGTAATGATTGAAAAATATGCCTGTAATTGCTGATAAGTCCTTTAATGTTTCAGAAAATGCTGGTGGCCACTAAGGTTAATGATGCAGAATGTATTGATAAACCTTGCCTTTGTAATGCCGCAACAAGGATGCGTTCTCTTTGAACTGTCCCAGTGAAAAAAAATCTAGTTTTGTTCCTGACAGCAGCAGCGCATATGACCAAAAAACATGTGATTGGTTAAAGTCAGTATAGACTGCTAATAACTGTGATTGACACATATTAACACCAAGGATTTTGAATGGAGGTGCACACTGAGCTTGCACGATCAACAGCCACAAAGGTAAAACATTGTACACTAACACAGCTGTTTTGCCAACATTGTTGTATTTTGACTCACAATAGTGATTCACATTTTAGGCTTAAACAGATTCCCATACGAATGTATTTGGCTTGTTTGTGACTGTGGACAAGAGACACAAATGTAAGCAAGAGCCATATACGCATACCGTAATGCTATAAGCCTGGATGTGAAGGTGTTAGTGGTGAAACCACACATCCCAGCATTCAATTTATTTTATTTGCCCCTCAACAGGCTTGTGAAGCGGTTTTCACCACATATAGGTTCGCTATTTAAATTACTTTTAAATCCTAAAAGCAAAGAGATGGGGAATCGGGGGAAGAGGTTGGGAGAAACGAGCAGAAAGCACTCGGTGGTCAGTGCTGATTTCCCAGGAGCAAATTACCTCTATATCAGAGCGGGCGACAGGCAGTAATCTGCCTGATAGGATGCTGCATGGGGGGAGGTATAGAGCTATTGCTGAGGGAGGTAGAGAGGGGCGGGCCTGTCTTAAGTGTGTCACCTCTCCAATTTTCCTAAGGTCAGACATAACAACAACCACTGCCATATGAACGCACACGCACACACACACACACACACACACACACACACGCACACACGCACACACACACACCGGCTTACAACGTAAAATAACTGTGGGAAGAAATACACCCAGAAAAAGCCCTCCTGCCAGCCTATTCAAGATTTCAAATATCACGCGATTTCATTAGGGATAATATGTGATTTTAGTTTCCCTCATGCTAAAACATTTTAATTGATACGATATATTAAACTTTAGGCCTTGGCCTTGGTATGCAACATGCTAACCAAGGATAGCCACACCAACATTTATATAATTAGTGGGTTTTATTTATTTATTTATTTATTATTGGCCTCACACATCCAGCATCTAGGACAGGTTAACTGAAGCCTATATATGCTGCATGCAAAAAAACAGGGGTTATAGATTATTCTTTAAAACCAATTAGCACTCCCTACTAAATCATATATTTTATATGGTGTATGTGTAATCCTTGCTCGTTAAATTTAATCACATCAGTATGGCCTTATGAATATAAAGCACGTTTACTGATATATATTATATTTAGAGTCGTATTGAACCTAAAAAAAGGCCCATGTGTTAATTAATCAATTAGGTTTAATACTATAACAATAATCAACCCCGACATCAACTATAGCATAGATATATATATAAATAGAATACTCCGTGATTTGTATTATTACAAAGACAGTAAATAACCAAGTTGGTAGGGACAGAAACCCAAAATATACCTAATCTTCTAATGCAGCAATCAAAGCTTTGATGTAGCTGAAGGTGTTTGCGGGCAGGACAAGGGTTGGACATTACCTCACTCCCAGTGCTTTCTGCATGGAGAAACGAGCGGGTAATTAGCTGATTAGGACCCCAGTCAAGACAAGTCACCAGTCAGAGCAACTGCTCCAGCCAATCACAGCTCACACAGGCATGCCGGGGTGGAGAGTGGAAGGCAGATGGAGTGAAGCACCTGCCACTATAAGTTGCTTAAGTTACGATTAAACGGGGAGGAAATGCAATCTTCCAACCAGTTATATCGTGAAAGCATGGATAGCTTGCATGAAAACCATAGCTTCCCACTCATGGACTTCAATATTTAATTGATACATTTCATTAATTGTTTTTATTACACGAGGAGGGGTGCCAGCCTACAGTCTGAAGAACTTTATAGGGCCAAGGACGGCTCTTTAAGTCCGTCGAATGGGATCTGCTATCTATGCACTCTGAACGCACAACACAGGTGCGCATTGAAGACTGTGGTTACTGCAATTCGCTGACATTATCTCTGAGTGTCATGGAGAAGTCAAACAACTTTAGGATTGACGCTTTGCTTGCCGACGAGTCAAACCGTGGCAACCGGGACCACTCACCGGGTTTTAGCAGCGACAGTCCTGCCGGTAGCCCAGTTTCGTGCCGTCGCAGTGACACCCCCTCTCCTCACGGAACACTCGGGGCAGCACAACTTCAAACCGGATTAATACCCAAACCGGGTCTGCTCAATCTCCCGCATCCAGGACTCGCGTCACTGCCTCAAGGGACAATCCCTGGCATGTACCCTTCCCCGATGTATCCATTATCTGCTTTAAATGGGCAGCACCCGGCTTTTGCATACGCCGGCTTCACGCAGCTAACGCATTCCTACCCAGAGCACCTGAAAGCGGCAGCCATTGCGGGCTCTCTCCCGCTGGAGCACTGGATCCGCGCAGGAATAATGATGCCACGCCTTCCCGATTACAACTGTAAGGCATTTATTACAACTTCATTATTGCACTGCTGTGAGCTGGTGGTCTTATTTTTCTTAATATAGTCATTGTCCGACTATTGCAGAGAGAAGGATGTAACTTGTTAAGAACATCTGCTTTTAAATCCCTTTTACACAGTAGGCTATCACACAAATGCACTGCCGAATCAAAAATATGCATCAGAAAAAGGTTATTCATATTGAGTATTAATTCGCTTATAATAGACCTTTGTTATTTTTGTATTTGTATTTGTATTATTATTAATATTATTATTATTATTGTTTTATTGTTATTATTATTGTTATTATTATTATTATTAGTAGTAGTAGTAGTAGAAGTAGTAGTAGTAGTAGTAGTATTATTAGTATTGTTATTACTTTTTATCGACATATATTCCTGTACAATGCCATTTAAAGGATAAAATTAAACTATTCTCTTAATCCGAGACTTTCTTGAATTCTTCTGTGATATGCATTGTCTTTGTAAACCCAGCGAAAATAAAATATAGCGAAAACACATACTGTTAAAGACAAAGCAAGCTTTCGAATATATATTATCGTTAAATTGAGAATAATAATTATAAATCGTGTTTTTATCGTTAAGGGGTAAAATTGTGCCATGGCCATCTAAGATATATCAGGTTTGAATTTTGGCCTATTTATTTTGCTATAAATGCCAACTTTATGAAGGTTGTCTTTCTGTGACGAAGAAACTATAAACAAACACCTAAAACGTTCTGTAGTTCATCAATAAAATCCCAAAAGCGTTCATCGAATTTTCATTAAGTTAATGGCATGCTCGCGCTTTTATGGCTCCTGCGCCCGCTCCAGCCACGTCCTCTCGTCAACAATAAACTGGAGTAAAGCTATTATAGTTAATGATGGCCAGAGAGTGCAGGCATATGTGTGTGTTCCCTCCCACACAATTATATTGAACTTCCTCTGTCCTTGATATTAAAAAACTACTGATGGAACAGAAACAACTTTAAAATAAACGTCTTAGTCTGAAAGTTGTTTCTGTTCCATCACAAAAAAAGAAAAAAAAAGAAATATATATTAATTTGATGAACTTCTACCAACTTCTCCATTCAGGTATGACTTTTTACTCTGCATTCGATCAATTCTCTCCAGCAGCACCTCAGTCTGGACTGCTTGGAAAATGCAGGAGGCCCCGGACAGCATTCACCAGTCAGCAGCTGCTGGAGCTGGAGAACCAGTTCAAACTGAACAAGTACCTGTCCAGACCCAAACGGTTTGAAGTTGCCACTTCACTCATGCTGACTGAAACACAGGTGAGAGACAGCTGCAGTTGAGTCCAGCAGCAGCCCGGAACAACATAATCCTTTTGTTGTTATATTTAATATTAAGAATCATATATTGTGAATCTTGAGAGTGTGAACTTAAATGTTTGATTTATCTAAAGACACAATCAGTGCAAAATGCAGTAGGCATGCATCACTCTGATGTTAGCGAATAGCATTTTTTATGGGACGCACTGTTACCAACTTCATTCATATAGAAGCATTTTGTTTAAATGTGCACACAGACAGATATTTTCCTTGTTTTTTTTTTTACTTTTTCACAGACAAATAGGTCGGTGTGTGTGCAGTATACTGATCTGTACGGGGGTCTTAACTGTGTTTCAGGTAAAAATATGGTTCCAGAACCGGCGAATGAAGTGGAAGCGCAGCCGCAAAGCCAAAGAGCAGGCCTCGGCCTCGGCACAGCCCGAGTCGGACAGATTACGCGGCGGTGGCAAGCAAGACACTGACAAATCAAATGAAAACAGGCAGGCTGCCAATCCAGATGACAAAGAAGAAGATCTGCAATTGGATGAGGGAGAGGATGATGATGATGATGATGAGGATGAGGTAGAGGAAGAGGAGGATGAGGTCCAACATTCCTTTCCCTTGGGCATAGGGTTGACACGGTCTACAGACTTCCTGCAACGCACTGCAGACATCGACTACAACCCCCACAGCTCGTTCTCTGAGGACGAACTGGATGGGGTGCAAGCAGGAATTGATAGGAAGATAGGAGCAGGGCAGTGAGGAGACATCTTGAACCCATGGAAGATATCACAAGTCAGTTGCTCACTAATCTGCTCCATCTTGGTGGAGGGTGGAGAGATCAAGACTTTCTTTTGGGGGGCTCACATAATGATTATGGACAGTTAAGTGGCTGGTGTGCTTGTTAGGAATGAGATCTGCACACTCTCAATGACACATGTTTGGGAACCACCGTTATAGATATTTTGAACTTATAGTACTTATGTAGGACATCAGGTTACCGGAAAAACAAGACAGTTTTCAAAACTGAAGATGATGCTTTGATCTACAGTATATGGAGATGTTCTGCTTTTTTGTGTTCCAGTTGGAACAAGGTCATATTTGTCACACCCCCTCCTAAATACATAAAGTACTCATTGTGTTCCTCAGCAAGTTGTTGATCGGTGCTTACCATGCTCATCCTCTCATTCACACACACACACACACACACACACACACACACACAGCCAGTTGGTATATAAATACATCTAATCCATTTTTTAATAATCTACATTTGGTGGCATGACAAGAATGGTAATTATTTTACAAACGGGGGCTGTTTACATGAGTTTATCATCCTGTGTACTGTCAATTGTTAACCTGACTCCTCCCACTATCAACGAAAGCTCTTCCCCTTCCTCTTACTGGTGAATATGAATAATGTGATCTAAACCAAGTGGAGCAAATAGCCTAATTAGTTATATATATTCAGATTGTGAGTGTTAGGCACCAGCTCCCATTATACTCTAAAGAGAGTTAAAAGCGTCGAAAATGTCAAAGCTGAGCAATGTGAAATATTTGGTCTGCATATGTTGTCCTGCGGGGATAGACTTTACAGGCACTCCCTTCTTTGCGGGTCATTTGTTATAGGCTATTTATTGGTGTAGACTATAATGTTTTTGTTCCTGAATAATACTTATGTAGGCTACCTGTCCTTGTTACATAATACTTAAATGGGGTGTTTGCAACGAACGAAAAATATTAAATGTATTTATGGAACGTTGTGGTGTAAAATAAACAGAATTAATCGTCTATGTTGACTCAACGAATGCGTTGATTTCCTCCAAAAAACGCGTAATTGTTTCTCGAATTATGAGAAATGTGTGTAATATCCTTTACAAAAAAAAACGTAAAGAAAAACATGAATTTCACATGTGAAAAGTCTTTATTCACATGTGAAAAGCGCCACGTGAAAAGTTAATGTGAAATATAACATGTGACTGCACATGGGCTGCACATGTGAAGCACATATGAAGCAGATTTTTGCAAGTGTGTATTTGTCTCGTTTAAAGTTAAATTAATGTGGAATTGCATGGGAAAGTCATGTGATATCATGTGGAATCCATATTACATGATTCTCATGTTAATGCCATGTGATTCTCATGTGCATCACATGTGAAACCCTTGGTATTCCCATGTGAATCACATGGGAAACCCATGTGAAGCCCATGTGATTTCCATGTGAAACCCATGTTATTCCCATGTGATGTGAACCCAATGTGATTCCCATGTGATTACTGATAAGAATAAGAAATTAAAAAACACTTCCGAGTATATGGCAATTGTTAATTTCCAATAGATATGGGATGTCGCGTGCGTGCGTGCGTGCGTGCGTGCGTGCGTGCGTGCGTGCGTGCGTGCGTGCGTGCGTGCAGGTAATTTTACTGGGCAAATGCAAGACCCATTATTAAAAAGCAGACTAGAGAACATGCACTGTAACATATCCCCTCCCATGCATATTTGTCAGTGACTGAACGTTGGTGCTGTCTTTGCAGGAATCATTTGTTGAAAGTTTTACAACTATTGCATAATTACACAATTGTAGCGGGGGGAGGCCTCAGGGAAGACGCAGGACTAGGTGGAGACACTATTTCTCTACAATGGCCTGCGGGAACGCCTCGGTAACCCCCAGTCAGAGCTTGCTAATGTGGCTCGGGAAAGGGAGGTGTGGGGTCCTCTGCTGGAGGTGCGGCCCCCGCGACTCAACGACTCCGGATAAGAGGATGAAGATGGATGGATGAACAATTGTAGAAATATTACAAAAAAAATTGTATTTAATAACAACTATTGCTGTGCAGAATGTGGACTATTTGTGAGAAGTGTCATGTAGTGCCAACATGTAGGTTAATCCCTTACTTTAATTAAATAAATAAATAAATAAATAAATAAAATTACATATACAAATAAAAAAAACAATAACTAATTTATTACAGTTAACAGATAACATATTGTCAGATTACAGGTATTTTAAAAAATTGTAATTATTCATTCTTATGATTACTTCTATGACAAATTTAAAAGGGAAGTGTGCAGCCAAAAAATACCTATAACAATCGGCTGTTCTCTTAATAACCTTTCATTAATTTAACAGAAATGAGGTCCTACTTTAATCTGATCCATGAGCAACATGAACGCTCACAAAATAAAACAAAAAGACAATGCTATAGCCTACATTGCTTTGGATGGCATTTCAAATAACAGTGTTAAGGCATGAAGTAATCTAAAAGTAATGGAAATCAGATTGTGTTACTACATTTGGGTAATCCAAAAATTACGTTACTGATTAGAATTGTAGTATGATAACTAGTAACTGTAACTGACTACATTGAAAAAGTAACCCACCGAACCCTGTTTGTATATAGGCCTACATGCATCTTTCATGTTGTGTTGGGTTATTGATGTCACCAACAGACCCAACTAAAGCCATTTTTCAATTGAAGACCAAACACCCTAAACAGAATATTTAACTGCTCTTATCATAAAATTTTAATAAATAGATGAAAGTACTATTTCCGAATTAATAACTCAGACATCATCTTTTAATTTGGTTGATTAAAAATCACACGAATCAATAAACGATCATTTAGATCAGCAGCATATATACAACAGATATCATTTGTATTTTTATGGACCTTCAGACAGAAAAAAAAGTAACATAAAATTAAGTCGTTTGCGATATAGTGATTGCATTTCTCAATTATAAATGGCTCTGCACATTGACAATATTGTATAGCGTGTTTTGTCAACAGTCAGGTCCGACAGAAATTATTATAGTCGTTGTTTCTGATACTTTAATGCAATCTTCTAATATTGAGTTTGTGTAATAAATGTTGCTTTGTCTATTAGTGAGTGACAATCACTCAAGTCACCGAAATGCCAGCTCGCTCCAAGCGAGTCGTTGTTTCCTGAATACCAATTTCCATATAGTCTACTTAAATAAATAAATAAATAAATAAATAAATAAATAAATACATGAATATAAAATGTGTCCCTTTTTACATTATTGAGTTATAAATCACGTACAATAACATCATGACCTCTTAAAATATTTAGACCCTGTAGTTTAATCAATGAGTAAGAATGTCATTCTCATTACAGAAATATGAGCAGATTGTATGATCTTTTAAAGTAATCACACGTATTGGTTTAGATTGGGCTTGTCATGTCACTTAGACTAATGGGTAGCCTAGGTAAGAGACTGGATAAAGACCACTATAAATTCGCTGTCTGAAAATGCAAAGTTTGGGCAATAAAGTTTATTGAAAAGGCGTGGCCTTCGATGGTGGGAAATGTATTCACTAGAGCTGTTTATTGTTGCAGGAAATGGGGACCTATCTTAAACGTGTTTACAGAGGCCATAATATAATTGAGTTCTTCAAACTGTTATTGCTGAATGTCATTTTCTCCTTGGTTAAATTCACGATTGACACTGCAAAATGTCCTGAAGCTGTAAAACAAATAATGCACCAGTCTGCAGATTATATTTCGCGGTTATGCAGTGTTCCGTTAAAACGGAAAACCAATAAGGAATTGTGCAATCAGCTAAGAAAAATATTATAGGCTCTATTTTGATTAAGATCTAGTAAGCATATCTTCTAAATTATAATTTAGTAGACCAAACATGTCGGCCAAACAATATGTTATTGTTAAATAACACACGTCTAACCAAATAAATAATTACTACTTCGTATGGATATAGGTTCTATAGGCATACTGATTGTACTGTACTGTACTGTACGTAGGCTAAAATGCAATCAGAACATTATCTACATCTGCCCTCTTGTGGTAAAGGAAACGCATATTTTTGACATTCTTCAAACACAGGCATATTCTTTTCTTATTTTTTGCAGTAGGCTATCAACCATGCGATTACAATGTGGCACTCCAAGTTGTATCTTATTTGTATTTTATTTTTTGAGTCAGATGTTAAGCTTTGCAGTTGACTTCGGATTTATTTATTCACAGACTTGATAATGGTCTGCGCATGACATGGAACCACGTGGGCTGGTTTCGAAGACTTCAAGGCGGTCCATTGTAGTTGCATGAAGTTTCTTATTGTAGACTATAGAGCAGAACTTCATTGCTACGTACTCTACTGACTAGCTTCACCTTATCTGACAGACGACAAATTAACTCAACTGTAAACATGGCGTGCGCAGAAATAGGTGAGTATTCCTGGAAAGTTACTTTAGATTTTAATGAGCTACAGTAATATAAGAACAATTTGATGTCAATGTGCTAGCTTGCTCGCTTTTAGCTTTAGCTAATATGATACGCAGTCATTGCCTAGTGTTTTGATGCTCAAAATAACTAGGCTAGGTAGAATTATGGAAACTCTGAAAACGATGTAATTTTGTTTGTATTTAAGCGCTCTTGAGTGTGTCGGACAAGACTGGATTATTGGATTTTGCCAAAAGGCTTGTGAACGTCGGACTTTCCTTGGTTGCATCAGGCGGAACAGCTAAATCCTTGCGCGATGCTGGTCTGACTGTCAGGTAGGTGCAGACTATCCGTTACGCGATACTGTGCAACCATTCGTTTCTCTCCACAGGTAAACCTTTTAAGATGCTGCTGTGCAGGGCTACACAGTTGACCATTACACGAAACATTGTCTCTCCTGTCTGACAGGGATGTTTCTGAGCTGACTGGGCATCCGGAGATGCTGGGAGGCAGGGTGAAGACCCTCCACCCGGCCGTCCATGGGGGAATCCTGGCCAGGCGCACCCCTACAGACACAGAAGATATGGATAAACTAGGCTACAGCCTCGTCAGGTAAGGATGTGGTAGTAGACTAAACCCTTTTGTAATTATTAATCTTGAAAAGTCACTCTCAAATTACATCTAAAAGCAATTTAAATTTACAGTAATATAATTATTCGTATTGGACCAGGAACTTTAGCATCTGGCCAAACTGGAACATGTGACCAATGCATATTCATCAGATTTTCTGGGCACTGCCTACTTGTGTGTGTATATGGGAAGCATGTGTACCTAATTTGGCAGTTGGTTAATTGAGAGAGCGCTGTCCTTGCCAGATTATCATGTGACTCCTGTTGCATCCTGAAGATATCTGCTTGACCTAGAGAGGAATCTGTTGACTGTGCATATATTAATGTGGTTGAGTGATTTTATATAATTTTGTTTGTATTATTTTGGTTTTAGAAATAACCATGGGATGCTTGTATCAGTATAGTTTAATAAAGTCATATAAATGTATCATCGTATCCCTGTGTTTAAAGGTTTATACATTTTTGAGGTGTCCACAATTGGAAACTGTTAACCAGTGGTCCCCAATCCAACACCTGATTCAAATGAATAGCTTGTTATAACGACCCATTCATTTGAATCAGGTGTGTTGGAACAGGGAGACATTTAAAACATGCTGGGTAGCGGCCCTCTAGGACCAGTATTGGGGAACCCTGCTGTAAAACATAAACATGTTACATCAGTAGAAAACATAATTGAGCTCTTGTCATTTGATAATTGTATGCATTTGTGAACCAGTAATGAATGGACTGAAATATGATTCTCTCTGCATGTTCAGGGTGGTGGTGTGCAATCTCTATCCGTTTGTGAAAACCATCTCGAGCCCGGCTGTTACTGTAGAAGATGCTGTGGAGCAGATAGATATTGGTGAGTAATGGCGTTATGGCAGTGGTCAGCAATGTACTGTTGGCGTGAATATTACTTATTGTATATGATGTGTTGTTTATGTGCTAACGACACTGTCTAATGTGTGTTCAGGGGGTGTGACCCTTCTCAGAGCTGCGGCCAAGAATCATGCCCGCGTCGCTGTTGTGTGTGACCCCTCTGACTACTCACTGGTCGCCACGGAGATGGAAGGTTCGGAATGCAACGACACGACCCTGCAAACTCGCAGGACGCTCGCCCTCAAAGTACGGTGAAATGACATATAGGAACACAATCTGTATTTCTCACGTTGTTAACAATGTTCAGACTTTAGGTGCTGTTCTTTTATTTCCCAGAGGGGGCAGAGTGGAGTCAGCATGGAAATTAGACATTTTACATCCCATGACAGCCCAGGGGTCAGAGCAAGTGTTGCCTCCATCCATCCATCTTCATCCGCTTATCCGGAGTCGGGTCGCGGGGGCAGCAGCTTCAGCAAGGGACCCCAAACT
>JAODTR010000018.1:1104490-1136826 GCA_025399935.1 Amblyopsis rosae
TGCAAGGCTGTAATTGCTGCAAATGGAGGATTCTTTGACGAAAGCAAAGTTTGAAGGACAAAATTATTATTTCAAATGAAAATCATTATTTATAACCTCGTCAATGTCTTGACTATATTTTCTATTCATTTTGCAACTCATTTGAGGAAAGAGTGTGAGTTTTCATAGAAAACATGAAATTGTCTGGGTGACCCCAAACTTTTGAACGGTAGTGTATGTGTGTATGTGTGTATATATATATATATATATATGTGTGTATATCTCTCTCTCTTCATGCACTTGTGCAGTAGTTTATGAAGTCCTCATTTAGAGTAGCCACAAATTCAAGTAAAACTAAATAAAATAATGTTTCTTTCAACATACCACGGTTCTACATACAAACGGGAGAAATCCATAGGAATTTATGCTAGGCACCATAAATTGAAAGCCCTTATCAGAACATTGATAATATTGAAAAGATAATATTGAAAAGAATAATTTTTTACATTTCAGACCCAGACGCAGAAATCCTGACTGTCAGGAATGCAGAAGAGAATGAGTTTATCAAGCATCAGCTAGTGCCCTTCAAAGACCTGGTGCAGTATGTGTGGCTGGGGCTCTACAAAGACGACAATGGTAAATTCCACTAATACTGTCAATGCCATCATACTATCAGACAATCTCAAAGGCCACCTAATCCTTCTTAATCCTATCTTCTGTCACAGTATAGCCAAATGGATAAGTGCGCTATCTTTGCATAAACATTGTTAAAGGATTGGCGGTGTTCTTGCTTGCTGTGCCGTAGACAACCAGCTGAAATGGTATGATGGAACCAACGTGCAGTACTCCAACTGGAGGGCTGGTAGACCTGGAGTGCAGGAGGAGTTCATGGCCGGCCTCAACCCGGACGGACAATGGGAACTCTTCACCAAGATCTTTTTTTCCAACTTCAAGCAGCACAGCATTGTGGCCTGCAAACTGGACCACGGTTGGTGACTCCCTTTTTTTGTCTCCTTGCGTCAAAATGTGCTTTTCTTTTAGCGTAATAGAATGATCAAAACAGTTTTCAGAATGTCCGACATCCCCATAAATCATGATCTTGTGCTCATCCTCTCCACTCAAGAAACAAAAGATGACTACAACATGTCAGTGAAGAACTTTGAGCGCTATGGCAGCCTAACCTACCAGGTAGTCAGCAGAAAGTTGAATTGGTTCCAGGCCCTGGAGGAGTGTGAGCACCGAGGAGGGTACCTGGCCAGCATCCATGACGTACAGCACGACGCACACATGGAGATGATCTCCAAGACGGACGGCTTCGCCGTTTGGATCGGCCTGTCCAGCCACGGCGTAAGAACCACTGTCCTCCCTGTCTCTAATGCTTTAAAATAGCCGTTTTGAATAGCATATTACATCAAGTACAAAATGAAATGTGAACAACTGTGAACACTATTGAAGTAGATAAATAATGAATCCATTGTAAATTAATAATAGAATAATAATAGTAAATAATGACATGGGTGATACCTCCATGCAGGGAAATGGCACAGCCTTTGAGTGGGCTGATGGAACTGTATATGACTACAAGGCAGCAATCTCTGACCCTCCGGGGGGGGTCAGCTCGAACGGTGGGCAGTCCAGTTGTGTGTATGTCACTCCTAAAGGAGACTGGGTCAGGACGAACTGCCACAACTTGTTGGATGGAGCAATCTGCTATAACGCCTCCATCAACACCAATTTCCAGAGTAAGAACACTACTGATACTGTACAAGTAGAGGTTGTTGTAGTAGTAGTAGTAGTAGTAATATTACGATTACTAGTAATCGTAGCTACTACTACTATTATTATTATTTAGGGCTGTGTATTGGCAAAAATCTGGCAATACGATACATATCACAATACAGGGGCTACGATTAGATATATTGCGATACTGTAAGCAAGGCGATATATTGCGATTTCTAATTTGTGGAAAACTGTCATAGCAATGCTAATGTGTGTCGCTGCTGCAAAAAATAACAAACGCATGTAAACTTGCTCAGGGACTTCAAATGGAAAATAGCTAAATCTGTAACAAGCATCTTTCCTCTCTTTTAAGGTTAATGTATTTTGTACATAGTCCCTTTTACAAATAAATTTAGTGAAAATTAAAATTTTACAATATTTTAAAGACTTAATAGTGTGACGCAATGTAAAATCGCAATACTCTGATGTATGGATATATTCTTACACCCCTATTATTAATATTGCTATTACTACTACTACACTGACAGACATCCTTTGAGGCATTGGCCCTTTAAAGGCATGGTTAGTCATTCTGCAGAACACATGCTAACAAATCACAGCTCCTCCCCACACATTTACACGCATTGCGAAGCCAAATGTCGTTGTTGTGAGCCGTGTTCGCCACTTTGTTTATGGTCCCATTGATGGAGCCAGGGCTGTGTAGAATTACCGGACAATTTTTTTCAGCACAGAGAACAGTAAGCTAGCAAAATGCGAGGAGATATTTGGTGAATTTGACAAAAATAGTATTTGCTTAAAATTAGTGTACAATAGCTGACTATATCCTTAAATCATGTCTGTCATGTCTCTGTGTGTCCGTGCGTGTCAGAGGTCAGGCTGAAGGCAGCCCCGGAGTCTAGTCACTGCCCCCCGAGTGATGGTGGGTCCATGTGGGTGCAGAACAAGGACTACTGTTATGCTGTCCACAACCACATGGTTTACAACATGGAGAAGGCCAAGAACATCTGTCAAAGCCTGAGTGAGGTTTAATTAATACGCTGTGCCTCCTATTGTGGTTATTCATATGAAGCAGTGGAGCCCTGGTTAGTTTTTTATTTATTTTATTTTTGACTTTCTTGACAGATGCCACCGTGCTGACTGTAAACACGAAAGAGGAGAATGATTTTATAGTGGCGTATGTGTCAAAGAACCCTTTCATCACCAACCGAGTATGGCTGGGCATGGACTTCGATATTCACGGTAAATAGAAAAAAAGCGGATAAACGAAGCTTAACGGGGTAAGAAATCTTGAGGTGGGGCAGGGGGGGGGGTCCTTTAGCACAGAAACATAGAATTAGCAAATCATTCTCACATTTCTGCCTGTGACAGTGACTGGGAGCATTCCACACATAATTGGGGACTAAATACTGTTAAGGTTTCCCTCATTAGTTTGGATCTCATGACAGCTGCTCCCAGCTATGCTGTTCTCTCATTTGAGCGACTTAGTTCAGGTGCGGCAGTGGCAAAGGGGATATATTAGGGCATCTGGCGATCTATGCAAATGCAATCCATTTCTCACTTAAGGGTGAAGGTAAAGGATAATGTCATGAAATTCGTTCTCTGCATTTAAGTCATCCCTCAAGGGAGCCTTTAGTTAACACAGAACACACAGTGATTCCATAATCCTCTTCTGTCGTCCCCGGTTCTCTTCCTCTCTTCCTCGTTTGGTCTATCAGGGACGCCAGTGGCCTGGCTAGATGGGTCGGCCGTGGACTTTCACAACTGGAGGTCTGGGGATCCCGAGGCCTGGAAAATGTCCGATGCCCCCTGTGCTGTCCTGATGTCAGCAGACGGAGGCACCTGGAAGCGCATCAACTGCGAAGCCACCCTCAGCTGTGTCATCTGCAAAACTGCAAGTGAGTAGTGGCCTGTGCTCTGAAAAAATAATGATTTCACTATTTTGTGGCTATCATTCTTAACCCACATTGTTTGTGTTGATTGCAACCTTTGTTTGCCCTTATTGGGACCTTTTTTATTTAAAGGTCACATACTGTATTTCACACATTTCTTTTAGCAGATCTTAGTCTGTTATGTAGCATGGCCATCTGGTAAGAGCAGGCTTTGTCTGATGGTGGGATTATTTAAAAACGACTTATTTGATTGGTTTTAATACTGTAGATGGGCTCATGGTGATGGCATCAAATCAAAACGGCTTGTAGAATGTCATACGTTGGGTTATGACATGCTTTGTCAAGCAGATTTCACATTTGACCACATATTAGATTTAGTGACCACGTGCTCATGGGTACAGCTTGGTATGTTTATAGAAATAAAAACATAAAGAACGTTCTTGACATTTCTTACATTACACGCAGGTTCTCGGAGCTCTCCAGTGGCTCTGGGTCTCTTTGTGGTGGTTCTTGTCGCTCTTTTGGGGGCCGTGGGATTCATTATCTACAAGAAGAACAGAGCTTACTTCCCATCCACCGTCCGCTATAAGAGGACCTACGATGACGCTGATGCCGATGCCACCGCTATTGTAACAGATGTTGACGCTTAGCCATTCAGCCTCAGGAGCCAACTGTGTGCCTGCAATTTGTGCATTATCAGCGACAGTAAATTCAGCCTTCCCTTTTAAAAACAATATTTATTTATCATAGGTTGCTAAAGCTGCAGACATTTTGAATTGTCTGTAATACTGTAAATATTATTTTTAATGTTGAATTGTTGAATGAGTTTTAATTTATAGAATGGTGTGTGTTTTCCCTATCTCAAACGTATTTAGTATGAGAATAGTCTGTTCTTGGTTTGATGTTCTTGTAATACTTAGCTGAACGTAAATATTCAGCTATGCTAATGCAAAATAATAGTATTTGGGTTTGTTCCACTGTTGCAATTTGGGTTGAAATTTAGAATTACAGAAACTAATGTTTTAAAACACACCAACCAAACATGTTTACATTATTTAATGATATAGCTGTGGATACATTTAACTCAAATGATTATGATACAAGAGAAGCACGCTATTGTCACTTATCCCAGACTGCTCTCAAGCCAAACATCAGCTGTATCATATGAAAAGAAACATTTAGCATTTAATAGGATCATCAGTCAAATCCACTTGAGACGAAGTTCCGCATTTCCAAACATATTTTTTCTGAATTGTTCAAAATCCAAGCACTGTATTGTGTATGCTTATAACAAACCTCTGTTCAACTGTCATCTTCCTAGCCTCTTAATGGATTGCAATCACTTTTAGGGAAAAAAGTATTTGTATGTTTGCAAACTGGACTGAGTGAGCACTGAGATTAATGGGAAGGTACTCTGTTGTTAGAATGTATGTTATTGTTGCTATGCACCTCAACAACTGATTTGCACTTTGCCACCAAACAGCACAAGTTTGAAGATAATTTTTCTGAACTGCTTTCTTTAAAGAACTGTCAAATTGCACTAGCAGTTGCTGTAAAATGCTCTGTAATTTTTTGTGTGTGGGTTACTGTGATTGTCTGTTTTTAAGTGTGTTGGGCTTGTTAACCAACATTTTAAAATGTTTCTGCATAAGTTCCTAATACTTGCCTCTTAAACTGGGTAGTTTCTCCTGCCCACCAATGAAATTACTTTAAATCATTCTAAAGGATGTGTATTTTCATACATACCGGCATTAATGTACACCCATTTCTCTAAATTAGCAGTGCAAGATTGATTTAGAGGCTCATTGTTTTATATTGTGGCCTTTTTAATGTCAACAACCAAATATGTAGCCTTTCCTATATATGCAAGGATCTATGCTAGTAGGGTCCGTGTACTAATTCTAGCCTTCATTGCTTAGAATATATAGTAGACACCAAATTCACTTTGTGTACATGCAAGTGACTTGCCTGCTAATACAGTACCTTACATTTAAATCTTTATTGCAAAATTAAATCAAGCGATTTTTTTTTTAATAGACAAAGCATTTTAAACAAACGGCAACATTAATATATATGGAGGGTAAAGGAAAATTGCCTCCCCCTTGCATCATAGAATACGGGGAGAAAAATAAACTATTTGTAATTTCCTTAATCTCTTAACTGAGCCCTCTTTCACAACTAAACCAGACACAAACCCCTACTGCCTGGTTTCATCAAATGTTACATCAATTTTATTTGCTTTAGCCCAGTAAACATTAATTAAAGCACTCATGGTATAACAGTTCAATACACTTGCATTTTTTAAACTGAATTAAGATGTAAAGTGCACTCAAAGCTAAGAAGCAAAATAAATAAAATGATGGAAACCACAATATTTTCCAGAATTTGCATATTTTTGAAAGCCATCTGCTAAAATGCAGGATATGCAGTTTCTGTGCACACATTATTTTGTTCTTCCATTTTGTACAGGTTTTATTGTCACCAACACCAAACCATTGATTATAGCACGTGAAAGTACAGGATCAGCTATCATATGGCATCCAGTAGCCTGCCACATTTGATCCCCACCCACTGCCCCCTTTCCCTTACAACAAACATCAATACTCTTCTAAATCATCATCCAGGTCAGAGAAGTCAATAGATGGCCTGTTGTCTTGTAGCGATGTGTCCCCATCATCCGTTTCTTCATGGGAACCTGAAAAAGAAAAAAGTAAAAGTTTAATCCTGCAGCGCCAAAGGGTGTACAGTACACTATAAGCACAGTTGATTTAAGAGCAGCTTGAATGACATTCCATTTACAATACAGCACATAGGCAATAAAAAGCAAGAAGTACCCACATTCCTTCTCATAAGTCTGGATAACATGTACTTAAAAACGCAAGTACCGCTTTCCAATACAGACCTAATACATGTTTGATAAGCAGTGTATCAAAATATTTATACAATTAACATGGGAGAGAAGTGAGTGACATACTTTCAAGATTGTCCATGTGTTCATGAAGAGTTCTCGCCAGGTTGAGAAACTGGACGAGAGAAGGGAACAAAGACTAATATCTAACAATTGATTGGAATTTACAGTTTACTTCAGAAAGTCTGTCTGCCAATCACGGTGAAAATGCCAAATATGTAATAAAAACAAAATGTAACTTTGTTTCATCAGTATTATGTCACCACCGACAGTGTAAATTAAACCACAGCACCAAACTGAATTCCCACAATGTTCAAATGAAAGAAAACACATTACCCCAGCCTCATTGGCTGCTCCTAGGACATCAGAGAATCTCTGTTCGCACAGATGTAGCAGCACCACCAGGTACAGGCCACTGCTGATGAACTCGTACTCCGACTGAAAACGAAGGTCAAACAACGGATTGCTAAAGGGTGTACTTGTCTTAAGCATGTCATCACCACAGTTTGTATTTAACAAAAAAAAAGATGCAACCACATGGTCTCCAAATGTAGGACTCTGTAACTGAGGCAACATTCCTGAAACCTGTCTATCCATTCACGAGAGGGTTAGGGTTATTTAAGAATACAGAATGTCTGCAACAACATGCAGAGGCCTGTAATCAAAGCATTCTCACCTGCACATGCGTCCTGTACAATTCACTAATGTCAAAGTTGTCTATGTTGAGATGTAGCTTCTCCTTACAGAGTTCACATGTGGTGATAGCCTCAAGATTTGTGCCTGCAGAATGGGAAAGAGTAGGAGTCACTTACATCTGTGGCATTTTGCTGAGCCAGACAGGCCAGGTCAGTGTTCAGACACGGCTTCTGACAACTGCTGTGCCTTTGCAAACAACAAACAGTCACCACTTGTGTTTACCTGAGCTGATTTTGGAGTGAAGCCACTTTTTAATGCATTCTTGATGGACATACTGCAAACTGCCTGTACAGCAGCACGGCTCAATTAGGGGATTGGATTCAGAATCCTCCCCCATCTGGCAGATTCGACACAGGTCTCCTTCCTCCTCATCTGACTCTTCGAGCAGGAGGCTGCAATAAAAAAAATTTATTTTAATAAAAGGCAACTTCGGTTCCCCCCAAAAGATGTTTCATAAAACAACATAGGACGTTGCCAACATTAGGGGCTTGTCACCAGAACAACATAACAGCAAGTGTGTATGTGATTTGCGTGAGAAAGAAAGAAAACAAAACAAAACAAAAAAAACTCTTCAAACCTCTCCTGGATCTTGCGTAGCCTCTCAGGATCCCGGGAAGGGAGGGGCTTCTCCTTCTCCAGACCCTCTGATTGGCTCTCAGCATTGTTAGCGTCCACAGAGACCACTCCGTTGTCATAAACAGTCAGTCTGGGGAGCGCGTTGTCCCCGGCGCCTTGCAGCGGTCGTATGCACGCAACGCTGCGCCTAGGAGCGCCAGGGATCAGTCCTACCCCCACCGCACCCACCGCCTCCTCCTCCTCATCGGTGTCATTCTGGGGGCCGTCACGCCGCCGCATGGACCGCTGGAGGAAGCCGAACTCCTCCGGAGGGGCGGCGGAGGGGGGGGCATTCTCGTCCCGTCCATCCCGGCGCTGGCGGGAGAATATCGGGGGGCAGCGGTTCCGCAGGGACGAGGACAACCAGGAGGATGAGGAGGAGGAGGAGGAGGAGCTGCCTCCTCCGGCAGCGGCGTTTGGGGTGCCGCGGCCCCTCCAGACGCCCGGGGCCCCGCTCCACGTCTCCTGGATGGGGGAGAGCTCGGGCCTGCGGCGGCGGAGCAGGGAGAAGGCCTGGCTCTCCTGCTGGGAGCCCCTGCCGTCGCACCGCCCGGCCGCCGGCACCTCACAGCCGTCGTCGGCCGAGTCCAGGGAGGGAGCACCCGAGGAGGAGCTGGAGCTGGAGGAGGAGGAGGAAGAGGAGCTGGACGAGTCCTGGCTGGACCGGCGGGAGAACAGGCGGGACAGGAGGCGGCGGGTGGAGCTGCGGCCGTCGGCGGGCGGCGGGAGGGCCGGGATGGGAGGGGAGGGGGGGACGCTGGTCTCCGCTCTGACCCGGGCGCCACTGTACCAGGAGGAGGGGGTTGAGGAGGAGGAGGAGGGAGGGGGTTGGGGGTCTCTGGTCCGCGCCGCGCTGGCGGAGCAGGAGGACGTCCTGGCACTGAACTGGCGGCCCGCTGACGGAGACACGTAACACGGGGAGCAGGAGGAGGAGAGGTGGCGATCCCTGGCAGAGGGAGAGTAGGAGGAGGAGGAGGAGTAGAGGCTGTCTTTGGGCCGCGCTCCCTGTGCATAGGTGGAGGTCACTCGATCTGCCTGGTCTGTGGAGAGGAGGGACAATGTGGTCGCTGTTAAAAGGCAATAGTCAGCTAGTGCTGGGACCATTAGTCAATTAGTAACCGAGTGTAGCCTACCTTCCCTAAATACACTGAACAAAATTATAAACGCTTTTGTTTTTGCCCACATTCATCTTGAGCTGAACTCAAAGATCTAATACTTTCTCTATCTACACAAAAGGCCTATTTCTCAAATATTGTTCACATATCTGTCTAAATCTGTGTTAGTGAGAACTTCTCCTTTGCAGAGATAATCCATCCACCTCACAGGTGTGGCACATCAAGACGCAGATCAGACAGCATGAATATTGCACAGGTGTGCCTTAGGATGGCCACAATAAAAGACCACTCAAAAATGTGCCTGTGAGGTGGATGGAGACCGCTCGTTATTGGCTTCGCAATGAGTTTCAATGTTTGGGACGGAGCTTCTCCAGGGGGTTTGCTTTTATCTGAGCTCAATTAACGAGCGTTCTGGAAAATGACTAACTCGATATTTCCGTGCTGTGCTGGCTAAAGACCAACAATGCATACGTGTGTGCGTGTCTGTGTGCATGCTGCACACAATTCTTACATGAAGTTAAGCCAGAGTTCCTAAGCCTGCTCTCACCCAGAGCAGAGAGGCCGGCCTCCGGCCTGGTGTCCAGCTCCCTGCGAGACGCCATGGGCTTGGAGGAGTAGGAGGAGGTGGAGGAGGAGGCAGCAGAGGAGGAGGAGGTGCGGGACAGTAAGCGGCATGTGCTCCACGATGACTCGCTTTGCTTTTCACCTGGGACCCACGCCAGAGGAACAAAAAAAAACAACATATAAATCACTTTTTTTAAAAGGAGGCAGTGTTTGATCAGAAAAAGACATTTCCCTGGACAGCAGGAGCTTGTCCCGGCCTAGCCTCTGCATCTACCTCAGTTGGGTCAGAACTGTGCATACTTTATGTTCATTGGATTTTGATTTAAAATAAGTGTAGTAAGTGATTATAAGACAATAAGTTCAAATATCTCCTCGTGGTCTGTTAGTTTACCGTTCTTGGAACGTGCTGGAAAAACAAAAATGGATCTGGTACTTCTACAACCCTGGCTCCAATAAATAGGAACATAAAACATATGAATGCAGACTGTACACATGAGCTTCAATGTGTGGGGCGGAGCTTCTAAGGGAACACCCTTTGGCATTCAAGAGAGGGGTGTTTTTGTTTGGAGTCCGACTTTATCAAGCATTTGAGAATGACTTACAATACCATTAAATGGCTAAGCACACTAGGGCTTTAATTGGCCACGATGAGATATATTGCGATACTGTAAGCAAGGCAATATATTGCGATTCTAATTTGTCGAAAACTAATTTTAACGCTGCAAACAGTTACCAACACTTATGTAAACTGCTCAGGGACTTCAGATGGATATTAGCTTTGAGGTTAATGTATTTTGTACATGGTCCCTTTTACCAATAAGAGTAAAGTACAAAAAAAAAATGTAAATATCTATACCGTGATTAAGAGAAATAGATACAGTATTGCAAACCGAAATATTGCGATACTAAGGTGTATCGATATTTTTATTACACCCCTAATGTACACTAATATTTCACTATTATTCCAACTGTAGCAATATTCCAAATTTGATAGGCATTGTGTAAATGGCATATTCATATTTAGGGCTTTATCGATTAAGGCACGTGGGATATGCTGATATCATTCGGGTTTTAGGAGCATGTATACAACAGATTCGGAATATACGGCAAATCTCAAGTAGGGTTTTTGCTGCATTCTACGGCATTAGGTCTATTTGCCTGTTCACGCCAAGATATGTGCATAAAATTTGAAAAACAAATCCTAATTTGTTGCAAATAAACAAAATAGCACAAGCGGTTCCAGTTGTCCCAACAGCTTAGTAGAATCAGAAGAAGGGCAAAAACAGGATTTTTTTTTTGTGCATGAAATGTAGCCACAGATTAGCAGCCATGAATCTGGACGTACCTGTGCCGCTGCTTAGCCTGCTGCTGGAATAGGAGGAGCCCATAAGAGAGGTGGAGGGAGTCCTTGAATAGGCTCCTCTGCTGCTATAAGACAACTTGGCCCTTTTTGAGTCTCCATCCAGCGTGGCGTTCGATAGCCCCGCGCACGAGCCCAGTCTTCTTTCAGATTCCGCCTGGAAGAGCACAAACGGAAGGCCTAAAGCAAAGCTTGCCAACAAGCCACAATATGCAGTAGCTCAAATTAACAAAAAGGTTAAAACCTTTAAAATGCCACCCAGCTCTGAGCCTGACTCCACCCACTACAACTTATGCACCAAGGAGCTGAGGGAGGGGAGGCGCTGAGAGGGGGACCCCATTAACATTTTAATTTGATGACACATGAGCGGACGGGGCGTACCGTTGAAGACCAGCCAGGTCCTGGAGTAATGTTTCAGACCATAAACATTTTTTTTTAAAGATTTTTGTAAAAACTGGGATTTTGTCAATTTTAACAGCACCGTTAATGTGTCTAATCACAGTTAAATAATATTACTTTATTTACAGTTTAAAAAAAGAAATGTATAACATTTTTCTTCTCTTTCTTTAATCATGTTAATGTGATTTGCAATGGCATTACAAAACATAAGTGGTGCTCCATACCTGCTTGACCCTACTGCTGAGGGAGGAGTCAGCCCAAGGACGCTCATACGACGTAGAGGAGGTGCTCAGAGAAGAGGGCAGCTTCCACGAGGGGGTGCGGCTGTCAGAGCCACTGTAGTCTCTGATGGGGCGAGAAGTCTACAACAGAGACAGTGGTTGTCTGCATTCGTCGTTACTATGGTATGATATATAAAATGATGTGCTATATGCCATTTTCATCAGGTTGCGTAGGATACTCTTTATATTATTTGTTATTGGGTTAAAGTTTTATGCCGTTTTCAGTGATAAAGGCTGCGAAAGCGGTTCTGCCTATCGTGTAGTAGACTATAGTGAACTAAGGTTTTCACATTTTGACAAAAAAAAAATGTAGTCTTTGCTTATAGCCAAATTAATACTTTGTATAAAATTCATAAGTTAAACCCCAGGAGAGCCTCCAGACAAATATACACCACCATATAAATATATAGCAGCATATATAGCCCCAAGTGAGTCAATAAAGACTCTAGCAATACCTTAAAAGTTACAGTTAGGTCTGTGGACTGGCTGGTTGTTACTGATCTTTCCAGAAGAGTCTAGGTTAGGTTAGGTTAGGTTTCCAGCTAAAACACAGCCAACACACTCCTTACCTAGACTTTCTTCTGGAAAGATCAGTAACAAACAGCCAGTCCACAGAACTAACAGTAACTTTATCTTATGAGACAGGCCTTGACGAGCAGCAGGCCTAAAATACACATGCCGTCTACCCAGGAATTCAGGCTGGCCTATTAAAAGCCTGCTAACGCACCACCGCAGATAGAGTAGCCAGCTACTATACACTTGGGGATCTCACAAGATAGCTAGCTCACTAGAACATGCTTTCCCTGGAACGCTCTAGAAAGACTGACAGCTGTGGTCCCCCGGGGGAAAGAACAACATAGATTACATGAGTGAAGCCCAATTAGTCCAAATGGATAGTTTTCTACCCAGCTCTGCCTGGGAGGTGCAGAAGACAGTTTTATCCAAGACTGGCGTATACTGTGGATACAAGATTAAGATACCTAACATATACCTAACCCCCAAGCCCGTAGGCATTATATAACTGTATCCCCAGCCCATAGGTATTATTTAACTCTAAATATATTATTCAACAGCATCAGATATAGTGGAAGTCATATATTGTGTCCATTTTCTGTTTGCCAAGGCAGTAGTGTTGTTCTGTTATTCATCATACCTGGTAGTCTAGTTCTGGTTTGAGTGCCGATGACGTCCTGGAGAAACAGTCATTGCTCAGCAGCCGATCTCTGCCATACTGGCTGCCGGAGCCCAGGGAAGATGTGGTGGACGTGAACGATGATCGAGGGGTGTAGGGCGATCGGGAGCCCGACACAGAGAAAGGAAACCTACGAGAGCTGGAGTCCATCACTATTTACCTGTTGCAAGAGGATAAATGGAGATCATACAATAAAAGTATGTATGTACACAGCTATACAGGATGAAGGAACACTCCCTTGCCACCACCCTGCTCAACAGTTCACAACTGCAAGAGACAGTTCGCAACAATATGACTCAACTACAAGATAGTACATGCCTTTTCACCCTGAGAAACAGAGTGAAAAGCTGCAACGAATCAGGTGTTAAAATGTCTGCACGATTGTAGGTGAATGCACAGTGTAGAGACACAATGACGCCTGTCATGATGTAACCAGTTTTTGAGACATAGAAAAAAGAAAGATGTTCACAGTTTGAGAGTCATGATGAGCCACTTCTTTTTTGTTTTGTAACAGCATAATATAAAAACATTTAAACAACCATGAATACAAGTGAATAAAATAAAAAAGGAGCTGCCTTCCTACAGTAACCTAAATCTTTCATCATAGCCTCAACAAAAGAGCAGAATCACAACATTGACACCTATCACAAACTATGAATGAGAAAACAAATGCATTCCTTATTTTCCTTCACTGTATTAAAAAGTTACATGAACCGGTTCCGGCGGGTTCAATAATCTCACCAAGCAAAACACAGAACGCCTAGAGAAGTCTACCAGGGTGTTTCTAAATCAAACATACATGCAAAACAGCAGTAGGTCTAATAGTAGCTGTATTAGGCTTTTTAGCCTACTAGCATTTGTCAAGATATGGTCCTGAAGCTGATATATTTTAAAAACTATTTTGTAACCTGTAATTAACAAATAAATGATATTAAACTATCGTTTGTGTGTTAGCACTGTACAGCTTGCCTGTTTTGATTACAATTCAATGTGTAATATGTCAACATTGCAACCAAGTTAGCAGGATATACAACTGCAAAAAATAAAATGCAAATATTACGTGTTGTTTGTAGAGCAAAGTTAGGCAGTATCCAATAAGATAATCCTTGACCAGCAAGGGTTAAGGCCATAGCACAGATCCATTAAAACGAGGACACATGGGGTTGTATTGCCTTTGTGGGCACAATCTCAGTACAGACTTAGAGCACACCCTCGCTGTAGAAACTGATGCCATGCTACACGTTTATTTCTGCATTGGTGGTTTCAGATATCATTCAGTAGCAGATGTAGGGACCTACTGACAAACAGTTTCCGAGTTCATTTAGAAAGACTTCTCACTGGTGAGGAGCTTCCCCTTCTTCCCTTATATGTAACATCATTTATTGTTTGGCTAGCAAATGAACCCCACTGTCTTTCGAGATAATTTTTCAGGTTATATTCCCTTTAAGCAAGCTGGCATACAGAGTATGTAAGCAAAACAGTTTTCCTCCAGTATAAATTACTTTATTCTTGATGTTCTTATCTGTGAGCTGTCATCTACACATCTCTACATTCAGCCCATAACTAGCCATGAAGCTGCATGTGATTTGAATGCCATAGTGGCCATTTTGTACATAAAACTACAAAGGTTGGAATCTCACTTCAGACAGAAACAATTTTACACCATGTATACCAGTAAATAAAGTGTTGAATTAAAAGCAGTTTTTTGGTGTGTGTGCAGGAATGACACATACTATCTGGCGCCATCACTTTCTTATGTCAGACGAATTGTTCAGTGTGTGTGTGTGATATATCCATCTCATATTTGTTTCTAAAATAAAGTATATGTTGTTTAAAAGGTGACAGTGTCGCTGTAACTTCCTTCTGCTATGTTTTACCCACATCTTGGAGTATTCAAATTTGCACTAGAATTATTGTCATATTGGTTAATCAGAAAAATGTATACAACTAAGCACAAGAGTTTTCAGAAATCTTACAAGTCACCCAATGGTTAAACTCTGGCCTGCATGTTAGGAGACAATGCAGCCATAAGATTGAGCAATCAATTACTAGCAAATACTCTTCTGCAAGCAATTTGGCTTCAGCTTGATGATACAATGCTGATCATGGCTTCAGCATTAAACATTATACGGTCTATGCAATCAGAGCAGCTGAATGAGAAAATTTAAACTCTACGGTACACATAGAAAGGAAGTCAGAAGACAACCAAATAACATGTTAAAAAAAAATAAGACGCAAACGCCAAGCCAGCTACAGTAGGTTACTAGACGATTCTTTTTTTTCTCGGTGTCATTAAACTTCTTCATTCGTAGATTACTGGTAATATGTAATTCTGTGTATTCGTCATTTCTCTAATCAACTCATTGCGAATTAGGACACAATACATACATTTGGGAAACACCACAGATAGCACTTTAAAGTGTCCCAGGCTCGATGTACGGCACTTGGTAACTCAGCTGTTGTTGACTAGCTAAGGTAGCTAACCATTAGCTTATGCTGCGCTTGACAACTAACCCTAACATTAAGAAAATAAGTGTTAAACTGTAGACTCAAGTTGAAACCCAGATCATTCCTTTATCGAAATCCATGCCACGTAGCTATATTCGTCACATGTCGCCTTGGTTAACATTATGATTATGGATTCTCACCTTTGATTTAAATCTTCCGTGCATTCAACCATTGATGATGATGGCGTCTTTGTGTTGACAGAGAAGGTCACATGATTTATAACATGGTCTGTGGATCGAGTACGTGGATCCCATGACCAATACCCAGTGGGCGTTGCTTCGCCAAAAGTTCTGATATAGCACTGCAAATTCCCAAATTGAAAATTTGTGGACAATAAAGATCGTCAGATTTTTACATAGAATAACTATGTCATGAGAGTTACTGAAAGAAATCTACGAGTATTTCTAAAAATCCCTAAATAATAAACATACCGTATAGTACGGTACGGGCCTGTCTAGACTCACCGAAAAGCATATCTCGTTCTGCATAGGTCGTTGTCTGGGGAAAACGGGATCAACACTAAGTGAATTGGGTAGGCTGCATGATGTCCGTATCAGTGAAACAATTCGTTACTGTTCGTGCAGCAAAAAGCAAGGATGCAGCTATATTATTATCGGATGCCAAAATATCTCACATTAACAGTGACAGTAACAATTTGAGACTATCGGTTTAACCATGACTTATAAAATTATGATTTTTTTTTAATTAATCGACAATGTTACAAATGTTAACGAATAGACAAATAGAAAATGTGTTATAGAGAACTTTGATCACAAATAGGCTATAGGCTAGGCTATTGCAACTTGTTGGCTATAGCCTAACTTAGGCTTAATAATAATAATAATAATAATAAAAATAATATTTATTATTATTATTATTATTATTATTATTATTATGAAAAAAGTTTTTACTCTTTAATAAACGTGTTTGCTAGTTGTATTAATTGTAGTTATTGTTGATTGATGATGATGATGATGATAATGATGATGATTATGATGATTGTTATCAGAACTGGGTCATCAGCAAAAAGGCCTGCATCTTAGTAATGTTGACGTCATTGGGAAATAAGTGTATATTTCCTTATCCACTAGGGGGCAGGCTCCTTCAGTTTTTGTTAAATCACCTCTGCAGGGATTCAGCTATCCTATTATTCAGATGCCACGAAAAAAATAACATGCTTGTTTTGTTTAGTTAGGCAGGTAACTGAAGCCAATGGCAGGTTTAATTAGATGTATCTGAGTAATTGTTTTCAACAAAATCAAAACCAATCTTGAATTAACACTGTTCGTTGATTTGAATTTTAACATGGGACACAACCTCGCTGATGTTAAATATTGATGTCACTATACTGAATCAGTGATTTTCTCATTTACAGCCACAATAGGCATCCTTTATTTAAATCTATTATTTTTACATAACAATATATAAAAAGGGGAGGTTTGGGGTCCCCTGCTGGAGCTGCTGCCCCCGCGACCCGACTCTGGATAAGCGGATTTTAGATGGATGGATAGAATATATAAAAATATGTTACAGAATATAAACAAACACATTTATTGGTAAAAGTGTAACACTGCATTGTTTTAGACTTGTACACCAAATACAAGTGAAGGAAGGTCAATTTGCAGTTGTGAGGAAGTTAGCTACAGTAGATGTAGATTAATGTCAGCATCAACAAGATACTTGCGATGCCAGGTAAAATATAGCACCTTTATAAATGCGCAATGATTCCCCCTGTATATAAAGCAGTTCAAACCGGAGGTAAATCTACCCAAGGCTAACAGAACGAGAGGTGAAGGAGGAAGGGAGAGCGAAAGGGGATAAATATACAGCAGTGCGCTGCAGATTAATTGCTGACAAAAAGGACACATGACCTAGACAAATGAGGAAGTACAAGGTCTGTTAAGATAGGGAGGAGGCTGCTTGTTCCCAGTGCAGGCCTGTAGGCCATTGCCATTCACTCCCCCTTCGCTGTCCCATCAGACACGTTTCTGCGCACAGCTACGCAGAGAACGCTCTCCTCCTCCAGTGTTGCTGATTGGATGATAGAATGTTTCTCATTCATGCTAGCAGTGGCAGGGGAGGACCATGCAAACTCTTCCAGCTCACTTTATGGGCATGTAACCTGAGATTTCACACAATGTCCTCCTCTTGAATTATCTTCTCTTTTTTTCCTTGTCTTTTTCTTTCTTACAGGTCAATAGAAAATGGATACTTTACTGTCTGTCTCTCGCTGACATGGTGTTCATTCAGACTAGTCTGGCTGAATACCACAACAGACAGTTTAAGTCAAACATAATATCAAATTAATGAATGTGTGATAGACCTGACTGCTCAAACATATCTAAATAGAATATATGTCTTGAAGTGGCTGTCAGAAAATACATGACTTAAGGAACCAGAATGTTGAGATTTATTTATGTGCGGTTATTGAATCAAACTTTTTCTAAATCACATTTGAGATTTTAGAGAGAAGTATATGGCCCCTCGATAGTCTGGTCTTCACCAGCAATGTGTAATCACAAAGGAATGTCCTGAGACATTTCTGCTTTTCCTCTACGAGACCTTTCTTTTCCCACGGCTTGTCCAGGTCTAGAGGTCTTTCCTCCCTTGTTCTCTCTCTCTCTCTCTCTCTCTCTCTCTCACTCTCTCTCTCTCTCTCTCTCTCTCTCTCCCTCACACACTTTTCCCTCTGTGTTTGTGGAAATACATTACATTATGGGATATACAAACTCGAAGGGCAAACATAGTTTTTTCTTAGAAACATTTAGGATGGTGAAGGGTAGATATTTGAAAATGTATTCTGAATAAAAACTTTTATCAATTCAAATATTGATTTGATGGTCTGCAATAAGGTGTCCTGACCATATAGTTCTATGGTCTTGACCATGGTCCCGACAAACAATTGTGTCAACTTGAATACCGCAAACATGTAGGCTACCAGTAAATATTATCCCCTTTTGATGATAATGACACAATGCTATGGAGTTCTTATGATAGATGATGGCTCATCCAGGGCTGGAGACAACACATAATCAGTAGCAATGAAAAAAAGCATAGCCACACGTGTTAGCACTTTGGCTCATATATTTGAGGGGGCACCATCTCAAACACTTGTGTGCTATTTACAGATATGAACTATTCTCTGTGGTATTCTCTATTGTATTTCTGTGATATATATTAATCGTAATTTAATAAAACGTTTATTATCATTACTATAACCAATAATAATAACATAACAGATTTTGAGAAGAAAATATATAAGTGAAGATAATTTAAGATTATTAATTATCACTGCACAATATATCTTGTATATTGGTCGCGCACATAGTCATCAACCTAGTGGAAGACTTCTAGAAAAAGGCTTTGCTCCTCCAGACTACCACTAAAAGCCTGCTCAGAGGATTGGGAGAACATTTGTTGGTGTTAATGTTCCCCAGACACAAAGTGACATCTGCCTCCCTCCCAATGCCTGCTGCTCTTTGTTCAGATGAGCATTGAGGGGAGAGCACATTGGAGACAGAGATGATGTCACCATTGTGATCATTTCTGTGCTGTGCAGTGGCCTATTTTTGACCAGGCGTCATGAAGGGCAGTCCAGCATGTCTGCCTGCACACTGCCAGGAGGAACAGTGGTCTGCCAGTATTAATTAACACGGGGCCTTTTTTCATCATTCTTGAAAGAATCTGACAGGACTTAAAGAAGAATGCCCCCACGGGGCCACCTAAATCTAAGTTAATATACTGTATATATTTTTTTAAATCAAATACATTTTTGTCTGCATGTATTTTTATTAGTGATCCAACTTTGTTATTGTCCCACTTCAGTTAAAGGGTTGTACTTTCCATAAAACATATTGTGTTTCTTCTTATAGGCTACCAGTTAATCTGTCTCTTATATGCAGAATTTACACAAGAGGACAACAAGACTGGTTTTTTAATGCCATTTAAAAACATGCTTATTTTGAGTGTATTTATTAAAATATTCTATTAACAATTAGCTTTGAACTGGTTCTAAACCTATTGAAAGATTATTTAAGAAACTTCTGTTTATTAGGCTTAAATGGGTTATTTGATGAAACATGTCTATGATTTGACATTTGTTGGTGTGAAGAATCTGAAAAAACTACATTTATAGCTATATTTATAATTTTGCAATGAAATCTCATAAACATACAGTAAGTGCCCAATTATATAAATTGATCAAATACAGTAAATCCATAATTGCACAATATAATAGTTTCTATTATACAATATATAATTATGGTCTTTTTAAAATATACATTAAAACAGCCACTCAAAGACAGGTATTATAGTTTTAATCATCAATGTCAATTTTACACAATATTCTACACCGCAGTTATTTAGACACACAATTATATTGATTTCATTCATGAAAGATCAACTTTCTGAAGCATATTGATAATATAACATACAGTAACATAATGTAACATACTGTAACATAACATAACGTAGCATATCATAATATAACATGACATAACATAACTATATGCATACATTGTTTAATATGATATTTTATTATCAATTTTAATGAGGCATTAACGGGCTACTGGTGTAATTTCGCCATATGGCATTTAAAGACAACATAAACAACATATTTTTGAAAGACAACATACCAAGTCTTAAGCATTTCTCATTATATACAGTAGTGTTTTTTTTCTATTATGTTCAATTAACATTGATTAAATAAAGAATACCTAAACATTTAGATTAATTGCATTTTGGTGTATAGGGTTGTAGGCAAAATACATATCTTATAGCCATTTGGAAATACATTTAAATGCCAGCGCCAGTTCCTAGTGATTGCAATATTGTGACATGTTTGTGCTATAAACAGCGACACTTGTGCCAAAAGACATTTATGGCAAATGAAACAGATTCTTCTTGCTATTTATGTGAGTAGCACAATACCAACACAACCTCTCAGATGCACTATTGAATCCAATTATACTCGTTGCGATGTTGTCATAACACTAACTCACACAAACATACACACACACGCACCTCTATCCCTGGTGATGCGTCATTAGATCCATCAAACTTGTTTTGAGACCAATTATCTGTTTTGTTCAAATATTATTTCCTATTTCCTCTCTTCCTTAAATGCTCATATTTGCTGAGCAGTATGAGCAGCAAAATAGTTGTCTACAATAGTTTGTAAATGGCACTGTAATTTAAAGTGTGACTTTAAAGTTGTTGCAAACAGTTTAGATAATGCTAACCAGAACTATGGCTTTAAAGCAACAGTGTTATGTAAAGGTCCTGTGACATTAAGGTAAGTAAACTTGACACTAAATACTGCATGTTTTGACTATCTTTAGGTATTGCTTGGCTTTGTTGCTAGAATGTGTGATTAAGTCCTATTAATCAAATGTGACATGATAAGTAATCACACAAATTGGAATGTAATCCATAAAAACATTCATGCTTAACAGAGGTAGTGCTGGTTGGAATTAAATGCTTCTGATTCTGGTTGGCAAAGTTATTACTTGAAATGAGCGTGAATATATTTTCAGTGTACAAAGTGAATACTATATACTTAGCCATTCAGCTGTTTGCGTTTTATTTGATAAGGCACTCCTCCGGGAATCTAAGTGAGAAAGCTCACTTTTTTTGTGGAAGTAAATTCCATTCCAGAATAAATATTATAATTTAAAATGATCACAAATTAATTTAGATTCAGTATGTTTTTTTTTCCAGTTAGAATGATTTACATTTGTAAGCCAAACAATAAAACTGTAATGACATTTACAACGTAGGCCCTACAAAAAAGCATAATGTGATTATCTTAAAATGAAGAATTATCTTTATCAAGGACACGTGACAGTTGACATGTAGAGCATTTTCCAATAAATTGAAAATAAGATGTTTCAGTTGGACAAAAATCAAATTAAAACTAGAATGTTTTGAGTAAGTTGACATGTGGTTGAGCAAGGTTATCTTAACTAAGTCAATGTCTCAGGAAAATTTCAATTGCATGACAATTAAAAATAAATGGAAAATCAACCACATGCTAAATGTGACTCATGAGTCGTTTCTCCACTGTCATTTTACCACAGGGGTTTGTTGTGAGTGCTAGTTTTGAGCAGCCATATAGGCTACTGTCTTAGCTAAAGCCAGTGGTTATGAGTACATTTAGCGCATGGGGGAAATCTGCTGACATTTGTGCAGCTTGTGTACACGTAAAGATGTGTTTTCATTTGATTCAAGGTCATTTGGCTGTGCTCAGGTTGGGGTGACATTTGCTTATGATCTCATCCTCCAGAGGGACTCACCGCTCGAAGGCTTGACTTGTTTCTCCACTTTTCAGGCAAAGATGACTCCAGATTCCAAGAAAAAGATATCTCTCCCTCTCTTTCTGTCATTCTTTCTCTATCTGAGATAAGTAGTAACATACAGACTGACCCCTGTGTATGAGCACACCTCATCAACAAATGAGTCACTCTACTAGACCTACTATGCTATTATGACGATTTATTTTTACTGTGCATTACATTATTAAACAGGGTTTTGGATTCAATAAACAATCTCTGTGCATTTACAAATTGTGTTGTGGATCTCCTGAATATCTTTAGCTATTTGCAGCTGCATTTTGGAAACATATTTACTGCAATGTCTCTGCCTGCATTACTTTAAGTCTGTGGATCTTAACTATTAGACCCTCCTCAATAGTTCCAATACAAAAGGTGGTTGCAGGCAATGAAACCACTTAACAGCATTAAAATGCCAGGCCTACAGTACATTGTTAACGATAATAACAAGAAACAAAATAGCCTGCTGTGATTTTAAAATATTATTTCAAACTATTTAATCACTTCAAGACCCTCCTAAAACATCCCACAACCCCCTGGGGGGGTCCTGACCCACAGTGTGAGAGCCACTCATTTAGTCAAGAGAATTCTTGCATTCATCCTCTGTGGCACTGCCTTACTTCGAGCAAAGGCTAATATTGTCTTGCTCAAATACCTAATCTACCAAGGCGTGCAAAATCCCTTGACATGGTTCCTGTAGATGCATCCTTGCAGGGGTTAAGGGTCAAGGGTTAATACATACTTCACTGTCACAAAGGATTGCTGTGAGCCAATGCGTCTTGCATGGATTTGAGCAGAATATCCTCAACTCCAGTGTGCACATATAGAAGCCATTACATTTTATTGCAAACCTCTTTCAAGGATGGCAGGATACAAATCAATACCTGTGTTCATCTAGCATAATTGCTGAATTCCATGTCACCAATGGAATATGAGCATTACTTTAGGCACAGAAATGCATTACACATAGTGGCAGCAAATAGGTCCCTTGTGCTTCAATCACACAGGCAGCTCAATTCATTGACTTTGCAAATCATTACACAGATAAATGTGTTCAAGTCTGATGTATTGTGAGGATACTACAAAAAAGGAACAGTGCCTGGATGGTAGATATAATTACAGTGTTACAAGCTTCTTACAATAATCCAAAAAGAAAAGATTAAATTAACTTTTCTAGCGGTGCAGTAAGACGTCAAATGTACATAGTACAATAGTGCCGGGCTCATTCATTACAAGAATATATTGTCTTAATTCCATTTATTGGATGTTTATTTAATGCTTATTATGTAGGAGGCCACAATAAGTGATGCTTAATTCAATTGTGTAAGAATGCATCCTAAGGCCATTTTTATTGTGTGTGAACTCTATTTTAAGCTCCATTTGTGTTGTTCAAATTAAACATGTGAGAGTTGCTGGGAGCATCTTGTATTAATGGAATTCCACATAGTGGATAGTGTGGCGAGGAGAGGGGATGAATCTGTATTCCGTGAATGTGTCTCTGGCAAAAATCAATAAATGCAAGCACAGCTCCTTGCCTCTGACGGCTGTCCCTGTCTTAGCATGGCGGACTAATAGAAAAATAATAATTAATCCAAATCACCACATTAATTTGTTTTCCATCAGTCTCAGGAGAAATCTTTTTTTTTGTTTCTTTAGTAGCTCATTATACTTTCTAATCAAGACAAAAAAAGTCCCTCTTTTAGACAGACATGCCGCCTCCGTCACTCCCTTCCCACCACCCCCACCCCATCTCCTCCCTGTGGTGTGCTTTCTCGCATTGCAGTCATTGTGCTGGCACTTATTATATTACAAATGACCGAGGTACGGCAGGCATTCTCAGTGTGCATGCAAAGAGGGCCCACCCTTCTGGCTGTTAGTGTCTTCTTCTAATGACGATGAGTCCAACCGCCACCCCAGCACCGACCCCCCCCTCCCCCCCCACCCCCCCATACGCTCTCTTTAATGAAGAGTCTCCATTGCAATTAAAAATCCCTGCTCCTTGCTGCTACTGTATGACAAACACAGCCACCATCATTCCTCATGGCCTGTCATTCCTCCTCCATGAGACGGGGGAGGAAGGATGAATACATACGCCAGGGTGCAAGCAGCTTGAAATATAGTGTGTGTGTGCATGTGTGTTTGTGTGCATGTGCGTGTGTTTGAAGAGGAACAAACCCCCCGCCCCTATCTCAACAGGTAATGGAAAGGGGCAGAGTGAAAAATCAATGGCCAAAGAGCATGGAGAGTGAGCTTATAAAATGCCTTTAACTGTACGCCACCACGCTAAATAAGAGCTTGCGTGCATGCACTAAACTCTGCTCGACGCAAATGTTTATTTCCGCTCACATTTCATGTTAATTTCTCATATAAGTATCATATCAAATATATTGTTTATTATTTTGACATATTACATCATTTCAACATTTAGCTACAGCCAAATCAAGCTGGCGTGTTTGTTTGCAGACATAAGCAATACAAAGCAAATCAAATGCAAACGGTAAGGACTTTTCATGTTTATATAGCATTAATTGTGCTCGTAAAGCAACACTCCATCACATGACACAACAATGAGTTTATTGCTTGCGGTTGATTTATGAGGTGTATAAACTAACAGAGGAACAGTTTGTTAATGCGGTATAATAGTTGTTAAAATGTGTAACAACTTGACAAGCAGGAGCACATGAGCTAACTGTATCTCTCTGGCCCAGCCCCATCTTCATCAGGGTGGGGCATAAGAACAGTTGCCCATTCCATCTGTAAATTCCCCAGCCTTCTTGTTGTTTTCCAGCTGAACGAAATAATCTTCCCTGTCTGGAAACCCAGTCTGGGTCATAGGGCCTATGATCAGCCTGTTGCTTATTGTGTGCTCAGTAGTACAGGAGGTAAACCACACAATTAGGCACAGATGGCTGTCTTTTCTATGTAATGTATTGATCCCATCCGGGAATATCTGTCCTGTTCTGTTTTTCAAACTATCTTGCAATTTAGAACCAACAAACAATGTTCTGCATACCTGCAGAGTTGATGAACTGACATCAAATGGTACAGGGTGATGTTTAATCATATATCATAAAAGAAGATAAGATACTATACTTTATTGATCCCCTAAGGGAAATTCAGGCGTTAGAGAAGCAAATTGAATCATAGGGGCTATTCATTTAGTCAGTTTATATCGTGGTGCAACTACTTGTGTGATATAAATGCATTTCCGTTTTAAATAAGACACAAAGCACAATTATTCTAATAAACTAAATTATGAAAGTATTCATTTGAAACACAATTGGCTAAGGATTAAAATAATACATTCATAATCTTTTAAAATGTATTAAATAATCTTGGTTCAGCATGAACTGAGCATTCAGTTTACAACAGGTCATTTTTAGTAATAGATTATGAGATTTTAACTTGTTACTCCTAAACAACCTGTCATACACATGTAAACACATATGACTGTGAAGACCCTCATTGTAGACTAATTATAATGTCACATTAAAGTATCAATGAAAATGTGATGTATCTGTCAATAATTGCATACCGTTTATTAAAGATCCACAAATACAACTTTTCTTTGTGTGTCAGTTGTGAGCTGACGTCACGTTGGTTCCTTGAAGTGGAGCTGAATAAACCTTGAGAAGAGTCTCCTTCAATCTGCTGTTAGTAACTAACACACACACTCACACCGAGACTCAATTACTGCCCAATTCTCTTCTTTATCATCTGTTACCGACCACTTTCATAAGGAAATCGAACGAGAAAGGAGGCAGGAAGGTGACCCGACGTCTTACTTTAACAAAAATACCATTGGAAATAAGTGAAGTGTCGAAACTAAAGGTAAGTGTTTATTCCGCGGTGCGAGCTCAGGCGTTGTGTTTTATCAGAGAACAAGCGATGTGCAGTAGCTGGCTTGATTTCTTTCGTGAGCTATAGTTTCTTTGCTTTCTGCTTGTGTCCTCTCGTCAACTAGATATTCATAGTAACTCGTTATATTGTTGAAATGCGATTCATTCATTCCGAATCCAGTAGCGTGGGGCAGAATTCGTCAAATGTATAAAGTTTTTCTTAATATAAAACGAAGTGTTTTTTCTTTAGAGTGGTGACCTGATAGTGGGATCGTCTTTGTGTCCTTCTTTGTGTCGCTCACTTAAGCGGTTATATTTGATCTAAAATAACTGTTTTATCGCATTGAATGTAAACTTTAAAGCATATAGCGTTATACTTTAGCGTTTCTCTACCGTTCGATGTAAATCTTCGTTTTGGTGCACATTGTGTTGGTGTTGTAATCGTCAATGTAGGTAGGAGGCACTGGACTACCTTTGGTCTCGCTGTCCGTTTACAGACAGGGCAAAATCCATCCAGTTAATAGTTATTCAATACGAAAATAAAACAATTAGTGACAAATAAAAATATCCTCTTCGAGCTGGATTAAGTTGGACATATAAAATGTATTTATTTTTCCACGGCAGGATATGTAGCTGGTTCCATGTGCCTCATGTTGCAGACGGCCAGCGCTATCGCGGTCGCTTCCTCAAACGAGAGGCAGCTGCCGCCTGGCCGAGTTGTTGAAATTTATCCCTTTGTGTATATTAGAATATCCTCCATTTTTCTGCCCTTCCAAACAACAAGCCTCTCGCCATCTTGGTTGATTTAAATTCCCAAGGCACCCTCTCGCTCCCTTAAAGGAACTGGATCACAGGATCCATGTTTTGCACAGAGAAAGTTTTAGACTCGCAAAGAAAATGTTACTATCACGGGTGGTGACGTCATCGCGTTAAGTTTAAGGGAAAATGTTGTCAGCAATGACTTGAAACAATCAAGAAGGGAGGAATGAGCGCTAGTGTTTTAAAGTGGCCTGGCATTATGTTCACATGTACACCATAGAGCAAATGTAAAATGACGTAGTTATATTTTGGACTGTTTTTGGAGAGGCAGGTGGAACTCGAGTAGAAAGACTTGCCTCATAGGCCTACAGACATTTGTAGCCTATAATGTATGACTTTTATGATGTAGTCTAGTTGGGTTTCAAAATTTATAACTGAATATGAATAAATCAAACCTCGAATGAATTAGGCTAATTAATTAAAATAAATATTCAAGTTTTAAATATTCAAAATTAAGTTTATGAGGTTATTAAGTAATATTATTGTGTTATATTCATTTTACGTGATTAATGCATGATTCATTTGCATAGTTGTTACACGTGTATGTATGTATGTATGTATGCATATATATACATACACACACAAATATAAGCCTTGACCTGTCAATAATATTCAACTGGTTTGTAACAGTTTAGAAGTGAGATTAACTATCAACCACTTTATGTATTGCCTTAATGTAAGAATGTTGTGAGTCTAGCAGTACATTGTCTCGAGCTGGTCTATTTAGTTTTGTCTCAATCTTTCCGCCATTAAGAGTTAAGTCTGCTCCTTCTTCTACTTCATGTCAACTAAGCAGGTTTAAAAATAAGGGTGGGGTGGGGGGCATGCCAAATGAATGCTTTGAGATGGAAAATCTAATCATTTCACCTCCCACCTCTTTTGTTTGCCCATTTATTGCTGCAAAGCTGAAGTGCAGAGGAGCAGATGTTTAGCCAAACATGAAGGCGCGGTGCCTCTTTCCTTATGGGAATGGCTCTCCCTCCTCTTACTGCTGATGCATCGACATGACAGCTGCTTGATTTCATGGAGCTGCTAAGAAGCCATTAGCGCTATCGGCGTGTTGAAACAGAACAGTATATTCCGGCATTACAACGCTTCTACTAACATCTATTGTTACCTGTACTATGTGTTTGTCGGTGTGTGTTTATTTGTGTGTGTGGGTGTGTTTTGCGGTGTGCCATGCTACATCTGAGCACACAGCTCAATGAGAGGCACTAATATACTTGTGCAGTGTGTTCCCCCTTAACATGAGTGAGAGAGCCAGAGCAAAAGGGAAAGAGGGGGGAACAAATCTGTCAGAGCTTGTTTGTGATGTTGGTTTTAAACGAAAGCACACTGTGCTACCTCAAGCACACTCAAATCAGAGATGTCTCTCCTTTCCAGGCCAGAAAGGGAAAAAAACGAATTTGTGTCTCTCTCTCTCTTTCTCACTGTCTGTCTATGTTTCACTGTTTTTCTCTCTGTAAAAATAAAATTATTGTTTTGAAGAGATAGAGAGGGACTACCGCTTGACTTCAACGTTTGGGAATTAAGGGTAGACATACTGTGGTTAAGCCTGGTGTCTATGTATACCAAAGTCACAGCAAATGGTTACTGTTGACTAAGCTGATTAGGCAAAATTAGGTTCACAAGCTTTGTGTCTGGGGTGCTGAATCTGACAGAACCTGGATAACTTTTGAGGAGACAATCCCATGTGCACACAAGGCGGTTTTCTCTCTAATCCCTTACAATTGAAAATGGTAGCCCTTAGATTTGGACTTTTTAAATGAGATAAAGTAAGTGAAATGGATATAGTTGGCAGTGAAATAGGCTGGCAGATTGCAGACAAACAGCAGTGTTATGAATATGGGGCTAATTTTATTCTATGTAACATTATATAGCCTTATTGTAACAGGTGCTTGCTTTTGACCTTATTCAAAAACACATGGAAAATTCTTTTTGGACACCACATTAACAAGTCCACTAATACCATTCCTATAACAATTAAGATATTATTGGATAGCCTTTTATTAATAACTTCCTATTTAGATTTTTGTTGTTAATTCCTGTAAACAAAGTTTGGCCTATAATGTAAAACCTCTTGATGGTAGCGCGTACAGAGAAGTGTGAAATGTCTAGAGGAAGTAGAGGTTGACAGTGTGGTAACAGAACGGTCCAACAGCAAATCCAACTCTTATTTCTCAATATCTGTCCATCTCTCATTTACACCACGACGTGCAGGTGCCCATATATGACAGTTGTTCAACACAGAAATGAAAAATAGCCCATATGAAGTCAAAGCAGATGCACATGTTCTGGAAGCAGACATTAACCTTGCAAGTGTTAATGGCATTATAAAACAAGCTCCCTGGCATTTCTGTGTGATTGGCCTCTGGTCAGAGCAGGGGCTGGCAGGGCACTTATTGATACATGTGTTTGCCTGGCCTCAGAGGTTAATGCCCTCTCGTTTGTAAAAGTTGGTTAGCTCTCATTTGAACTACCTGACCTGGTTTTACCTTGCTATTTTGGTTCACATGGCATGTCAAACAACATTAAAGAGAGATAGGGGAAAAAAAACTCAATCACACACACACGCACGCACGCACACACACACACTGACATTAATGATGTCATTATAATTTATCCACTGTTTTCTTTGAGCTGCACATATGAAAAGAATGATCTTAATTTATAAGAAAATAATGAATATGGATGAATTACAATTGTGACATATGCCATTATGTTTATTTCTGTACATTATGTCTGTACATTTTATGGTTTAATATAGGCTATGTTGGCTTAACTACCAGGCAAATAAAGTGCAACTGGGTCACACTTTGTTCACTTTGAGGAGACACAGAAGACACTGCGGCCAAAGTTTGGAGGGAAAGCTGATAAGCTGCTTCTTTGCTTCGTCCCTATGGGCCTCTATTTATCATTCAATGTGAGATTTTCCTTGATGAAAGTCAAGGTTGTTTGTGCATGGGCTGCCTCATCGGGATGCCTGTTTTTCCACCAGCAAGGTGAAAAGGGTGATTTCTCTCCTCCAAAGAGACTCATTTGGAACGCCTCTGCTTGCTATTAAATCTCCAAAGGTCCTGATGATTATTTCTATTTATTTATTATTATTTTTTACTTCAGGGCTGTTCTTATATCCTGTATTTGGGAGAATACACACGACTTACTCTGCAAAACCACATAGAAGCGGGCTTGCAAGTCCTTGCAATTCACTGTTGCTTACCATCACATATTTCTGCAGCGCAGCTAAAGCAACAGATCATCACCTGGCATGCAGAGTAAGCCTCTGTATAATGTAATCTTCACAAAACTGAGTCACAGGGAGCAGAACAAACGCGTCAAAACAGGCGTTTCTCCCAAAAAAGACATTAGATCATAGATCAGTTATATGGCAGACGGTCTATGTTGGTTTGGACTGCACGTGTTTAGTAAAAATGTTGGAATGTTTATTTGTTTATGTTTTGTCTAAGCGACAATATCATTGCCAGGGAATTATAGAGCGGCCGATGCTGTAAATATATCCCGAATACCTACTACTGCATTTGATATGCTGTTTATCACACTTTGACATGTTCAATCTGTATTAGAGCGTCCTGCGTTAACACCCGCTGCAGCTTTTTATTTTCCCTGTGCTGGCAATGCTCAAATGGGAAGCGATACTGGCCTGTGTTGGATGTGGGAATGGGAATGATATTGGTTGGTCTATTGGTGTGCGTCCTGGGTCAATGGGATTCTTGATGATACCAAAGAAAACCTTGTTGCAGGCAGAAGAGCAGAAAAGCTTTGGTGGCACACACACACACACACACACATACACGCACACAAGCTGACGCACACACACACACACACACACACAGGCAGCCACAAAACACACACATGCACACACTCCTCTTACACACTCACACACAAACAAATGCATGAGATTGTGCCTCGACAACCCCCTTATATTGATCTTCTTCAGCATTTAAAATCTGGTCACTGCTGCCACAAAGGCTTTTTATTTTAGCTGTGCTGGCAAAGATTGCTCACGGCTAAGCCAGAATTTTAAATATTCGACTCCAACTGAACAGCGCAAGAAATTACAGCGATGCAGGGCGGACAGTAGACAGCAGATGAGCAATGGAGCAGCCAAATATAAAATGTTGCTTTAGTGGCTAATTCTTCCTAGACGTATTCAGCCAGCGTTATCTCTCTTTGACAAGAGCATAGAGTAGAGTAGAATGGAAGGGAAGACATTGTGTGAATTGAACTTTACCCTGTACTTACCGAGACGCTCTGCTCACATACCTTGTGAGCAGAGCGGGCTTAGATGTTAGTACTAGTCTTTGGATTAGTCATTACTCGGTACAGGCTGCTGCTTTTAGCCTTTTCAAGTCAAACCAGGTAGAGTGGAGAAGGAACTCAGGGTACTAAACCACACTGGACTAAACATTAAAAACGTCATTATTGTTTTGTATTTAGTTGTTATAACAAACTTAATTCCCAGCGAAGTAAGAGAATATAAAACGCACATTATCTTTGTTTGTTTTGGTTAAGGAGATTGTCAATGTCAGATGTACTCCCGTCTTAAAGTGAGGTGCGACAGAGAAAATGCCAGAGAGCGAGAACTGTCCGCCTCTGTTCACACCGCATTTAGAAATAATGTGCAGTGAAAAGGTCAAGCCACATTTGATCGATTCCAAAATACTTTTTTTCTAACCCCCCCCCACACACACACACCCACCCCACCCCCACAGTCCAGCATCATTTACATGACTTAATAACAGCCAGGTAGCTTCCTATCGCCACTATAAGCAGCTGCCGCTGTTCTTTATCTCCTCCCATCCCCAGCCATGAAAGCCTATAGCCTCCACTGCCTGCCTGGTGCTGTGGCATTGTCCCTATCTCCCTTCCACCCCCCCACCCCCCCCTTTCTCTCTCCCTCTACTCCTTTCTGAACGATGACACTGAGAGACAGCTGTAACGTGAGACGCCTTCTGATCCAGAGAGAGAGAGAGAGAGAGAGAGAGAGAGAGAGGCCTTTATCTGAGGCTGGGGGCACTGACCTCTCTCTCCACCCCCCCTCTATTTCTTTCTCTCCTGCTGTCTCTCGCCTCTGCGGAGCAAGGAGCGTCTGAGGGTATATATCCTATCCTCCCCCACCAGAAGAGGCCAGGGGTTTGGTCGCCTTATGTGAAAACAACATGGCGAGAGCGCGACGAGATATTGCAGGCTTACCTTGTTTGTTTGTTTGTTCGTTTGTTGTTTTAATTGAAAATGATTGTCCAGGCCAGGGGGTCGTGACCCTCCCTCCATACATAAATATCATCTAGTGCTGAAGGGGGATTTTTCTGATTGAGTTTTTCTGATCAGCCTTTCTGTAATCTCTGATATGGGTTATATAATGTGTATGCACATGTTAAAGCTTTTGCAAATATGATGCGTGATATGTATCGTGTGTGTGTGTGTGTGACGGTGAAGGGCGGGGCAAGAAGGTTAGTGGGTTTGCCGTATGTGCATTTGGACAATATGAGTAGTGCGTGTGTGCGTGTGTGTGTGTGTGTGTGAGTGTATGAGTGTATGGAGATGGAAACATCCACACATCCCCTGGCCTGCAGGCTGCCACAGCTAAATCCTCTGTGAGAGCTCCCGCGTGTAATCCAAACATTTAGAGCTAATTTAAGCATGCAGGCAGGAGCTATGGCCCTTAGCATCCCCCCCCCCCTCTCTCCCCTCTGTCTCTACCCCCCGTCTTTCATTCTCTCCCACCCCCCCGTCTTTAATTCTCTCTTTTTCTCTCTCTCTCTCTTGCTGTCATTCTTTTCCTCTCTGTCCTCCGTGTGTGTGTGTGCGTGCGTGCGCGTGTGCACGCGTGTGTGTGCGTGCGCGTGTGCCATGTCTTGTCGCTCAAGGGAAATGAAAGCACTCAATCACTCACCTGTCAGGGCCCTTCAAATTCTGGCCGCAAAAAACAAACGCACATAGACACAAGAGGCATGTACAGGGCCTCTGTCTCTCACCCACACACACACACAAACACACACACGCACACCCACACACACACACACACACACACACACACACACACACACACACACACACACACACACACAAACACACACACTAG
>JAODTR010000018.1:1147899-1164811 GCA_025399935.1 Amblyopsis rosae
CCCCCCCCCCCCGCGCCACCTTTTCTGGTCACCACACTTCCTGTTTGTACTGTATGTGTGTCTTGGATAGCATGTGTGCATTCATTGTTGTGCATTCATTGTCACAGACCGGCGCGACCACATGTGTGTGTGTGTGTGTGTGTGTGTGTGTGTGCGCGCCCTCCTTCACTAACACACACTCACACACTCACACGCAATCCTACAGAATGGCAGACATACTCCTATTTTTAGCTTGGAGCTGTGTGTGCACGCGCACGTCTGTGTGTGTGTGTGTTTGTGTGTACTGTACATGTGTGTGGTGTGTGTGTGTGTGTGTGTGTGTTGTGGGGGGGGCTGCATACTCTAAAGGTCAGGTGGCAGTGAGAGCAAACGGCAGTGGGAACAAATGATGCACTAAGCGGATGACACTCGGAGGTCCTGCTTTAATATGTATGTATCGCAGGTTGATGGCTGATTTCATTAGCGCCTCTCATTGTTATGCATGGATTGTCCTCCTGCAGCAAAATGAATATTGTATTCACATGCGCGTGCACGGACACACACACACACACACACACACACACACACGGGCGCACACAGCGACTACATGTTCTAGGGAAATGTGTTTGGATCTCACCAGCGGCTTGACGAAAAGGTTGATGTTTCTCGCGGCTGTTATCTGTGTCGGCTGTAATTAAAACAATTTACCGCGCCGTCGTTTTAACACTTGGGTTTTTGGAGCGGCCACTGTGATTATTTCAGGGTCCCGGTGAATTATTTTCCTGACGGGAAAGGGAAACCATCTTTGTTTAAACTATAGGAGAATAAGTGTTGCAGTAAGGCAAGGGTTTGTCTTACATCAGTTTACTTAACTGTGTGTCTGTGTGTGTGTGTGAGTGTGAGACAGAGACAGACAGAGATATATATAGAGAGAGAGAGAGAGAGAGGCTGTGTGCGTGCAAGTTATTTTGTGAATATACATTAAAGAGGGCATACCCATTAATTTGTAAATGTTTATGTGAGTTTATGTCTGTCTGTGTGTTTTGTGTTGAAATACTTCTGTTGCATATGGTGAGCCATGCTCTAATCCACCAACATGACTGCATTTTAGTAGGAATTCCAGTCCTTACCTGGACATGAGCAAATGCTCAGTTTGAGTTATTAATAGCAATTGTGGGCGGAAAGGGAAAAATAAACCCTCTTGTGTGTTTTTCCGTATGTTTTGCAAGGAAACGATCCAGACTGATTATCTCTTGCTCATCTCTTTCTCTCACTATGTGTTCGGGTCCAAGTAGCGCACTAGGCTTGGCACGACACGCGCCTGCACCCAGCTTGATGGATAACAGGCTATTACTGATTAACATGTCCCTACTCACGCTCAGTACAGGAGAAAGAAAAAGAACAAATGTCCGGGCCGGTGAAATTCCCCCCCTTTTTCTCTCATCTGAATGGCGAAGGGAGCGTCACCATCGCCCCGGCCCCCACATACCTCAGATGCCTCACGGTGACAGAGATGCGTTTGTAGGCCCCTTCTATTTGTTGCCTGAGAAACCATGTTGGCTTGTCTTCTCACATTTCACACTTGGATTCATCCCCTTAACCCCTCCGCTCGGTTCGGATGGGTCGCCTGACCCCGGGAGTCACGGATGTTACAGGCTCTTGGGCATCGCAAAGGGGCCGCGGCTGGGTTTTATTTTGCCCAGCGGTTGTAAGCGCACATTTAGATCATGGCTGAAAGAAAAAACCATCCCGCCCGCGTGCATTTGAACTGCCAGCGTAGGCCTTGTTTAAACGTAAACGTTGAACTTGAGTCTAGTTTTTACAGTAGTTCAGTCCACAGCCAAGGTCAGGACTCCAATAACGTACTGCTCTTCATTCAGATCAAGATGGTCACACGTGGTTAATGCGGAGAAACAGAGCAAAACATAAGTGCACGCACACGCACACGCACACGCACACACACACACACACACACAGAGACACAGACATTCCTTTGTTTGACTTGATGTGACATTGTCGCGCAAAGCAGCAGGTTATACTTTCCACTAGGACGTCCACTCCAGGAGATAATGTCAGTGACTGTTTGACAGTGTTTTATACCGGTGTATTCACCAATAAGGCATGAATGTTTATCACAGTCACACACATAGGTTCCCCATTATACACATACAGCAACACGCGCACACGCACGCACACACGCACACACACACACACACACACACACACACACACACACACACAGCAACACAAAAGCAACAGAATTGCACAAGCACACGAAACATGTACAAACAACACACACCTACTAACACATGCTAACATTCCACGCACACCGCAAAACACAGGCTGGGTGGCCTTATCTCAGCCAGTTAGACAACATGTGAACAGAAAGGACAGGAAGGACAGCAATGTTGCTGGTGGCATGAAAATCTCGCTCTCGCGTTGTCGCAGGTCATCCCGGCCTTAAAATAGCAATTCTGCTGCTGCATCCCTGGCGAATGCGGCTGCGATCACAGCTGCTTTGAGGACAAACTTGAAAAGAGTGCCCTAGCTGGGCTGGCCTCAGCCAGAACGCAGCGGTGCAATATTTAAATGAAGAAATCACTAAAGTCACCCAGTCAGCAGCAGCAGCAGCATAACTAGAAAAAAGGGAGCTTCCCTTTCCAAACCGCCCACACCGCTCGCTCTCTCTCTCTCTCTCTCTCTCTCCCTCTCTCTCAGCCTTGTTGTGACTCGTTTGTCTGTCGCTGCGGAGGGTTTCTGCTTCTTCCACAACAATTACGCTTAAAAGCTCCCTGCCCCAGAGCATGGGGGCTTGTTACACGGCAACAGGATGGAGGTAGAAACACAAAACAGAAGTGGAGCCTGTGAGAACGAAAGTGTGTGTGTGTGTGTGTGTGTGTGTGTGGTTGGGGGGGGGGGTTCCCGTCTCCCCCCAACCACCCCTGTCCTCCTTTCTCTCTCTCTCTCTCTCTCTCTCTCTCTCTCTCTCTCCTCATTCTCTCTATGCATGTCAGGTGCATGTGTGCTGTTGATACTGTCATCACTGGTGTGTGCGTGTGTGTGTGTGTGTGTGCATATGTGTTGTCATGCGCAGCTGTTGGCTCTCTAGTTAGTGTGCTGCTAGGTTAGCTAGCGGAGCTGCGGCGGCGCCGTGGCGCTTCTCTTCCTAGCTTCCCTCTGATTTATTCTTAACATCTGTGTTTGGCAGGTGTACCTGTAATATAGCTATCATAGTCCAGAACGTGTTTGTGTGCATGCATGTGTGTTTGTGCGTGCACGGTATGTGTGTGTCTACGTGTGTGTATACGTGTGTGTTTGTGCGCGCGTGCATTTGTGTGCGCGCGTGTGTTTGTGTGTGCGCGGTATGTGTGTGTATACGTGTGTGTATACGTGTGTTTGCGCGTGCGTGCATTTGTGTGCGCGCGTGTGTGTTTGTGCGTGCGCGGTATGTGTGTGTATATGTGTGTGCCTGTGCGTGCGTGCATTTGTGTGCACGCGTGTGTGTTTGTGTGTGCACGGTATGTGTGTGTATACGTGTGTGCGCGTGCTTTGCTCAAAACAACAAAGAGAGACGTCCCCTCCTTCGTCCTCCTCAGGATGAGTCACATGAGAGCCCAGTGTAATCCAAGCCTGTGTTTCATGTGGGTGAGCAGACAGAGGCTGAGCAGTAGCCCTGCTCTGTCTCCCTCTGGGGCACAGAGTGGATGACACACGGCTAGCAACAACAGGCCCAGACCCCGATAGGCTGGGCTGCAGCCTCACCACACCAGGAAGCCACTCACTGTGACACACACACACACACACATACACACACGCACCTACATACGCGCACGCACGCATACACACACACCCACCTACATGCGCGCGTGCATACACACACACACCTACATACGCACACGTGCATACATACGCGCACGCACACATACACACACGCACCTACATACACGCACACACACATACACACACACCTACATACACGCACGCACACATCCACACACACCTACATGCGCACGTGCATATACACACACCTGCATACACACACGCACACGTACATACACACACTCGCACACTTGCGATACTGTAATATACTTTAAAATACTGTATTGCACGTAATATCGCGATACTCAGGTGTAATGATATTTTATTTCTCCCCCCCCACACACACACACACACACACACACACAGTACATGCACACAGGCATACACACGCTTGCGCGCGCACACACACACACACACACACACACACACACACACACACACACACACACGCACAAATAAGCACACATTTACTGGTGTAAACACTAAACCGAGATACTACTCTACTACTGTACAGCACACGTACGTACACACACGTACGCACAAGCACACAAAGCAGAGATGGTATTATCCTTCTACCTCCACAGTTCCCCCTTAAATAATATCAGGTAACAAAGGGGTCTGTGATTGGTCCAAATATAAGGAAGTGCCGGGATCGAGAGGCTGAGCCAAGTGGATATAGTTTCACATGAAAAGCTAGTGTGACACAACACTGGCTGTGTCTGTGCTTGTGTGCGAGTGTGTGTTTGTGTCAATGCGCGCATGTCTATCTACAAGCCTGATTACAGGGCAGACATTGCAGCTGTGTCAAGATTGAATTCGAAACTGTCAACAAAGAGAGGTTCAAATATTTGGACTTTTTTATTTATTTGGAGTTACATAGCGTGTTGCAATAGCAAATAGGAAGTGTTATTCTCTGGGTATTCCTTATGTAAAAGCACTAGTGGTGTGACAGGCTCATTTCACAGTGAAATATTTCCACTTTTCCACCTTCGTCCCTTGTCAGGAAAAATACTGTGTCCACCACAAAAAGGTGCCATACACATTATGAGTTGATCAGTCATGCTCCGAATTCTAGTATTGTTAGGGCTGCACCATTTGACCTAAAATCAAAGTCACGATTAATTGAATATTGTACCTCGATTACGATTAATGAAAGTTTTTTTGCCTTTGTTTTGCTTTTGTTTGATTTCTGCTCCATGATGCTTCCATTCAGCCCACTCGACGGGCAGAGTTACATGAATACACCATAGAACTATAAATAAGGAATACACATGCAGTTACTCACAGTAGTATTCAGCATCTTTCATAAAAACATATTATTTATAAATGGATGATACTTAAGTGTTGCTAGCAATGGGCTAAAACATTAAATTATTAAAGATACATGGAGCCATAATTTTTAGCTTAAAGAAAAATAAATTGACAGGCAAAAGTTGACTTACCCTGTTGTGTTGGCAGCTATGTTTATCATTCACGTATGCATTTGGAATATCATTTTCTCTACTCCACCTACTAATTGTAGAATTTTTTGTCTACTGTGATATTTTAGATTATTTCAGAAATTGTATTTCCGTAGGAATATGTCTCATTGAAAGAGTTGACTTGACTTCGCTTTAACTTAGAAGTTACCATGAAGGGCGGCACCCCTAAAGGTAATCTATTTGCTTTGAATACTGTAAAATACCTGCGATGGGCAGTTATATTAACAGTAGGTATTTAGAAAGCCCACCTTGCCCACAAATAGGCTTCATCACATCACGCTTGATTGAACAGGATTTAAAAAAATATAGAAAAAAAATCGACATAGGAAATGTACGTCGTTTAGATGTTCTGAATTTCGGTTTCAGTTACTTTTCGGTTAATTGTGCAGCCCTAGTTAGAGTGTCTTCTAAAAGAAAAAGCACACACAAGAACCTCTGGGGAAGGTTTAAGATAGCGAAACATTCTGTTTGAGATGTGAGCCCACTTTAAACAGGACGTAGAGAACAACAAACTCAATGTTCACATGTTTATTGACACTGTACATTCCTGGTTTCCATTATCATACAACAATGACGAAGAGGTAGATAGTGCTGTACGAGCCTTAGGTTTAACATGGAGAGTGTTTCTGTTTTCTGAATCATTGTTCAGCCTCAATTGTTAATCCAAACATTTTGGACATAGTTCCTATTATAATATAGACTATTAGACTATATAACTATTTCAGGAGGCAGTTTTCTATAACAGAAGGATATAAAGAACGGAAATGGGATTGTGTTGATACAGAACATCATCTTAAATCTGGGAATACCTCTAATGTGCAGTGGCATGTTTTAAAACAAATACAAACTCTTATTACTGGAATTTTGTCACAATACATTTTGGTACAGATTTATAGTTACATTTGAAAAGTAAAATAAATGTTCCTAATGATGTGACTACCTTTTTTATTTTTATTTTAGTGTGTCTCAAAAGTATATAGTAATAGTTGAAACGCGGTATACCTGACATATTGGATAATACATATAAGATATAAACTGAGTAAAGAAGTTGTTTGCTTGGCATGCATCCTACAATGTCTTCTTTTCGCTTCCCTTGGAGTTCTAGCATGGGAGTCAACTCTGGCTATAATTATCTGTTTCCTGTCTTGTTTCTCAGGAAAGGGTTGAAAAGCTTTATCTTATTGTTAGTTTGCTGAGGCTGTTATATTTTAATGTAAAACTATGTACATTTCCTCTCTCTCTCATTTAATATGGATTACTGTGTTGATTGTATATTACTTTGTTGTTCTCTTACTGTTTGCTAACATTTTCTGTAACGGTGCAAAAATGCCTCAAGGCTCTTGTCCCCCTATGCTCGTTCCAAATGCTAATGTACCATATAAATGAAATCGCCTTCGTTAAATGTATATAGCTGAGCCTACACTGACAGATTCAGCCTTGAAACTTCCCATATATTTCATGTTGAATAATATTTTTGTTTCCTGTGGGCGTACTATTTTCGCATCATTCTTATTCAAATGTGCGGACTATGAGTGCATCTTTGAGTTTAGGATGGATGCCATGAATGCTCTGCCTCTTTGAGGTGGATTGGGCGCTACACTGCTTGTTGGCCACCCAGCTTCTTCAACTGGGCTGTTAGCTTAGCCATAACATTAATGGCCTCTGTCAGAAGCTGGCCATTGTAAACACAGTGCGCTAGCAGCGGTTTGAAGAGTGACTAGCTCTAGTTAATCATTACTCAACGGAGAGTTTGTCAGGCACAGCAACATACCAGAGAATTAATCATAGGCACAGATCCCTGGGTTTATGGAGAGGGTAATTTAACGGCTTTGTTTCTAATCATTAGGCTTCTCCTCGAGGTGCGTTACATCAACAACATGGCTCTGGGGGTCAGCTATAGGTCCAAGAAAGCCACAGTTTAAAGATTTACACCTTCAGACTATGAACGTTTTATTACTACATTACAGTATTTCATTACTAATGTAGCTAAAGGGACTGGGAAATTAACATTTTCAGAGCGCCTGCAATAGTCCAACTCATAATCAAATACTCAGCAAAATAAATACTGACTTTTGTGGTCTATATCCGTTCCCTGTTGCCTGTCACAGTTCCGTCTTTTCTCCATCAGTCTCCTGTGTGTATAATTGGTTGCGTTCTCTAACCTTTTTAATAGTCCTTTTACTTGCACCTCGATGGAGCATTTGGAGTCGCATCCATTCAAAGGCTTTAACATTAGGAGCGAGACAAAAATGTCTCGGTAATTAAAAGACAATTTTCTAAAATTGATGAGATTATGCTAATCTGGGGAGATAATATGTTAGCGCAGCAAGAGAGGGAGTCACAGAGGGGAAAAGGGACGAGTTGACAGTCCAGCCGCCATTACAAGCTGCTGATTTCTGCAGAGTGCTTCATAAAATGTCAGAGCGCTTCTCCCTGAGCAAGACACTGAAAAATGGCAGCGCTGTGATGTGCTGGCACCTCACCTGCTGCACTGTGTACGCGTGTGTGTGTGTGTGTGTGTGTGTGTGTGTGTGCGTGTCTGTGTGTGTGTGTGTGTGTGTCCGTGCTGGCCTCCCTCCCGTGTTGCAGTGGAGCAGAACAGAGTGGCTGACTGCCCGCTGGTTTTGCTTCCCTCTCTGTCAATACAACACTATTCTCTTCCAGCCAGTCATTTTCACATGTTTAACATTAAATAGAGCATCAATTTGCAGAACCTCGCAGCAGAGGATCAATGATTGACATATTGGGTTTAATGCGCGTGGATTTTCTTCCTAACGGAGCTTATGGCGCCTGCTTGTTGTTCCGAGCTGTGTCCTGTGACACTATATTGTACCACTGTAAAAACACATTTTTTGTTTCCTTTTTATGTAAATATGCTTATTTGAATTATTCATCGATATTTGACTCATTACCTTGTTTGCGACGTAGCCTTGCTCTGTCACTGAGACAGAAATGCAAGGTCTGTTTAATGAATCATGGTCACACAATGTTCTGGACCAAGATATTGTTGATGCTGGTCTCAACAAAACATGTTGAACTCAGCAACGGAAAAAAAAGAATGGAGAGAGAGAGAGAGAGAGAGAGAGAGGGGGGGGGGGGGGGTTGAGATGAGAGTAGAGTAAGCATTAAATGGAACGACAGAGAGGATCTCTGAAGAGATACCGAACAGGCATTAAAACAGATGTGCGTAGGGTTTCATTTAACCATGACAACAGCAATGAGCCTTCTACAGCGATACACAGGCACCCCCCGATGTGTTTGGCTGCAACATGCACCTGAAACACTGTATTCAATTCTGCAAATTGGCCCTTTAAATATATTATAATTAAGATACTAGCCATTAAATATAGAAAACCAGTCAACGTCATTCTAAATGTTTTCATCAAGGTCATAGAAGCATTCCTATTTGAACGTGCTGCAGTGTTTGATGACCTCAACAATATTTACATAAAAACATGTGGTTACATCTTATCAGATATGTGGTTGTACTTTTTTATGTTATAGACTTTGTGGTTGCCAAAATATAAATTGAGGATGCTGTCATTGATGTCACCCACCTATAGTCTCACCGTTCAGTTGCAATTGTTTAATGGTTTAGTTAGCTATTGAAAGCTAATTGTAAGCTAATATACTGTTCTTTGTGTGTGCTGAAAAAAGTATTCTGTATTTCTACACAGCCCTAGCGCCGTTAATAGGAACATAAATAAATGGGCGCATTTATAAATGGTAAATGGGCGCATTTAACATAAAGTGGCTGACACCGCTCACAACAATGCCCATGGATTTGCAATGCGTTTCAATGTGTGTGGCGGAGCTTCTGAGCGATATTGTTTTGATTTGAGCTCGAATTTAGCAAGCGTTCTCGAGAATGACTAACGCTGCCTTTAATCAAATTATGTTGGAACTACAACAATGCTATTCACTGCCTCCAGATCCTGGTTTTAGTTCAAGTGGACAGACAGACGCATCGGGATTGTACAGCATACTGGGTGAGCAGTGCAATCTGTTCTCTAGTTGTCAATGTGGCATCTCCAAATAAGATAATAGTGTCACTGTGTCAACAATAACAACAATAACAACACCAGATACAACAATAGCAGACATATAGAATAAATTAAATAACATTAAAAAAAGATAAATAACTAGATAAATAACTAACTATGAAAAACATTCAGATTTCGATGTGATTAGTGGCAATTTTTGACAATGGCAAAAAGAAACACTCAAGCGCACACAAACACCGAATTGTTGTGTCTCAGCTCCTAATTCAGGCAGCAATGGTAAACCAGTAAACATTTATTAGGATACCGCTGTTCTAGTCTCTTTCCAGGCTGGTTTGAATATTAACAGTACAGTCTGCGAAAAGAAAGCGGTGAAGGTTATTTGATCTTACCGGGGTCCTACTGAACAGCTGTAAGCGGGGAATCAAAGGACGTTGTGATCTTTAAGCTGGCCAAGATAACAGCATGTGTTCTTGTACTGAATGCATTAAGTCTATATTTTATTTCGTATGGTTTGTTAGTCCAATGACTCAAAAGTCGGTCATAGCTCCAGTCATTTCAGATAATGCGCACGATGAGTGCTCGAGCATGGTTTGAAACCAGCCGATCATACAGTTAGTCATTACTGAGCTATCAGTGCCATTAGAATGTCAGGCCGAACCTCATCACATTTGCATAGTGATATCACTTGCATCACATGTTAGAAATTCACTCCAGCAGATGTGACTTCCAATAATTTCTTCCCACAGAAACTGGAGGGAAGGGGGCTCTGTTGATCTCAGGCCCAGGCCTGGCCCTCTCTGGATGCTCCATTGTGCTGTCAATCTCACTTTGTTTTCTTTTTTGACATGCATGTCATCTGCATTATGCATAATGTGGAGTAATAATATCGCCCTCACTCTCTCTCATATTCTCTCATATCGTTTTTTACTCTCCCCATTCTATCTATTCCTAACTGAATATGTCCATTCTCATAATTACAGTGGCTGAGATACAATACCCTCTGATACCATTTCCTATATTGTCCCATTTTTTTATACATTTTTTATAAAATTTTCATCAGTTTAAATATAAATCTGTGCATTTTGCAGAAAGACAACATTGAAGCGCTACATTAAAACGCAAACAAAACAACAACGTTAAAACAACAGCGATCCAATGCCAACCTTTTTGTGGCAGAGGTCACAATTCGCTCACTTTCCCAACTTGTACTCGAGGATCACAGTATTTATTTGACTTACCTTGGCTTATGCCACTTCTAGCCGTGATATAATGATAAATGGATATACAGTATATAATTAAATATAAGAATGACATAACGCCAAACTAGACACTGTAAATCAGTAGCAGCACTGATGTGTGATAATTAACCTTAGCAGGCATTGCTTTTCATTGTATTGGGTGTATTGTGTGTGTGTGTGCGAGTGTGCATGTATCGGAGAGAACACACACACACACATGTACGTGTGCGCGCGCGTGCACGTGTGTGGTGTACGCATGTATTGTGTGTGCACGTGTGTTGTGAACGCGTGTGCATGCACACGCACACACACACATGTACGTACGCATGTGTGTGTGTGTGTGTGTGTGCGCCCATGTGCGTGTGTGTGCACGTGTGTGGTGTGTGCACGTGTGTTGTGAACGTGTCTTGTCTCCCCGAGGACCGACATGCGTCTGTGTGTGGTTCCAAACAGCTCCGGGTCATTACGGACCCGCGTGGCTGCGGGCAGCCGGGAGCTGGGTCCGGCCGGGTCCACCGTCAGTGTAACCGTAATGAGGACAGGGAGGCGCTGATGAGTGGCGAAGGGCAGATTCATCAGGGATGATTGCCTCGTCTACACCCGCGCGTGTGCTTTTTGATGCGGAGGCCCTGCTAGGTTACCATGGGGAGAATAATTAGTGCTGTCTGGATGTGGATACAGAGGCACACGGGAGAGTGTGTGTGTGTGTGTGTGTGTGTGTGTGTGTGTGTGTGTGTGTGGGGGGGGGGGGCATTTACTTACTGAGCTAACTTTCGAGTTGTGCTTGTGTGTGTGTGTAGACACGTGCGTACAACACAACACACGCATGCAGGAGTGGTAGAGGGAGGCCGCTAGCGAGCACACGGGCGCCACACGCAACAAAAACACAACAAAAACAATCAGCTCAGATCTTCTATTTCTGGCCAGGAAATGGCACTGGTGCTGCGGCGTCGCCTGCTTGAGCCGAGCAACACTGTTCTGTCACACAGTGGCTTGACATCAAATGCAACTGACAAGCCTGTCCTATTCCTCCCCACCGAGTCATCACCATGTCCCAAAATCACATTATTGTCAGTGGGACGCCAACAGAGATGGATGGTACTGGGGGGATAGGGGGGTGGGGGGTGACAACTCCAGCGCCGTGGCTTCCACGGTGTGTTCGCGCACGCAAATCAAGCCGTGCGGTGAGAGCTGATTTTCCTGCCATTTTTCCCTGACGTTCGTCAGACAGAATGAGCGTGGCGCGCTATTTGGCCGAAGCTTTCATCCAGCAAACCGCCTTACAGTGAGGGCGGAGAGGCGAGGGGGAGATGGGAGGGGGTGGGGGCGTTGGTTTTAAGGCTGCCCGGCGGATATTGAACCTGCGAGTGTGGTACTAATGCCACACTTTCTTTCCCACCGTCTTTTACTTTTTGACACACACAGGACCGCGTGATTACCTTCCCCGCCACGACAGACAGCCAGCAGTTACAGTGTCATAAGCCTCACTGATAGGCACACACACACGCACATGCACACACACACACACACAGTGGGGCCGCGGCATGGCTGTAATAAGACCCGCGGCACAGCACCGCTGTCAAGGCTGGCGAAGGAGGGGGTGAAAAAGATGGCGGCCAGCTCCTACAGGACACATGCCCCAGCTCTGCCATCTGTCACTAGGCAGGAGCAGAGGAAGAGGGAGGCTTCTGAGTCACCGGGGCCGTGCGTGTGTGTGTGTGTGTGGCGTTCAGGGCACGGCTCGATACCTTAACAGCTCGTGTGCAACCTGCACACGAGCTGTGCGCACCTAATCCACTTAAGTGCGAGGGATTGCATTAAGAGTAGGTTTAATTTCCTAAATGGAACATTTGCTCTTCCCATGTACACATACTGTAGGTATAGATGGATTGCACATACTGTGTCGTTGAGATAAACAGATAAATATTATTACGGCTCTGCAGGGCTGCTACAATAAGAAGTGCAATATAACCTATGCTGTCATTTTAAATGAAGTATAGGTTTGACCCTGGGCAAAGGTTTGGCACTTAATTTCTGCCAAGACGCCTGGTTATGTCATTTCCTGGCTAGCTTGGAGCGCAGGCTGAGAGAGGGGTGTGGCTTTGGGGAGGGGGCGGGTTTGGAGAAAAGAGGTCAAGGCAGCTTTGCGCGTGTTAAGCAATAAGCAAGATGATCTGACTCACTTAGTGTTCACTGCAAACAAGGACGCAAACATTTAAGCGCACGCACGCGGCATGTCGATGGAAGCGCGGACACGCCAAGACAAAGGATAGACGTGTTTTATTTGTGCTGGGATGTTTTCCTGGCTGTGTGTGTGTGTGTGTGTGTGTGTGTGTCAGGGTAAATTACCTCACCAGCAGCAGGCACACAGGCACACACACACACACACACACACACACACGCACACACAGGGCCCGCAAACTGAGGTAATTTACTGCACCTCACAGTGGATGTGCATGTCTGACTGTTTGTGTGTGTGTGCCTGGGCCAAAGTAGCATTCAGTAATAAGTGTTTAATGGGGACTGACGGACAAACAGAAGTCACAGTTTGTCACCTGGCAACCACACAGCCCAGCAGAGCTCCAGCATGGAATGGAATGGAATTGAAATGGACGCTACCTTTCTGTGTATTTATCCTACTGTTTTTACCGAACCACAAAATGTCAATTTGTTTTTGCTTCTCCATGTCTTTTTATCTATAAATGGGCTTTCAGTTTCTGGCACGACCGTTGGATGCTGTAAAGGCAAAAGCAGATTTTTCACAAGCCCAGAAAATGAATGCATCCTGTAAAAGGAAAATGGCTGGATTATTGATGGCCAAACTAATTAATTTGTGCCTAATGGACTGACTTTAAACAGCGAAGACTTAATTTAAAACACTGTTTACTTTGTTTTCCACATCCACCTCCTTACCGACGAGCACCAGCGACCTCATCATTACGCGCCTTGGGTCATTTCTCTCGCTAGCGGCCCCAGAACGGGACAGAGCTGGACGGAGGTGTGCCTTTCAAACCGTGACGGGTCACAATGAACCGCACGGGACCCAATACAACTGACACAGAGATAAATGCATAAACTGTATGGAAGAGCGCCTTTGTCCGCCGCGGAGAGGAGGAGGAGGAGCTGCGGGCTGCCGTGTGTCTTTGAATGAGGTCAGGGCATCATTTGGAATAATGCACTTGCCTTCTCTCGCGCCAGGCGCTCCTTCCATTAGGACTGGAGAAGAGACATTGTGTCCACACTCTGATTACCACTGATCCATGCTGATGACTCTGTTGGCGGATTATCTCAGTTAGTATCGGCCATCTGTTACCGCCCGTGTGTGCGTGTGTGCGTGTGCGTGTGCGTGTGTGTGTGTGTTGAAGGGGACCGGAAAAAAAGGGACAGGAGTGAAACACACACGGGGCTGAGTTTGAGATGTGCACATACACACACACGCGCGCGTACGCACACTTGTAAAACCTCTGCATGCTAAAGCAGCCTCCACGATGCAGGCCGTCCAGGCACAGAGTGCAGACTGCACACCTTTACCCCACCGCCCTCCCCCGCCCCGCCACACCCCGCCCCACCTTCCAGATATACAGCGACGACCTGAATGTCGACGACACACACACACACACACACACACACACACACACACACACACACACACACACACACCTGTATACAGTACGAAGGCCACATGCCATCGTAAAAACCGCCCGGCTTGTTTTTATAGCCAGCCACGCTATCTCCTGAAGGGCCGTGGCTTGCACCCACTATTAGCCGCACACACTTGACAGCTGTGTGCCGTGCTGTGTTTGTGGACGTGACTGTGAATCCGGCGCAGAAACGCATCTTATAAATCATGCTCCAACCATTAGCATAAATTCTCCCCCCTTTCCCATGCATCTGCAAGACCTGCTCTTTCTGGTCACGTCGCTGCGCGTTGATTGGCTGGTGTTGTTCAAGTCAAATTGATTTAGCCGTTCACGGAGATTATAGCGCAATGCCTTATACCGCCGTTAATTACCTATAAAATCAAGCTAATTCTGATGCTAAATCCATTTTAATTTCTCATAATTAAGTCGGGATTGGATCCTTAAATACCTCAGTGCTTCATTATTGTTGTAATCATTGTTGTTGCCATGCGTTTGGTGGTACATCACCAGGCTCAATCTTATTATTGTTATTAGATTTAATTGCGCTAAGTGATCGGTTTGTGGTAGTTGATAGGGAGGAGATGGACTGGTCTCACAGTGGTCCTCTTGTTTTCTCTCTCGTCTCTCTGATAGAGGCCCTGTGAGAGATTGTGAGGAGATGAGGGGGATGGTAGGCACGGTTTTTCACCTCTGTAAAGGAGGGACTGCCTTTTTCCCTGTTGTTTGTTAGGAGGGAGAAATCAATTCTGTTCACATCATCACGTTTTGACAAGGCGAGGCATTAAGTGCAGATATTGAGAAACGACAGGAATGGTTTACAGCCTGTCCTTCATCTTCTCCGTTGTTTTTCTTTCCTACGTTTCTTTCGTTCTTTTTTTGTTGTTGTTTTTTTTTTTTTTTTTACAAATGCAGTCTCTTGCGCCCTATCTTTCCGTCTCTCTCTGTTTCTCTTTTCGTTCTCTCCCTTTACCCTTCTCCCTGGAAAGGTAGGAAATGATTTGCTTCACTTGCCAGCTGACATCACGTAAGCTCACTTGTCCGCTGAGACTTCAGCCTTTTGTTTTCCAGTGTATTATGGGTAATTATTTAGGGCCACAGCTCCTCTTTATTTCCATCCAGCTTTTAATGATCCTGACTTTTTTCATCAGGAGGACAAAAAGTGATAATTACTTTCTCCACAGCTTTATGCTGACGCCTCCAACCACTTTGCGGCAGAAGCTTGAGCGTGCGACGCCATCGACACAGCCGCTTTGACAAGACGATGAAGAGTTTTGCGTCGCCCTCTGTCAGCGTACAAATTCTCTCTGGCCGCTAATATGTAACGTTCATTCATGTGGGGCCACGCTTGATAATTTGGCTCATTAACCCACATCCTGTCACCTTGCATGAGAGGCCATACGGGGGACCTTTGACCTTGCCGATAATTACGCACCCGCCATCTTTTTCGCCTCCACTGCAGCAATGGCAGCCATGGCTGCCCATGTCCAACGGCACACCAGCCTCCTCCTCCCCATGGACTGCAGCAGGTTTTCCTGTCATCTGCGCCTCTCTATTCCTCTCTCGCTCTCTCTCTCTATCTCCCTCCCTCCCTCCCTCCCTCCCCTCCCCCCCATCCTCTCTCTCTTGTCAGTGTTGCTCCTGGCGAAAGGCTGATACTTGATATTCAGAGGATAGCAGCTTTTGTCTCTGAGATTTAATCAGTGGCTCTGCTCCCTCTGCAGAGAGGAGAGAGAGGAGGGAGGAGAGGAGAGGAGAGGGAAGGGGAAAGAGACGGAGGCAGACTGTTTATGTGTAATGACACAATAACAAAGCCTGCCTGTAAAACACAATCTGCAAACTGTGCTTTTGAAGGGGGGATTTTCAGTGCTGGATTAGTGTCAGGCAGAGCTGTGTGGGGAAAGCGAGAGTCACGTCCACAATATGACAGACAGCGGAGGTGATTGTGTGTGTGCGTGTGTGTGTGTGTGCGCGCATACAAACCGTGACGCTTATTTTGCGTCTCGGTAGATGATGTGAGCGTCTGCTCTTCCCATCCACATCATGGCGTCCTTTGCAAAAGAGAAAGGGGCTTAGCATGAATAATGACAGGGGCGCAATAATACTAGTTAAGCTGCCGAAAGGCCAAACATTCTCCGCGAGGCTGTGTGTGTTTCATGGTCAGTTAGTGGTGGCTCTTATGGTGAGTGGCTGATGATGAAACACCTGGCAGATACCTAATGATTAATGTGCCATCACTTTAAAGATCTAATTTTAACCGAATTAAACCGTGTCTTGAGGGAGCCTCTAGACAGGCGGACATGCCTATGTGTGAGCGTGCGCGCGTGTGTGTTTAAGTGTGAGTGAGAGTTTACATGCACTATTTGTTCAGCTTGTTTCCTGTTTTTTTCTCCCCCCCCCCCCCCCCGACCATCCCTATTTTCTCTTCTCTTAAACCAATGTAGATTTCAAACAGCCCACTTTAGGCTACACATTCGCCATAATTAGCTCGCTATTCAACACACGGCAAAGCCAGGGGACTGCCTCTCTCCGAGGCCACGTTGCTTTTGTCATACCGTAACCCCCTGTTTTCTAGGTCCAGTCGCAGAGTCCTTAAGGACGTCGCTCTCCCACCTAGCCCGTATAGAATCAATAGAGCCAGGAGCCGGCGAGCTCGGCTAAATAGAAATGTGTGTGTGCCAGAGAGAGAGAGAGAGAGAGAGAGAGAGAGAGAGAGAGAGAGAGAGAGAGAGAGAGAGAGAGAGAGAGAGAGA
>JAODTR010000018.1:1167611-1182588 GCA_025399935.1 Amblyopsis rosae
CCCCCCCCCCCCCCCCCCCCCCCCCCCCCCCCCCCCCCCCCCCCCCCCCCCCCCCCCCCCCCCCCCCCCCCCTGAGGTGTTCAAGGCAGAAGTGAATGCTGTTGCCGGCCTTTCTTGGTGTTGCATTCTTAGTCGTTTATCTTCGTATCCGCTGGCTGACTTTGCCAAGACAGCCTCTACATATTCAGCATATTCTAATGACATTCACAAGGCAGATTTTGCTGTCTTGTGGCGGAGAGGGGCCTTGACGCCAACACAAAGGGCTACACTCTAAACGTGTCAGGCTACTTCCAGGCCAGTGAACATTTGTTTTCCTCCAAATAACCACTAACAGTTTAAACCCATATGTAAAAAGATGCTGCGTACATTCACAGGATTACATTATCTCTTATTTTAGATATTGCAGAAAAGCCTTCCTGTCCATAATTAGATTGTGGACATGCATTGTTCAAAAGGCCATGCCCCATGTTATGCTTTTCACGTATTCGGTGAACAACACTTCTCTATGGCCATCACATTGCATACGCATTACCTGCTCATGCAGAGGTATCCAACATCCCCTTTCTCTGGAATAGAAATTGAATTTGCATGAAATATGCTCAGACCAAATTGCATCTGACTCTGGGAGAAGGTAATACGTGGCACTCGCCCCTGCTCAGGGAAACGCTAGGCGATGATGATGTTGATGAAGTATTCTTCACCGCTGAAATTGAATGCCAAAGCCAGAGAAAGAGGCTGGTTTTCCACCGCTCATATTACCGTTGTTTTTTTTTTCCTTCTCTTTTTCCTCCTATGACCAAGAATGTCTCACCCCGTCATTGTCACCAGAGTGACTGCTCTGACAGCTTTTAAACTGAAAAAGTATCAATAGACAGATTTTTTGTGTAGAAATTGGATGATGATAAAATACTCTGTGATTGAAATCTGAATGTTTCGCTGAGCGGAGATAAGCATGATGTCTTCTGCGGTTGGCAATCTGTCACATGCACTTATACACGCACGCTCACACACACATGCACGCACGCACACACACACACACACTACTGTGAAAATAGTGCAGATGTAGTGTAGTGAGAGCAATGTCTATTGTTAAATTATATTCAAACACCGTCTCTGCATTTAATTGTCCTTCAAACAGAATGAATATGAATAATGTTGAATAATATTATGAATAATTATTTATTTGATACCCTCAGAAACAATGTTACAAAATAGTTTGCAAGGAATTCAAAGGACACAGTAAACGTAAACACGAGCAAAGGTTAAACAGGACACCAGGCAGAACAGAAACCATAACCAGTAGAACAAGTGTAAAATATCATACAGTAGAATTAAATGGTAGGGTATTATAATTAGCATTGGCCATGTTATTATCCCTTTATTGCATACTAATTACTTGGTAACATTACAATATCATTTGAAGTAAAGGTGCAGTAAGAATTTCTAATCCAATGCACTGTCAAATTCTTCAGCAGATATCTTCTCACGGTGCTATAACTATCTATTCTGTGTGTTTGGTTTCTACACAGCCCTGGATTTGTAAATGGAAAACCAAACAAGTGATGCAGACTAGCCCTGCCTTGGCAGGACATGTTCAATGTCTGGGGTGGATTAAGCATTAAAGGGAGAGCTGTATTTGTTGTGGACTTCAAATATCAACAATCTTTCTCCAGCATTGCTTACTCTACTTTTAATTGCAGCTTGTTAAATATGTATTGCCATTCTATTATCCATTTTATTTCCCATTTTAAACTAAAGTGCTACTGCTACCAGACTTTCTATAGACAGAAGAAAGAACAACTGCTATAAATAAAAGCAAAAATAAAGCAGTTAGTTGAAAGGCCAATTTGGAAAACAAAAATACTGTCACTTGATAGAGTTTTTTTTTTAGCTTTCCATTTAAAGACTACACAAACATAAAATCAGACAGAACACACAACACAGGGACACAGGGACGTAACTGGCTTAAGTAGTCTTTTCGCATCGTGTCCGTGTCCTTCAGGCCGTCTGTTCGGAGCCATGGGAGAGCAGCCCTTCATCGGCTCTACGCTGTCAAGTGCCTTCCCTCTGGTCAACCACCCAGCCTTCGGGGCCATCTACACCACCGGAGCAGGCCGACCAGAGTTTGGGGGCTTGGGCTCCCTGGGCATGTCTGCAGCCCTGGCTGCCCACCCCCAGCTTGGAGCTCTCTCTGGTACGACAGGGACATGGTTAGCAGTATATCATGGGACATGGTTAGCAGTATATCATGGTAATTACATCGATACACTGTGCTGTGCAGCTACAATGTTGTTGTAGATGTACACCACTGACGCATATTACACTGTGTTTGTGCAAGTGTTCTACTGAGAGTAGGGATGGCACGATCCAGTTTTTTCAGTCACGATACCGATACAGATACCGGCGCTTTGGGTATCAGCCGATACCGAGTGTTATACGATTTCAGTGTTAAATTCAGTTTTAAATTAAGTTGCAAAGTAAAATCTCTATTTTAGGACTTAGATGCATTTTATAAACCTGCTGCTGATAGTGTGGTCTGGGTAGGTTAGACATGGCTGATGCTTGACAGTAGACCTAGCATGTACACGTGTAAATTAATTTATTTGGATCAGCACCATGGATCGGAACTGTGCATTTGTCACCGATACCGATCCAGCTATTTAAGTCAGTATCGGACCGATTTCCGATCTCAGTATCGTATCGGTGCCATCCCTAGTTGAGAGTGTAACACACATTGAATTGATGGACCGGGTCACTGTATCTGTATGTAAATAAAGACACCTCTCTCCCTCTGCTGTCCAGAGTGGTGGCGCGCCGCCGAAGCCCACGGTCGAGGAGCTGCCGCCTTCCTTCCTCCTTTCCTCGGCTTCCCTCCGTTCTTTGCCCCCCACATCCAGCCCAACCACACCGCCGGCCCCCCCCAGAGCCGCACGTCTAGCAAGAATGCCCGCGCCCCACCCAAAGGTACAGCGGTGCTCCCACAACCTGCGTCATTGAACCACGTTGTTCCCCTTGTTTCTCAGTGCGGTGTAAGAGCATTTTTACTGTGTACGGCCCTAAACGTGCATTCGTTTTTATATTGTTCACTCTGCTAGCCTGTCTTCTCTTGCCGTTACAGAGTCCGACATTCCCACGCAAAAAACCCGCTGCTGCGTTAGAAAATAAGTAGATAGAGAAATCTCTTCCACAGGAGATTAGTTACAGATACAGCTCTCTCAAATGTTCTGAAAAACTTAAAAACTGTGCAAGCTCAGTAGAAATATCATGCAGGGACTTTAGATGGAATGGTGATAGATAAAGATACTTCTCCGAGGTTTGGAAATGTAGGACAGTTAAAGGGGTTAGGATACTGACTGTATTTATTTCCACCAGGGAGCAGTTAAGATGACTCACCACACACCAGAGTGTACTGTATGGGAATAGTGCATGTGCTTTGTCATATTGCTTGGATTTGCATGTTACAATAGCGTTGGGACCTTAGAAAAAAAGTTGCTCCTCTGATGGGATTTCATAATGGCTGGAGACAGAAATGCACCGTGTATCCATAAGTAGTAGTATATCTAGTCTCACCTGTAGTAGCATTGACTAAATATATAAACTAATGAATGGTTTTATGGATGAGAGTAGAAGCAACTCTCCCTCTCTCTATTTCTCACTATCAAGGGAATGAGATTTTTCCTGAAAAGCTTTTTAATGACTTTCATTTGTCAGTTGGTGATTTTGTCAACCCTTCTCTCTCTCTCTCTCTCTCTCTCTCTCTTTCTCTCTCTCTCTCTCTCTCTCTCTCTTGCGCACACACACACACACTCTCTCTCTCTCTCCCTGCCCTGCTCTTCTTGAATCTAATCTCTCATTTTTCCTCAACTCTTTTAATTCAACAATATCTTTTAATTTATCTCTTATTATGTAAACCACTCATGTTGGGCTTGTGCCATGCGCAGCCAGCATGTTTGATGAGATACATGCATAAATCAATATTTTTTTACCCTCTCTACAGCAGATATTCCACCGGCATATATTATTTTCTTAGAATAGATGGAGGTGATAAGCAAAGCAGTAAATCCTTTTTGTTCTGCTTCCAGGGGTGAACGGGGCCGTCAATGGAAGCGGGGTCTCCTCCCCTACTGCACAAGCAGCGGGCTATTCAGTGTGTCCGGTCCCCGCTCAGGTGTCCCCGAAACCAGCCAAGCACCCAGACCACTCCAACAGCCACCAGAGCAGCCCCCCCAATAACCGGGCGGAGGCAATGGAGAAGCAGCCCCCCCAGCATAAAGAGAAGGTCTGTGCAGCTGAGACTCGCTCGCCTCACTGTTGGACCATTTCAAAGACACCCCACCGAGCTCCACAGGGACTCCTGCAGGGTGTCTGCAGAGAATGTGTCCTCATATTGTTTCAGCGGCTTAGTGGAGTTTATCACAGCTAAAGCAGTTTGTGCAAAATAAACACATTTATTCTTGTAATGAAATGATGAATATATTTGACTAGAGCAGTACAACCTATTGTATTTCCATTTCCAATCATTAGCATATACTATACTGTATACAGCTGCTGAAAACATTCAGAGACCACTACACATTTAAAAATAGATAGATTTGTATAGAAAGGTAGGCTGTAAAGACCACCCCCCTTTAAGTCCTTTGTGACTGTAATGTGATTGACGGCTATATATAAAACTTTTTTTATAAACTTGACTAGATATATGGTAAATGTAAGTAGCAAAACTATATAAATATAAAAATACATATATTACATGTAAATAAACTATAAAAATGTAAAAATCGTACAAATGTGAGAAACTGCAGCTTACATTGTCCTACAGTATATGCAGTATATATATATATATATATATATATACTGTATATATATATACTGTATATATGTATATATATATATATATATATACTGTATATGTATATATATGTATATATATATATATATATATATATATACAGTATATTATATAGCTATACAGTATGATAGCTAGTTAGCAAAGCTAATTAACAGTTTGGTAAAGAAATACCATACCATATAACTAGTGCAGCTAGTACAGTATGATTTGTGTGGCTTTACTAGATTGTTTTGGCTGAGAGACGTTCAACATGGGCGTTACCTTGCTAACAGATGCAATGTAAACATTGTATCAAATTCTTTCCACCTCAGAAGCCTCGCAACAGCGAGTCAGGCACCTCCTCGGACAGCTCAAGCGACGGGTCCCTCAGCAGCGACCTGGAGGACCTGGCAGAAGACGACGACGAAGACGACGACGACGACGACGACGATGACGAGGAAGAGGACAAACAGAGCGGGCTGTCTGACTCGGAGAAGCGGACGAAGAAAAAGACGAAGGTAGAGCGCAGCAGAACGCCAAGGCACGTCGCAGCAGACGTCTTCGTCTGTAAACGTGTTAACCAGCTCGGGCCCCCCTTTCTCCTCCCCAGGCGGTGACACCGAGCAGCGGCCCGGGAAAGCCCAACCCAGGCAGGCCGCACTCCGGAGCCCCCCCAGCGGAGCAGAGAGACAGCCGCCATTTCGCCAGTAACCCCCCCAACCTGGTGGCCTTCCCCGGCTGCCCCTCCCCGCCGACCCTGTCCCGGGCCTCGCCTGTGGCCCTCCACGGCACCAGGCCCCGCACAGAGGCTTCCCAGCAGCACTTCAGCGTCATCCAGTCCACGGGGCTGGCGGCCGGCGCCCGCCACAGGGAGCGGTCGCCTTCCTCTCCCCCCGTCACCCTGACCAGCTCCCCGCGGCCGCCCAAACTGCTGCCCTCCTCGTCCCCGCAGCACCTGCCGCTCTCCCTGTGCTCCTCTCCCAAGCCCCTGTCCGTCCCTTCCCCTCCCCGCCCGTCGTTCCCCCTGTGCACCTCCCCCAAACCCTTTGCGCTGACCTCGCCCGTGTCCGGCACCCGGAAACCTTCCCCGAAGCCTTCCCCGAGGTCGACGCAGACCGGCGCTCTTGGCGGTGCCAAGGCCAGCAAGAGGAAGCTGCTGGAAGCCTCGCTCGCACAGATCAATGAGTTCAGACTTAAACAGGTACGTCTTTGTACATTGTACACACACACACTGCTGTGTGCTCGCTGCTGCTACAGGAGATCTGATTATCAGCACTTATACAAGCAGTAAAGATTACTGTATGTTCCCACTGGAGCCCTTGGGAGTTCAATGTGTCATCACTTTCACATTGACATATATATATATATATATATATATATATTTTTTTTTTTTTTTGTAGCAGATATATTGTGTTTCAGTCCAGATTTGTGTATAGTAGGCGTGGTAATCAAGCTGCACAGACAATTTGAAAAGACTGATTGAGATATTGACTTCTGCGATTTCACATTCGGAAGAAAGCAAAGTGCCTTGTTTACAAGGCGTTCTGGTCGTGAGCACAATATTCTCTGACCCAAGTGGCACAATGAAGCATATATGCACAAACAAATTGTACACAGACACGCACGCATGCGTTTTCCTTGAGTTTAGCATTTTGCTAAATGGTTCATAGCCACCATCAATTAATTATACATTTATGTGAACATTGATATGGGCCATTATATTCAAATTTTTTGTGTTTTTACACCTTTCGCAATGACCAATTTTTAAGGAGTATAGTTCTTAATATCACTTGTTTCAACTTTTGAGGCATAGTTAATATGGTAACATGGTAACTAGATAATTTGGTTAGCTTTCCTGTTGAGCTGTCCTGTCTCAGCCTGATAAAATAAAGGTTTATGTGTTGAGCCTCATTAGCCTGCTAAAGCTGACGTCTGTTTAGAGTAGTCACTCTTCAGTGAATTTATCGCTATGTATATTGATTCTTTTGCTCCACAAAATTAGTTTCATTAGATAAAATAATATAAAAAATGACAGTACCATAATCAATAATCCAAACCCATCGAGGTCTGCTTCTACTGTGAAATGTATTTCCACTTCTCTATTTTACCAGTAAAGAGAGGTTTCCAACAAACCAAATTCCCCCTGTGGTTTCAACACTGTTACTGTATTTCATGGTCTGTGAAATTGATTTGCTTCACTTCACGTCACATCTAGTTTAAAGCGAACGTCAAGGCCTAACCTGCGTTTGCTTAAACACTGGGCTGAACCAAAACTTGCCGTGTGTGTAAAATACACACCGTAGAAGCCCCAGATGGCTGACAGTAATGACGCGGGAGCTGTTGAAAAGAGAGAAAAGTAATTACACTGAGATACAAAGTATTTTCCTCCCCCTAAACTTGCCATGCCATAGGTTAGTGCATGTTACACATCCTCTTTGTTTCACAGAAAGAGGATTGGACACAGTTAACTTTACCACTGTTAGCCATTGTGGGAGCGTCACCTGCTCAAACAATCAGCCGTGATGCAGGTTGACATCTACAGCAACCTCACTTTGTCCCTTTTCTCTTCTCGTTCTGCCCCCTCCAAATCTGTCTCCTTCTCTCTCCCCCTTCTAACGATGCCCTCCCTCGCTCTCCCATCCTTCTATTCCCAGTCTCTCATGTCCCAGGGGCAGCCGTTCCCAGCTGATCTGAAGAAGCAGCAACAGGGAGCCGCCAAGTCCCCGAAGAGGACATCTGCGTCGCCCCTGCCCCCTGCACCTCCCCTCCCGCAGAACAATCACTCCAACCCCTTCCTCTCCAGCGCCCTGCTGGGGCTCCCCGAACCGCACCGCCCGAACGGAGTCATCCAAAGCACCACTCAGGACGCGCCTCTGGCCCTCATCACCAAACCTCGCAAAGACTCACAGGGAAAGCCCCCCCCGAGCGACTCTGACGCCGGCTCCATGCCCGTCAACCTGAGCACGGGGGGCAGCAGGACCCACGCGGCCACTCAGGCCGGTCCTCCGCCGCCGTGTCCCTCTACTACCTCACCCCACGCCGCCGCAGGCCACGGCTCCAGGAAGAGCAAGAGCCCTAAGGCCAAGGCTCCGGCACAGACACAGGCACAGGCACTGGGACCAGGACCAGGACCAGGACCGGGCCAGGGGCCGGGCCAGAGCCTGGGGCTGGGGCTGGGACTGGGGCTGGGGCTGGGGCAGGCCGACCCCTTGGCGTCCTGGAAGGGCTTCTCCCAGAACCACCTGGTGCAATCGCTGGTGGACTTGTTTCGTGGCGGGGAGTCCGGCATTGGGATTCCCGGTGTGGGAATACCAGCCGTGGGGATTCCCGGGATGGGCATTCCCGGTGTCTGCATCCCCACGGCTGGGCTCCCCGCCAACAAGGAGTCCGACGACTCTGGGGACGACGACGACGATGATGAAGATGATGACCTTGAGGATGAGGAAGATGAAGAGGAATCAGACGATAGCTTGTCAGGTTGGGGTAAAAGTCACTTTATTCATTTGATAATTATTATTTCAAAGGATTAGGTATAAATATAGGCCAGTTAAATACGAGGAAAACAACTAGGTCAAACTGAAAAACGACACAAAATGGGCCTCAGGGAACCTGTAATCACCTGCTGTTTACCTGCGTTGATAGCTCATTAGGCTGTGACAGATTAGGATGTAGCGCTGAATTATCAACTAACTGCTTCCCGCTTTTTGCCCTTAAGAGTCCGACAGCAACTCAGACAGCGACCTCTCCGGAAAGAAGGCGAAGGAGGTGAAGCTGCCGCTATTGGGGTCCTACTCTAAGAAGGAGAAGACCCCTTCCAGGCTAACAAAAGGCCCACAACTGCTAAGCACCTCAACCAATCACACAGCCGCCAGCTACACACCACTCAACCTACAGGTCATCAAGTCTCCCTCCACCGACACCAGCTCCAGTGCCTTGGCCTATCACAGCGCTCCCTCCTCTTCGTCCTTCACCTTGGCCACGCCTCCAGGTAAGACGCTCAACAACAGTGCGGCGTCTGTCGGTTAAAGGTGGATTCAGCGATAATAAGCTAAAAACACTTTTTGTTTGTGTGCTGACAAAAATAGTCCGTTGTTACTTACGCAGGTGGTGCAGACTGCACCACACGACATTATCCTAGCCTTGGCAATGCATGTCCAATTTGGGGGGTGGAGCATCTGAGGGAGCATATTATGGTAATGAAGGCAAAGGGGTTTTTTGTTTTTAAGTTTAAATATTCAAACAATCTTTCTCAAGGATAGCACCTTTTAATGAAGAGGCCAAATGGAGGTTACTAACACACACATGTTATATATTATTACATTATTATCATCTTCGGCACTTGGCGTACCTACGACCGAATCACAGCTGTAATAATATAAACCTTCAAAGGCAGTTATAGACCAAAAAGCATGCCTGTTCTGTTCCATGTGCTCTTATCTGGTGGGTCTAACGTGCTTCATCTCGTGTGTTATTGCTTAAATATATACTGTTGTATATATTATATATGTGTGCATGTGTGTATATCTTTATTTATTTTATTCAGAATTTTTTTTACATAATATTGATGATATTCATAACTGAGATACGTATATGAAATTAAACTTTATTTGACAAAGAATAAGCTGGGTTACCCTACATTACATCATTAAACAGATTTAAAAATAAGCAAAAAGATGCACTTCTGCAGAACAATTTTGAATGGGATTTTAAGGTAGCTTCCATAGAATTTAGTTTTGGGATTGCATATTTTTCATCAATGTTTCATTTAAATTGTAATGTTTATCTCTATTTTGACATGCTCACAAATATAATGAATCGAATGGCATTCACTACATTCAGCAAGGAATATAGCAAATGTTTAATAAATCTTAAGGTTTAAGTATACGTCACAGTAACAGAACGAACAGAGCTATAGACGTCAGATTGAAATATATTGTTAAAATGAAGAGGAAAACGCAATTTTGTCGTGTTAATTAACATCCTTTCTCCAAATAGTATACTTTCTGTCAAACTATGACTAATAGATGTTAAATTACACTTGAGTCCTCCATGTGATTTACAGTGATTTCAGACATCACTAAAACTTTAAGCATGTAGCATCCGCCTTGTCCTTTGCTTTTTAATAGCAGAGCATGCCTTCATCCTCAGATAACTGAGGAGGAAGAGGGCTGTTATTTTTAGTTCAGGCAGGCGGGAGGCAGTTAGTTGTGCTGGCTTAACCTGAGCTCTGAGGTCCTGTAGGGGCACGTCCAAAGGCCTAAGAACCCTGACAACTTGTTTGGCACAGCAAGGCGAGGTTGATTTCTGCCTCCCCTCAGTGCTGGGGGAGAGCTTACCCAGCTCAGGGGAGAGAAAGAGGACACACATGTTCAGCTTGCCAGGAATGTTCCAGAAGGCATTCCAGTCCTTCCCTCAACAACCCCCATTCATTTTATTTTCTCTCACAGTGTCTGATACTGTTAAATGGATATGTGATGATGCAGCCTCAAAGATGCCCTTAAATGCACATCTAAATAAAAATATTCAGAATTAATTTAGAATTCACCCTGGATTTATTTTAAGTGACAGATCTGATAATAGTGTGTGACTGTCGACACACCAAGGAGACAAGGGCATTTTTCAACTTTTCAACAAATTAAAAGGCCAGTGGCTGCTGTCCATTGCAAACATATCCAGTAATGTTGAATATGTACTGATACACTTGTATCTTTGTGTGTTTGTTTGCATGTTCGTCCATGTGCCACAAACGCGTGTGTGTGTACATTGTTGTTTGCTGGCCTTGTTTCGGACTCTGCAGTTACGTTTTGGGGCTTTGTGTGCAAGTGCGGGCTTTTCAGTGATATGTTGCGTTGTCATCCTAACAGCTCCTCTCCATCCCTCCGCAGGCTTAGGGAAGAGAAAGAGAGTAATGGACGAGAAGGAGCTGATGATACCTCTGGAGTTAGGGTATGTACAAGACGCTCAGAGGACAGCCGTTCGGCTCAACAAACGCCGCTGCCATCCCTGCACACGCACTTTATATACAGCCTCGGACAAGCACCCACACACTATGCACCGGAATATCGCTGACGCCATTTTGTGTGGCTTTCTCCTTGTGTTGGAAAATGCCCAGGTGGCAGCGAGAAACGAGAATAAAAGCAGTGGCGGGGCGGCCGCAGGGCGAGGTGGCCTACTACGCTCCGTGTGGCAAGAAGCTGAGGCAGTACCCGGATGTGATGAAGGTACCATAGCCTAGCGACACAGGGTTGCCGCCGTGGCGTGTACGTTAGCACTGGTCTGAGAATGGACGACACGGAGGCTAGAGTGTCTGGGCAAACGGATTGTGCAAACATTCCGAACATATTTTACATACACACACACACACACACACACACACACACAGGCACACACGCACGCACGTATATAAAGGAAATGACCAGTGTCGCCCATTCTTTAACAATTGCCTTTGTGTATATTTTTTGGACATTCTGTTTACTGCAACATCGCCCCCCCTCCCCCTCCCACCTGCCTCCAGTTAGTCCCGCTCTCACTGGCTGAGAATCTCGTGCTGTACAACCACTGCTTTCCCCCTCACCGTCCTGAAACACTGCTTCATACACTGTGGGACGCACAGCTCAGCCCTGTTTGTGCAGATCTTGTACCATTCTTCAGTCTGCACTCCATTAAAACCCTCGAGTGTGAGTGATCCAAGCAGAACATGCGTTTGTCCAGTCACACTCACTAGCCAGTCAGTCAGTGGGTGTCCAACATGGAGCTAAAACAAAGTGTCTGAGTTGTGCGCCCCGAGATCAGAATCGTTCTCCCCCTAAGACCTCCCGTGTCTTTGCCCCTTGCCTTGCCTGCTATTCTGTGACTAGTAGCGTTGCTCACGATGCACACTCTAGCCCTAGACACCCACGAGCCTAGCTGCCACATTCAGTTGCTTCTTCAATGTCACACATTTCACATTTTGTCTGCCTGAACATTTTACCAACTCCATTACTATTTATTTTCTCTTCTGTAGTACCTATCCAGAAATGGAATAAGTGGCATCACGCGTGATAATTTTAGCTTCAGTGCAAAGATAAGGGTTGGTGACTTCTATGAAGCCAGAGAAGGACCCCAGGTGACTGTCTTTCATCTCTCTCTATCTCTGCCCTCCCCTCTTCCTGCTCCCAGTTCTTTTCATCTAGCGAGAGGAAAAGCTGCGCGCGTGCGGCAGCAGTTGATGATATCAGGGCTGTGGCTACCACCGTAGGAGTCACGCAAATCCCTCTCAGTAGTCCTAGCTCATAGCCTTCTGTCTGTGCACTGTGATAATCAGCTGATATTACTTCCACAGGGGACGCGTCATGCACAGTACAGTATGTCAGTGGTGCTCAACCCCGTTGGGCCACGACCCCCAGCTATGAAGCACTTCTTATAATAGTGTTAACACCGCGATGTTAACACTTTATATGAGCAGACATAAATAATAGGAACATTTACAAATGTATCGCCAGACAATGGAGTTAAAAGAAAACTAAATCGCCTTGCGACCCCCTCGCAATTATCGTGCAACCTCTCGGGGGATTCCAACCCCCACTTTGACAGCTAAGTATGTATGTCATATGCAGGAAGATGCATCCAGGGAGTGTATAGCTGTAGAGGATTTACAGAGATCAGCAGAAATATAAAGTGTTCTTATGAATTAGTTTAATATCATAATCTTTCAGTGGAAAATGTAAGAAGAAATGCTAAATGTGCAATTACTTTACTTTAGCAATATAGCATTAATAATACGTTCTATAGTATGTATTTATTAATTGAAGTATTATTTTAGCCTGCGTATGCATTTACCCCACCCTACAACTACTGTGAAGTTAATTCCATGCCTCGTATGTGTATCAGCACAATATTTACTGTTGTCTACAATCATCGTCTTCCTTTTCTGTTTGTGTGTGTGCGTCTAGGGTTTGCAGTGGAGCCTGTTGAAGGAAGAGGACGTGATTCCTCGCATCTTGGCCATGGAAGGCCGGAGGGGCCGCCCACCTAATTCAGAACGACAGTTAGGGGGCGAAGGCGCAAAAGCGAACAGGCGGAGGAAAGGCCGGCCCCCAAACGTGGGTGATCAGGTAGCTCCAGAGGGGCCCAGCCCCAGCGAGGTGAAGCTTCTCCGCAAACTGGAGGCCCAAGGTTAGCAGAGGTTTAATATATCTTAAAAGCAATACTGAACTTGTGTTAAACCCTCTACTTTCTAGCTTCTTTAGCTCATGACCCAAAAAAACAAGAACAACCTGCTGGTGTTTAGGATGAAAATAATCCTTTGGTCATGCACCCATTTTTTTTTTGTAGACACATTTGTGTGTATTCGAGAATCACTGGCTCTGAATGGCTGAAGATGAAAACACTTCCCCATTCCCGTTTGTGTAAAATATAAGATTTTTTGCCAAATGTCAGCATGATGGCGAGTACTGTAGAGTTGAGGGCTTAACAGTATTTCAGTATTGGTTTAAAATGGTGATATCTCATTCTTTTCTGGCAGTTTTATATGATTACCTGATGTCTATGAAACACATCTGTGGTATTAGGTTTTCCACCAAGGGAAGGTTTTCTGGTGACATTGTTTGCTACAGTTTCTACCAATGTCATGTTGTTTTCACTTAAACTTTCACTTTAATCACATCGCTCAACAGGATCCATTTCAAACTTGTGTAATGCCCCTGCTCTAATGCTCTCTGGGCTACAAGTCCATTCCCTAGCCCTTCTTTACTCGCCCTAACCTTTCCCTTGTGTCTGTGCAGAGATAGCCCGACAGGCTGCTCAAATGAAGCTGATGAGAAAACTGGAAAAACAGGCCCTAGCTCGTGCAGCCAAGGAGGCTCGCAAGCAGCAAGGTACGCCGCAGTTTCAATGTCATCACTACAAATCTGCGATTTGCATGTCCTGGCTCTTTTTCCTGTAACTATTTCGTCCACTCCGCCTGTGTATTGTTTATGTTGGCTCCTTGCAGTTTAATGGGATGTTCCAATTTCATTTACAACGGGGTCATTTAGCATATTGCAGTGCAGCCCATGTTTTAAAGATGCCGATATATGCCTGACTTGACTTTTTTGTTTTTAGCTATCATGGCAGCCGAGGAGAGACGAAAGCAGAAAGAGCAGATCAAGATTCTTAAACAGCAGGTGAGCTTGTGTAAATGTTGTCCTCTGTGTCCTTAAATTCCTTTATCTTTATTCAAGATCCCTGACACAGCATTGCCCATGCGTGCACTGTATCTTTTGGAAGAGAAATGCTTTTTATTTTTAATTACCATTATTCTTGATTGCACTATTTTCAATTCAATTATTGTGAATTGTGTCTTGTCCTCCCACCGGCTACATGAGTGGAAGGAGTGATCGGAATGTCCTTTTGTGCAACAATGTGTCTGAAATATTAAGAGATAACATTGTTTTCACAGGAGAAGATCAAGCGTATTCAGCAGATTCGGATGGAGAAAGAGCTCAGGGCGCAGCAAATACTGGAGGTAGAGAATGTGATCCAGCCACTACAGTACCTCTTATTAAGCAGAACATTCTTGAATAGCTGCAGCCCCTCAGCCTGTAGTGTTTTAATCTTGCTAAAGCCCATTACTGAACAGTGGCATGCATTGGAGGGAGTTGTGTCTTCTTAGGCATAATTCCACATGGAACTAATGCTAAATTGGTCTTGGTTGATGGCCGTTGAATATTAAAATGGATGTCGCTGCCTCTTCAGACCTTATTTAAATTGGACAGAAAAGTCTTTTTTTTCATCAGTCAACAGTTACAGTTTTGCATAAGTGGGTCGAGGGGAAAAAAAAGGTGCTGTTTTCAGCAAGCAAGCAAATACACACGGATGTTCATACGCAAGCGCGCGCGTGCACACACGCACACACACACACGCACACACACACACAACCTCACACAATTACACTGTAGGAGCTTCAAAGTGTTTTAGCAGGACTAAATCAAATTTGAGTTGACACGGTTGGCAAGCCACTCTTAACAGGAGGCTTCAACATTTTCACAATTACCCATTTAAGTGATACATTATTCATTTTCTGTGTTTTACAAATTTGACTGGCATTCAGGAGCATGAAATCTGTTCTTGAACCAGAAACTGTGCCGCCAAGCAAGAAGAGCTGATTGATATGTGTCTGTTTGTGTACAT